>AP025070.1:31342363-31427035 GCA_036186865.1 Eustoma russellianum
GGAACCAGCTCTGTTTTCATTTGGATGTACCTTTTCTTCAGGATATTTAGCCTTCTGAGTTGATTTAGCTCAAAAAAGATGTCCTCTTGCTGAGTTTTCTTGTCTGCACCTTGAACTTAATTCATTTTGTTGTCAGTTAAATTATCAATATGCGTATCTATGCCGGTTTAGTTCAATTATTGAGTAGTACTAGGATTGGTGACCCCAAGGAAGTCCTCTGGTTGCATCCATCATTTTGAAATCACCGCCTAGTGGGGATCAGGTGTGTGTCATTGTTATTAAGTCCTAGACCTTCTTTTCCATGTCCTTTATATTCTTGAATTGCTAGTGTAAGTAGTATTTGTAAGCACAAATCAAATCTCAATGCCAAAAGAGAGAGAGTTCAGGTGTGATCTTCACTGCTAAAGTAATAAGGAGAGTGGGTAATTTTGTTGTTTGTACTTCTGATAGCTTTTGGCAATGCACAAACTTACTCAAGTGTTGGTTGGAGGTTGGTAGAAAGCAAGATATTTGTGTAAGACAATATACTGTCAAGCGATGGAAGTTCAAAGCGGAAATTGTTTAGATTTTTTGAACAACAAAAGGAAAGAAATGCTAAATGCATTCTTGATTAGATTAAGGAACAATGAACTGGAAATGTAAGACCCTCTGTAAGATGAGATAACAATAGTATTTTTGTGTAGTCACTGTCTTGAATATATAAATTTGAACTTGTTAGCTTCTACAGCCCTAAGTGTCTTTTCTGCCCCCTACGAAATCAACTCTTTGGAGTTCCTTCAAACGAAACAAGGCCTAACTTAAGCTCTGAAGGATACATGTAGTGTGGAGAGAACTAAACTTGGTGGAAATTTAATGGCAGACATAACAGTTGGAGCCGTTGTGGATCATTGCAAATTAAGGGGATTTAGTAGAGGCATTGTTCAAGATAGGAGTTCATGGAGGCAGATGATTAAAGTTAACGAGGTTTAGGCATGATATAAGGGCATCTTAGAGTATACTTAGGGACTTAGACATTATCTACGCTTTGGATGGATTTTTGCACTTTTTTTGGTTTTGTTTTTTATCATTGTCTTGCATTATATGTGCATATACATGTTTATGACCATTTTCATATCGGGAGCTTCGTATTTGTATTTACTGAATTTTCTCACTAACACACTAGCACGTCATATTCCTGTTATTGTGTCATTTATGCAGGTACAGCCAGAGCCGATGTCTCACTGGAAACAAACTCTCTATCCCTAGGGATAAAGGTATTGTTTGACTGCCGCTCACCTTCCCCAGACCCTAACGATAGCTTTTGATGTCGTTGTGATATACTGGGTATGATGATGATGATGATGATGATGATGATGAGTAGAGGCATTGTTCCAGGATGAAACAAAATTTCAAATTCACTTTCTAGAATAGGTGTGAGCAAGAAACTACTGGAAAGCGGGTTGGCTTTCTCTAACTGGTACATAGTAGTCTGAACAATTGACGTTCACGCCAATGGCGTGTCACTTTGCTTGCTCTTTTGCTGCATTACTGTAGTATTATCTAGGACCGGAATATACTCTAACGTACATCTGGTTACAAGCCTTAATACTGATTTAATAGAAACCAAAGTTTCATTGTATTAGTTCTAGGTAGTAGTTGGAGGACTCTTTTTCTTGTTGTGATCTGTTCTTTTCTGTTACTTGGATTGTCCTCTTTCTTTCTATGAAGATTCGGTGAAGCACATATCTGTTTTGGGTCTTATATCCTTGATGGTATAGCCAGACTTTTTACAGTTGTTGCAGAAGGATCTGATCTGTGGTGTATTTGTGTGGGGTGGCCGTTTATGTGCAAGTGCTGAGCCTTTAGATGACAGCCCGGGTGGGGTGTCCACCATCAACTTCCATCTACTCATCATTTTTGATTTCAGAGAAAACAGTCTTAAACTTGGGAGAGGTCTGATGCCTAAGATTCTACCTCTCACTCCATCTAGGTCTACATTTAGGCCAGTCAGGAACCTAAAATCTCCTTTTGTCTCTGTACCCCTGAGCATGAACACTACAAGCTTAGTTATAAGACTCAAAGGCATCAATATGTTGTCATGCCCTCTATATAACAGTCAGTTCTCCTTGCTTGATACCCTGAAAATGGGCTACAACTGAAATGTATTGTCCTTTTTTGAGTACACCTCTTGAGCTGCAGTCCAGATTTCTTTAGCTGTGAAGTAAATGAGAAAATCGTCACTGATGTCAGGGTCAATGGATCCTATGAGCCAGAAAATGATCATGCTATTTTCTGCCTTCCTGCCCTTGAATTTAGGGTAAGTGGCAGCCGGGGGAGTCATAGTACGAGAGATATAGTCTTCCTTACCCTTTCCAGTGATGAATATCTCTTTGGCCTTAGACTAGGAGAGGTAATCACTACTAGTCAGCTTGTGACCACTAACAACCATAAAAATCCCATCATACTGGAAGTTGGAAGACCCTGCCCAAGTGGTAAGATCTGGGTAGGAAGAAGTCTCTATTGTTATGGCGGAGGAAGAAGTCTCAGTAGCCATGAGAGATGAATATGATGAAGCTCTATGGCTCTTATACGATATAGAAAGTATGAAGAATGAAGTGGGTTTTCATATATTGAATGTCTACACATACAGCTCTTATACGATATAGAAAGTATGAAGAATGAAGTGGATTTTCATATATTGAATGTCTACACATACAGGACTATCTATAGTCTTTGAGTGAAGGCTCTAACAGCAATGAGATCATGATATCTCCTATACATGGAAACAATTTGAATCTGAGATCAATAGAATTTCATTAGCTATGGAAGATAAGAATCAAGTATTAATCCTAATTGATTCTAATTTCTGTTTAAAATATTACGTTCTTAATTACATTCAAGTTAAATTATTTCTAGCCGTTACACTCTGTACATACATACTTTCTACAATACTGTTTGATTTGTGGAATTATTATTGGCATAAAGAATGGCAGCTTTGTATGCAGCAAATTGTGAAAATTGTGTTTGGTGCTTCTGATGATGTCAATGTGAATAAAACCCTTTCGGTTATTGTAGATTTTTCCCTGACAAGGCTGCATCATTGGCTTCAGAAGTCATAAGCCAGCTTTTAAAGGTAACTAATGCTGATGAAACATGCATTTCATATGTATGAATGTGAGCATTGCTTTGTTGAAGCATCTTTTCTTTATTTAAGGGTGAAGTTGAGGTCATGTCAATTGAGTTATAAGATTAAATCAATTCTTATTGATGCAACATGGGTTGCTATTCTCTTCAATATATTTCTTTCTTATCTTATGCTTATGTTTTTGTATAATATTCTGCCTATATTATGGTTACAAAATCACCTGACAATTCTATTCTTTGGACAAGATATTGAAATGCTGACTACAAAGGCAGTTTCTGACTCCTTTAGAATCTTTAGGTATATGTGGTTTCTGGTCAATTCTTACATTCTTGGCGTTTCTTATGTAGGAGCTGAAAATTAAACCATGCCCTGTTGTCTTTGCCTCCTTTTCTGGTGGCCCGAAAGCGGTTTTGTACAAGCTTCTTCAGGTACTTATATTTCTGAATGGAAGTTCTGGCAATAGTTTTCCCTATGGAATTATATGCTGATGACCTTTTTTTTTTCTTTTTTTTTTTTATTGGGGGGTGTAAATTCAAAGAACTAACAAAACTCAATTCTGTCTAGTCAAGCTGATTATGCCGCATGCTTCAACTTGCATTTGATTTACAAGTAAGCACTTACCTTTTTCTATTTGGTGCAGATAATTGAAGGGCAATGTCAAGGTCAAGACGTGGTATATCTCGTTCCTGTGACCATGTTTGTGCACTCTTACAGCATTGCATGTCTTCTGAAACGTTTATACTATATGCTGATTCTGAAAAGCTCTTTGAGGCCTTAGGCCTCTGTTTAAGTGAGAGGCGAAAAAGATATACTCCCTCCGTCTCAAAAATATTGTCAGGTGGTGTTTGGTTCGCACTTAGATATTAGAATCGGAATGGGTATAACAGTGTATGTGTCTGAAGTATATAGGTTTGGGCGTAAAAGTCATAGTTGTTTGAAGTGGGAATGTGTATGATTGACATTAGTGTTTGGAATGTATCGAAATTGAAATAGGTATCGAAGGTGGCCAGTCGGAAAATTGGCCGGAAAAATTTGAGCGGCCGGAATAGTGACCAGCCGGCGGCGTTGACCGGTTTCGAAACCCATACCTCCCATTTCCCGATATCGATAGACAAGGGAACTAGTATACCAAAAAACCATATCTATTACCAAATACTCAGATATCAATCCGAAACTCATTCCCTCCCACATTTCCCCAAACAAACAAGTTTTATGGGTTTGGATTTCCTCCAAATCCATATCCTTAATGAAGAAACCCCTAACCAAACACCCCTCAGTTTCTATTTTGGTTTCTATCAAAAATATTATTCACTTTTTAAAAATAGAAAGATGTTATTAATCAAAATTTTCACACTACTCTCTCAATTAACGTTTACACGAATTCTCTAATTTGTATCAATTAACCAACCAAGGCTAAAATGTTAATATTAACCAAAATAAACAGATTGTTGGTATGCTAAATTGTATGTTTGGTTCGTGTTTTTCATCGATGATACCTTTTTGGTTGTTTTAAGCTTGGCTTGTTTTCCTACAGGATGATCATCGACTGCTTCGAGATTGTGTTTCTGGATACATTTTTGATTCTACACCAGTTGATTTCACCAGTGACTTGGGCACACGTTTTATTCTTCATCCAACTGTGCTGAAAATGTCGCGTCCGCCAACCATAGTGTCTTGGATTGCAAATTGCATCTCTTCAAGTCTTGATGCTATGTTCCTTAGCAGATTTGAATCAGATCGTGCTGAGTACTGGCAGACGCTTTACTCAACAGTGGTGAGTATCATCACTGTTTTTTGCTTTGAGATTTTTGCTTTTCTCTGGTCTATTTTCAATGTAGTCAATGACACACTCTTGACTTTGTAATCATCATCATCATCCATACCCAGTATATCCCAGCGACAACAAAAGCTATCGCTAGGGTCTGAGGAGGGTAAGTGGTAGGCAAACAATACCTCTGTCCCAAGGGATAGAGTCTGCTTCCAGTGAGACCCTCGACTCTATTTGTACCTGCATAAATGACATAATAACAAGGAATATGATGGAATAAATCAAAATGACTCATTAAATTTTCTGCGTTTCTTATATTGTGAAGTAGTAGCTGATCGGCACAGCTTGACGAAATTTTCATTATGAGTCATCAGGAAATAACCTCTATGTGTTTTTAACGCATGAGTATGGTTGCGTACATCCGGCTCCCCCATATTCTTCCATAAGCGAGAGCCTATAAGCCAATGGATAATGTTGTTGTTTGTACTTTTCTCTGGTCCATTATATTTTCCTTTTCTTTTCTCTTTCAGAGCATGGGAGCTCCATATCTCATTTTATGTTCAACAAATGACGACCTTGCTCCTTACCATGTCATCTTGAATTTTACTCAACGGCTACAAGAACTTGGAGGTGATGTCAAGCTGGTCACTTGGGATAACTCCCCTCATGTTGGTATGTTCACTTCTATATTTAGAGCCTACTAATTCTCTCTTCGTTCAAGCAGCAGCACAACAACATTACGCCATTGTCTTAGAGGCTCCCGTCTATAGCGGGATATGGGGGGTCGGATGTACGCAACTATACCCATGTGTTAAAAACGCAGGTTGTTTCGCGATGACTCATAATGAAAATTGCGTCAAGCTGTGTCGATCAACTGCTACACGCCCATTGTTAACACCCGATGATTTTGATTTTTGGTAGTGCTAGAAAGCTAGAAGATTGTAAGATTCAAAATTCTTTTGTTGTGTTCGAATTCCTCATTTTGTATATCACCCCTTCATATATACTCACTTCATCTCTGTACATGTTTTTCTTTAACCAATTTGCCCATGTTCATGATTGCTCTTGTAGCCTTCTTTATGTTCTTTCACAATACCAGCAATACGTGATGATTTGTTCTTGACCGTATAATAGTGGATGTTGGTATAGTTGAATAATTCCTATTCTTTCTAGCCATGCCTTAGGAATTATTCAAATATACCAACCTCCACTATTATGCGGTCTACTTTCTTAAGAACAAATGACTCCATTTCCAATGGAGTCAAAGACACATTCCTCTTTGACTTTGAAATATAATGGAACAAAGCAAAATGACTCACTAAATTGGCTGCGCTTTTTATATTGTGAAGTAGCAGTTGATCGACACAGCTTGACGCATCATTATAGATCATCGGGTGTTTTTAACACATGGGTATTGTTGCGTACATCCGACCCCCTCGTACCCCTCCATAGACGGAAGCTTCTAAATCAATGGGGTAACGTTGTTGTTCTAGCCATGCCTTGATATGGAGGATCATACAATTAATGGCTTTTTGAATAGGTCATTATCGGCATCATCCATCAGAATACAAGGGTGCTGTCAGTGAGTTGCTTGTAAAAGCTGCTCTGAGTTACTCACACAGAATTCGCCGACTTGAAGGAGAAAAACTGGGCTTAGACGGATTAAATGATTCGAATTCACATCCCTTTACCAATATGAGAAAGGCAGCGTCAAGTCCACAGCAAAGCTCCCATGGAGTTTCTCTTGACGTAAAAGACTACTCCTTTGCACATGGGTCTTTGGAATATCAAGAGGATACAGATTTAGAAACTCTGCAAGACGAACACAATGAACGTTATGTTTCTGTCTCAGAAGGGTCAAGTATCAGTGTCCATGGGGTTCTTGGTCAGTTCGTCTTCGGCGAATGTGTCCCTAAGGATGTGGAGGATTGGGATGCAAGATTATTGCTTTCCTCTAGGAGGGCTTCTGGAAAGCATTCAGCTTTCAATCCTATGAAATGCATTCGTCGTTCAAGAATATAGTGATAATCAGTTGTTGTACAATGGGGTCTCAATGATTTTGGAGGATGTATGTGCAATTTCGCCTTCCTGTCGCGTGTGTTATGGATTTAGATCTGAAGAGGCTAATGGTGAAGCAAAATATGAGGTCTCCAATCACGCGTCGTCACATGTACAAAAGCAGTTCCTTTTTTTTAAAGGAAAATTCAGCACCCCCTTCTTTAAAAAAACTGATTTTGTACACGTGGTGACGCGTGATTGGAGACCTCATATTTTGGCTCACCTTCAGCCTCCTCGGATTCTAACCGGTGTATTATTTGTTCAAAGTGGCATTTGTGAGGAGATTGAGGAAGTTGATGCTCGGGCAGGACCTTTACTGAATGTCATAGAGTTTCAAGCATGGTGGAGTTACTTCTAACTGAACATGTACAGCTAAGACAAACTTTGAATCAAAAGTGTAAAGCTCCACAGGTTGCTTTATAAGAAATAAAATGTGATTTTGATGTCTCATTGTCTTAATTTGTTTCGCTTGAACTTTATATATTGTGCTTGCCTTGAAGTAGCTTTTCATTTCCAATAGAGTTAAGGAGACATTCTTTTTTGACTTTGGAATATGATGGAATAAAGCAAAATGACTCACTAAATTGGCTGCGCTTCTTATATTGTGAAGTAGCAATTGATCGACACAGCTTGACGTAATTTTCATTATGGTTCATCTTGCGTACATCCGACCTCTCATACCTTGTCATATACAGGAGCCTTTAAGACAATAAGATAATGTTGTCATTGTTGATCTTTACTTGGTAGATGAATGGAATAGGTATAATAATAAAATGGCTAAACTTATGGTTATTGGAACTTTACGGAGATAGGTTATGTTAAAACCATAATATGTACTCAGTCTGTTAAATGCTTAATGTTGCTCCATAAGCAACTAAAGTTAACAAGTTGTCTAAGAAAACAATGTCACATAAGAGTTGCTAAGCAAAGGGGTGATGATTGATAGGGGATAGGATCACCTCACCGCAAGGGGGTGTGGTGACACGTGATCGCGCGACACGTGGTAGCAAAGTGGGATGGTGAGGCTAGATAAGAGTCAACTTCTTCTAGCCTCACCACCCTCCCTTAGTGCCACGTGTCGCGTGGTCACAAAGAGGGTGAGGAAAGTTGGGGCGAAGAGATCTCAACCCGATTGATAGCGGGATCTATATATGTGTGTGTGCGCGCATTTTTTCTGAGAGGAATTTTACGTTTGTTTTCGTTCTAATATTTGCTTTAAATTTGTCTTTTAACTCTAGTTTTTTCTTTTATGAATTTTTTTTTCATGGCGCTTCATGCGCAACTACAAGTAACTAGTGTCTAATAAGATAATGTCGCGTAAAAGAAAAATTTTCAAACATCTGATAATTGGTCACTCTAAGGGTTCATGTATATGTATGTATGCTGTAGATTTTATTGGTTAAGTAAAGTAATATTAAATTTGTTCTCATTATGTATATCTTATGCCTTGTTGTCCCTTCTTTGCTTAATTGTAACGTTGCTATCAAAATCTAGTAGGTCATGCTTAATACGCTCTTTTTAATTAACATTCTTACTTAAATAAATATTAAATATGGGTCAAACTTTCTTTTTCTAATTAATATATGTGACATGGCTCATCAAATGAATCATAAGATGGTACATCAATATGACGAGAGGTCTTTGCATGTTGTTTTGCTTTTGGCAGGGCACCGTTGATTCATCTGGAGCTTGATCTTTATCTTTATATTTCCTTCAAGTGTAAGTTTGTAATAAACTTTTAACGTAAGTTATTTCGACGTTCAAATATTACAAGTTGCCTTTGAAAAAGAAAAAGTTGTTATAAGTATTTTACTTCAGTTTTCATTATATTCATTGAAAAACAACATCTGTATGTTTATAACATAGATATGATTACTTATATTCGAACACTTCATACCTCGTCATAACCGGAGGTGAGTAATGTTGTTTGTTGAAGTATTTTACTTCATTATTCGAAACAAAGAGTAACCAAACGAACACGCATATTTGCTCAGTACGACGTTTGTCTGACTCTCATGTATGACATTTCGGTGCTTCAATTGTATGGCCAAAAATAAGACAAAATAGACAGGAATCTTGTAGTGTTCATACAACTCTTAAGTCCATAACAATTACTCTAAATAAGAATAAATAGTGTTTGATAATTTTCGGTGTTTTCGATTGAGGTCAAACCAATTTTCAATATTTACCAAAATAAGAAATAAGAAGTTGAAAAATAGTGAGTTGCAGGCACACAATTTAAAGTGGTTCAAATCTCTTTGATTCTACTTCACTATCACTTTGTTTCTAAATTGGATTTCCAAGTACTTTTCATTACATTTAACAAGGAACAAGAACAACGACAACAACTACTACCTCAACTATTACAACAACTTATGCAATATCAACTACTACAATAGCTACAAGCGAAAGCCATTAGGCTTTTCTACTTGTTCTTTCACAACTTCAACAAAGTTCTACCTAACAACTTTTATCAAATGGGTTTGGAAGTAGATGTGATTGACAATTTCAAAACAAGTCTAAATTACAAGCAAGTGATCAAATATATTTAATTAGTTCATCTTATGTTAGACTACAACACTCCCAGAATACAACAATGAAAATAATCAATAATAGCTTAATGAACTTTAAGCACTTTTGAGAGCTTTTGATATTAATGGGGGATGAAATTTTAAGAGGATGAAAGTGTGTAATACCTACTCTGAGCTTCTTCAATATATACAAGGTTCGAATCTCCTTATGCAGCCTCGATAGAAGTGTCACACTTTATTAATTGCTTTAGAGAAGCTCAACTTGTCTTCAATCATCCTATACTTCAATTTGATGAATCATAGTAACCCTAGAGAAGCTTAGATAGATATACAATAGTAAAGAAAGTATTATGGACGTTAGTCATAAAGACACAATCAATTTGAGAAAGGTTTAAAAGAGAAAATATTGTAAATCCATCGTAGATCTGTTTGTAAAGGCTATAAAATTTTGAATTTTGTGTTACATCGATCAATCGACGTATGGCTATTTAGAGATCGACATCACATCGAACGATCTATGTTCTCCATTTTAGAGGCGGCGTCGGACAGTGTGTTTTCAGTTTTGGACATTCACTGACGTCGAAAAATCGATGTCCTCTGTTTTAGAGATTGAAGTTGGATAGTGTGTTTTCAATTCTGAATAAGACTAACGTCGATCGATTAATGTGTTCTGTTTTAGAGATCGATGTTGGACAGCATATTTTCAATTTTACACACTTCACAATATGGACAAATCGATGTCTACTTTTAGATACCGATACATACAAAAATCGATGACTTAGAAATCAATGTGTACATTGATATCTGTTTTAGAAATCTATTTAGAAATTGACGTCATGTCTTATTTCAAGCCTTTTTGTCATTTTTAAATTGAAAATCAATCTTTTCTATTCTTTTCAAAACGTCTTCTAAACTTATCAAAACGTTCATACTCCAACAACCACGTGTCACATGAAAATATAAGTCACAAATCTTTTTTAAAAAAAAATATGTGGCATATAGTATACCAACATACATACTTTATCCGTGGTATATTTGAACTATGGAAATATAAAACACGATGTTAATATACAATGTTTGGATATCGTTTTCTACTGATTTTCTAGGTAAAATACATATAACCAAACATCGGACCTAGTCAATTATCCAACGAGAAAAAAGTATTATCAAACAACATGTAAGTTAGAAGATTCCCACCGGTTTCACTGTACATTCCAACGCGTTTTAACTTAGCTGTCTGGTTGCCAGCTAGGTTTTGGTTTCTTAAAAGGAACATTTCTGCGACGCAATCTCTGTCCCACCAATAAACATAGAGAATTCTTTATGGCCACAAGATATCTATATGTGTATATATACATATAGATGTATATATATGCACATACGTGTACTGTAATATAGGTATGTGGGTAACATCCAGCTGGATGGTTGATCTGAAAGTCGTATCAGTTCTTTTTCTAAGGCTCCGAAATCATAGTTATGTTGATACTCGGGTTGAGATTTGTTCTAAGAGGTTAAGAAGTCGAATCTAGGGACACGCACAATATGAATGCTTCACTGCTGCTAGACCGAAGTCCTAGTTTGTAAGGGACACCTTGTATGGGTCAATTCGTAAGTCCTCACCCAACCTATGAGGCTGTCGGACTCCTGATTTAAATCTTCCACGATGCTCCTTGGGGATAGGACGGTGAGGTCTATAGGGTGAGAGATTTCACATTTTTCTCCAAGTTCGTTTTTAGGAAAATCATTTTTCCATTAGTACATGTTCTTCATGTTTTTGTACTTACCATAGATATTGGTGAGTTTGTGACTTTTAGGTCACGGGTTCGAGTCGTGAAAACAGGTTCTTGCACAAAATATAGGGCAATGCTGCGTAATCAAATCGCGAAACGATCAGGCTCCTTCCCGGACCTTACGCAAATACGGAAGCTTAGTGCACTGGGAACGTCCTTTTTATATTGGTGGGTTTGGAGTATGGCTTTTCAACGAACCAAACAGTTCGCGAACTGTTTGAGTTCAGTTCGTGTTCGTTCGGTAATTGTCTGTAAACGAGCCGAATTCAAACAGATGTTTGTGTTTGTTTACTAAACAACCCAAACTATTCGGCTCGTTTAAACAGTTATAGTGTTATCGAGCCGAACTTGAACCAATTTTAAAGTTTGTATAGTTAAACGAACCGAGCTAAACAATTCGTTATGCTAAACGAATTCAAATTCAAAAACTTAGTATTCGGTTCAGTTCGGTTCGTTAACACATCTAGTTTGAAGGGTAATTTTCATGGGAATACCAACTGATATATTGTGGAACTGGTAGGTTGACTGTATGCTTTCCCCGCACGTAAAATATTGGTGTATCTTTGGTCTTGACTGATGCGACTGACTAAAATAAATAAATTAAACAAGTTATATAAGTAATATAGAAAAATATTCAGCTGAAAAACAGAAAATAAATTTAAAATTTAAACCAACAGATAGATAGTTCACGTCTTTCCTGTACATATCTCTTTTACTGTTGACTTTTCTATAACATCCCTATTTCCGCCGGGAATATCGGGAGGCAAATATTTTTCGATTTTCTTTTTCTTTTTCTTTTATGGCCTTGAAAGAAACGCACGGCAAGAACATTGAAGCCCTCGGAGCAAATAAATTAATTGTTTGAGAATATTACATTGGATAATTTGAGAAAAAATGCATGGCTTATATGAGGATGAGATATCACCATCCATTGCCTTAAGGTTTTGAGTGGATATGGGTCTTACCTCATGTAAGCCCAAGTTTCAACATGGTATCAGAGCAGGTTTAAAATGTGGACTCACCCCTTGCCTGACCCATGGTTGGCCACTTAATGTTTTTCCTCACCTAAGTCCAGATGTTCATGTCTGGCTTGTGGTTTGTGATTGAAGGCGGGTTGTAAGGCGCGTGTGCATGTCAAGCCACGTTGCCACGTGAGGACGGATGAGGGCGGATTGTAAGGCGCGTGTGCATGACAAGCCACGTTGTCACGTGAGTGCGGGTGTTGAGAATCCCACATTGGCTAATTTGAGAAAAAAAATGCATGGCTTATATGAGGATGAGATATCACCATCCATTGCCTTAAGATTTTGAGTGGATATGAGCCTCACCTCATGTAACCCCAAGTTTCAACATTACCGAGTGTTGAGAATCACACATGGCTAATTTGAGAAAAAAATGCATGACTTATATGAGGATGAGGTATTACCACCCATTGCCTTAAGGTTTTGAGTGGATATGAGCCTCACCTCATGGAAGCCCAAGTTTCAACATGAAAAGAACAGTCGGTGTAGCATATTATAACGATGGAATATTGTTACTCGATGTTGGTATTGAATATACAAATACATGCAGAAGCAAGTTGTTTTTAGTAGGCCTTCAGAGCATAGCTCAGTTGAGATTTGCTCATATAGATCAAGAGTTCGAATATATAAACACACAGTATGAGTGTTTTACTGTTGTTAAGCCGAAAGCCTGTTTTGAGGAGGGACACCTGACGAGGATCACAACAATATATCATGCCAATCTTAGTAAAGACGGCTTATAAACGGATGAAAAGAACATAAGACATTCATTCTTCAACTATACTACTATTTTTCCTCATACTTTCCTTTTTGTTTTATAATAATTTCGTTCGTGTCTTTCAACTTTTAAAGAACTATTTCTATTTGTCGTTTTGTACTTGTAGACAAATAGGGAATAACCTTGTCCAATATCTTAGGTTTTTAATACAAAAACAACAACCATATCCGTTGTCTTAGAGGCTCCCGTCCATGACGGGGTATGAGAGGTCGGATGTACGCAACCATGCTCATGTGTTAAAAACACGCAGTGGTTGTTTCTCGATGACCTATAATGATACGTCAAGCTGTGTCGATCAAATGCTATTTCATAGTATAAGAAGCGCAGGTAATTTAGTGAGTCATTTTGTTTTATTACATCATATTTACAAAAGAAAGGACATTTTCGAAGTTAGAAAAACTATTTCTTTGTTTTTACCATCAGTGCTATCTTCACAAGAGCCGGAGTTGCATCTAAACTCAAGAACACGCCAATTTGCAAAATCAATGTTTCTCTATTAATTTTGAGGTCAGACCTTGAAACAACTAGTAAAATTGTTACATTGTGATTTTGAGGTTAATGATTCGAGCTGCGGAAACAACCGATTAATATTTCTTTAGTTTATTCATAAAAAAAGTAAAAGAAAACGTAAAAAATTGTTTATGCAATAGCTTAATGAAACTTTCTCATCCCTGCACGATTTCAGCTGGCTATTTTTTTTAGTCCGAATCCCTTTTTTACGTATTATTAATTCTGACAGAAGTAATGTTGTTGTTATATGTGAAGTAAAAATTAATCAGTTATATATTGAGAAAGATATTAAGGGCAAGAAATTACCTACTATCATTGTTAGAAAGAATGTAAAATTTTAATAAACTTTTGTAAAGTGAAAAATACTTTCTTGGTTTATAGTTTATAGTGACCTAGCTCAATTAATAAAATTACGCAACATAGATCTTGTTATGCCCTTATTAAGACATTTTTCTAAAATTGTTACTCATAATGAGTTTATGACTAAGTTAAATATTAGGGATTTCCTTCATCCATTTATGTTTGAGACGGTTAAATTATGGCGTCAAATTCGCTTCATAGTTTTTGACTGCCTAATATGATATCAGTGTAAATTTACGTAGTTTCGTTTTAATAAACAAACAAGATGTCTTCCAGTGTATGCATATAAAACTACATAATATTATAAAAAATTACAATACACCGTCATGTGCGACATGTAAGTACTGTGAACGTGTGTTTTTTAACAAAACTATATAGTTTTATATTGAATAGTGATAAATTGATAACAAATCCGTTCTCTAAAATTATATAGATATATATGATATCTAACACACTAACACATCATATTTCTATTATTATGTCATACATGCAGATACATATAGAGCCAGAGGTGTTACTGGAAGCAAACTCTCTATCTCTTGAGATAGAGGTATTGTTTGCTTCACCGGACTCTAGCGATAGTTTTTGCTGTGGTTGGAATATACTAGATATTGATTGATTGATGATTCTTACAGATACATGATACAACGATCTAAATTTAATTGAACCGTTGAGTGTACTGAGTCGAAGTAAAAAACCCTTAAATTCTTATGTCAGCAGTGAACAGGCTTGCTAATTGAGCATGTTTTTACGTAGATCGGATCTTTTCACCGTGCGGTGAGTCACCGCACTTCTCGTCACGTGACACGTGGCAGCAGGAAGGAATGGTGAATCTGGATGAGGATAACTCTTATCCAGCCTCACTACCCCCTCTTGCTGCCACGTGTCGTGCGGTGACGCACGCGGTGAGGAGGATGCGGTGAGGAGATCTGAACCCGTTTTTACGTCGTTGGATTGAGAGGAACGCACGTTAAATGTCTAATTCCCAGCTCATATTACAGCGCTTTTTTTTTTTTGTGGCTGCCTAACGAAAGCAACACTGTTTTTGGAGCACATGAAATCATCCAAACCAAACATACAATCCAAAACAAACCTAATTTATTATAGGGTAGGACCATTTAATTTGGTTATGGTTTAATGACAAATGATTCTGATAGTTATCTTTAATTAATAGTTCGAGGTACACAAATGAATAAAGATGCATATTTAATTTCCATAACCATCATCTTGTGTATGACTTGGATGTTTACTTATTCAGCTGTCAGTGGAGGGTCAAGTGGTGCCACATGTATGTAAGTTCAAATAAATATGATCATTTGTACAACATGATGAGGACATAGATAATTATATAGCACATCGAGTTCAGGCAGACTGGTGTAGGTGGATGGCGGCCTAAGTGGTGCTGTGTGACAGAATTTTCTAACTAAATCAAAAGGAAAATTTTATAGAGTGGCAGTGCGGACATCAATGTTATATGAAACCGATTGCTGGACCATCAAGAGAACGGAGTTGCTGAAGATGGAAGTAGCAGATATGATGATGCTTAGGTGGATGTGTGGGCAAGGCTAGACCAGATCAGAAATAAGGTACTTAGGAAAAGGTTAGGGATGACTAGTATAACATATAAGATAAGGGAGGGGATATTAAGATGGTTTGGACATGTCAAGAGGTAACGAACAATGCGCCTGCAAGAGCAGTTGAAAACCTCATTGTAGAGGAGAAAAGAAGTAAAGACAGGCTCAAACTGACTTTGGATGAGCGGATTAGGCATGACCTACTAGATTTGCACCTCTCTGAAGACTTGGTCCAAGATAGGAGTTCATGGATATAGATGATTAAGGTTAACGAGGTTTAGGCAGGATATAGGGGCACCTTAGAGTATATTTAGGGGCTTAGATACTCTCTACATTTTATGTTGACTTTGCACTTTTTGTTTTTGTCTTTCATTATATGTGCATATAAACGTTTATGGTTTAATATCGGAAGCTTTCTATTTGTATTTACTAAATTCCTTTACTAACACACTAGCACACTGTATCCCTATTATTGTGTCATCTATGCAGGTACATATAGAGCCGGGAGTATCACCAGAAGCAAACTCTCTATCCTTTGGGATGGAGGTATTGTTTGTCTGTCTCTCAGCCTCCCAGACCCTAACGATAGCTTTTGTTGTCGTTAGTACATACTAGGTATGTGTTGTGTTGTGTTGTGTGTGTTTGAGTTAAAGACAAACTATTAATAGGATGAGTAATAGTAGATTGTTAAATAACAAGATATCATAATATATTTTACCATATAAGAACTCATTTATGTTCAATGAATCTAGCAAACCATTAAAAATATAATTTAAGATGATATAGAAACAATCTTAGACTGATTATGAGACTTAAGTTGTATAGAATATGGATTGTTATACGACTTATGGCACATGGGATGCAAACGTGACATAGGCCACATGGACTGCAAATGTGATCTAGATGTTTAACGACACATCTAGTTATATTTTCCTAATGTATTTGGTTAGATAATATTTAAAAAATAAAAAACAAGGTGAATAATATAAAAACGTTATAGTTTAGATCTATTTTAAAGTATGTACATTACTAGTGGTTATAAAGTAATATTTCTTCAATAGAAACATATTTTATTGCATAAACTTTTATTGTAAAAGATGATTGTATAAATTTCATACTTTTGTTATATAACAAGCGACAAGATTGTGAATTATGCGGACCAATAAAAGGAAATGAGGCAGTCTGTTTTTACACACCCTCCCTTCTTATTGGTCACATCCTCCATGTCACTCACTATATCTTAAGCATATTTGTCAAGACGTGGGATCATCTCATCCCTTTTTCCCCACTCCTCCATCGTTTGTCACGTAGCAGTAGAAGGATTGGTTAGTAAGATTAGATGATGGATGACCAGCAAGGAATGTATACAAGGAGGTGGAGGACACATGACGGATGGTGGGAAAGAAAGTGAGGAAAAAGGGGTAAGGCGGTCTCACCCCCATTTCTCACTGCCTCTTATGTACTAAACTAAAATTGCAAAATGCTCTCTCAAGCATTTCCTTATCTACAATAATGGAGAATTGCCCAAAAAAAAATATTTCAAGGGGGCAATTTGTAACTTCAGAATTAGTTCAAGGGGTATTTGCAATTAACCTATATTTTACATAAAATCATAATTATAACAACTTTCTATGAAAGAAAAACACAAAAAAAGCTTGGTTTTGTCAATGTTTTTATGATTGTTTGATTATAATTATGATTGATTGTCTTTTAATTTAAATAGTGTATAGCTTAATTCTATCAATATATACAATATAAAATATTTAATATGATATTTATGTTAATAATCATAAACGCCTATCTAATATGAGGTGATCATTATTTATAAATATATCCCTTTTTGGTAAATATATTGTTGGTGAAAATATAAAATGAAACAAATTAAAAATGAAAACTAAGACTAGAAGACAGAATAAAGCAAGGCCTTGAGCTTATGTTACTTTCACAAACAAAAAATACATAAACAACTAGTATTGGGATGATATATTACATCTAATTTTTTTTTTTTTGAATCGTGCCAGCCGCAATATAAGTGTTTAGACATGTCGTCATCTTCTTATACCGAAACGAGTTTGAACTCAAACAACTTTATGTGTATCAAGTCTTAGACTTCCATCTAAAAAACCGTTGAGTGACATGATTTACATATTTCACATAACTCCTTATGATTGAGACGGTATGACCCAAAAGCGCACAAATGCCCTCCTCTACCATTTCTTCTTACAAGATTAAATTATTTTATTTATTTAATAAAACCTAATGATTCATTAAATTGGTTGCGCTTTTTATCTTGTGAAGTATCAGTTGATCGACACAGTTTGACGCAATTTTCATTATAGATCATGGGAAAACAAACTCTGTGTGTTTCTAACACATGAGTGTGTTTGCCTACCTCCAATCTTCCATATACAACTATAGTTGAACACTTATAAGGCAATGCGGTGATGTTGTTGTTGTATTTATTTCATAAATACATTACTGATTATTTTCTGGGTCCAATTTATCTTTCCTCTTTCTTTGAAACGTTCGCGTTTACAACATTATGCAGCGTTGAAACGCCGGGATCCGCGTTTATCGATGACTCAAAGATTTTCACCATTTCCCATTATCCTCCGACCTCCGCCACCACCACCCTCTAAATTTCTCGTATGTTTCTTTTGCTTTCTCTTTCTGTTACAGAGTTTTCACCTTTACTTTGCTCGAAAGATCAAAACCGCATTCCCCTGATTCAAAGACAGTTTTTTTCTTGTTTTTGATTATTTTCTTGGCATTGTAAACTCTATTTTAATGCCAAGATGGCGGGAAATTAATGTTCTTTATAAATTTATATTACCATTAAGATCTCAATGCCATGTTGTAATGATACATTCATGTCTAGATTTTGTTTTTTTTTTTCTTTTATTGGATTGTTTATAAAAAGGGACTCTTTTCTCTTTTTTTTTTTCCTGGTTTGGAAAATGTAGGATTTCAGTTGATTGGTGTTGATTAGTGATTAAGGGCTACATCCAATGGTGATATAGATTTATGGGATGTCCATTTTCTTGTCAAAAACAAGAAAGATTGCAACTTTTTTTTCCTGGGATTTTGAAGAGAGGACCGAACCATGTTGTCTAAAGGTGAACACCAAACGGTCCCATTATCAGTTTTGCTAAAGCGTGAATTGGCCAATGAGAGGATCGAGAGGCCTGAGATAACGCATGGTCAGGCCAGCCATAGCAAGAAAGGAGAGGACTTCACACTTGTAAAGACAGAGTGTCAGCGGGTGTTGGGTGATGGGGTTGCCACTTATTCTGTTTTCGCGGTATGTTTTCATGCCGTTCGTCTGTTTTCCTGAAGGATTTGGATTTCTTTCTAACTTTCATGTTGTTTCAGTAACATTTGATAAGTTTGCAATTGTTATCCATGCCCTTTTAACCTGTTCTTCTTTAGGGTTTGTGGTGTTATCTATTTTTATTTTGCTTGACTAACATTTAATAAGTTGGGGATTGTTTGCATAATTGGTTTAGTTTCATGTTGTTTCATATAGTTGGGTAAGGAAGGAAGCAGCAGATTAATGTTTACGAGGAGATTTCCCTCTCTCATGCTATGTCTTGCTTGAATAGTATACCCTTAATCTGTGGTAAGGTGCTGTAGAAAAAGCACATATAAGAAAAAGCAGTTTTCTTTTGATTTTTACTTGTTTTGATTATCTCACCCTGTGCCTACTTTGCTTTTGGTGCTTGGAGGACCTTGTATAGGAGAGAAATTCTTGCTCTCATTTGTAATAGAAAAATTGAGAATTATTGTGTGAAATTTGGTTTATGTTTAATTTCTGTCTGAATTTTGACTATGTCATGGCTTCTTGATGAATGCAGTTGATATTCTGTTAATTTCACCTATTTTTCCTCATATTTTCTCTTCTTGAGTGTTTTGTGTTTTTGTGTCTGTTACAGCTATTTGATGGACATAATGGATCAGCAGCGGCTATTTATGCCAAAGAGAATCTCTTAAACAATGTTTTGGCCGCTGTTCCGGCAGATCTTAATAGTGATGAATGGGTGGCTGCACTACCAAGGGCGTTGGTTGCAGGGTTTGTGAAGACGGATAAGGATTTTTCGCTAAGAGGTGTTGATATTTTGAATTACATTACGTAAAGTAGATTATATATGTCATTTGGTTGTGGTTAAGCTGTGCTTTGCATCTACGTCGCCAATGGCGATTTAGATTTTGACCATTATGGTGTGGAATCTGTGGATGAATTTCAAGTGCAGTAACGGTTTCTTTTAGGCTGCATATAATATCTTCTCATAACCTGCATATGTTTGGAACCAGAACATAATTTTTGGGTTCACTTAAAACATACTCTTTTCTTTTGCTGTTCTTGTCAGTTTCTTACCTGACCTTGTCCGCTGTGATAACTTTAGGATAAGAAATCAGTGTTATTTAGACTTGAGCACTTATCAGTTTCTTTATGTCTTAATGCCAATTGGCTTTCTTTCGTTTAATGTTCATGAATCTGAATCTGGCACAGGATATATGAGCCCAATCTCTCTCTCTCTCTCTCTCTCTCTCTCTCTCCCCCCCCCCCCCCCTCTTTTGTTCTTTTAGGCCCTTGAGTTTGATATGGTCAAGTGATACATCAGTTTAAACTCAATTTCAGGTCAAACTTCTGGGACAACAGTCACATTTGTGATAATTGAAGGATGGTTTATAACTGTTGCTTCAGTTGGTGACTCTAGATGTATTCTTGAATCTGCTGAAGGGGGAATATACTATCTCTCAGATGATCATCGGCTAGACTGCAATGAAGAAGAGTATGTTATTAGAAGTTTGGACGCTTTCCTGTATGCATGAGTATGATATTCATATCCAATATGGTTTCAATTAATGCACCTTTATTATCAGGAGGGAACGCATTACATCTGCTGGTGGTGAAGTTGGGCGCCTAAATACTGGTGGCGGCACGGAGGTGCCTTTATCGATCTCTTGGACCATGATTTATTATGTTGTTCTGCTTGTATTTTTTTTTGAGTGGAACCATTCAAAAACAGTTTGACGGCTATATTTTCTGATTATTACCTCTTAAAAATTATACAATTTTGTAGTTTCCTCTGTGTCCCTAGGGATTCCAGTTCTGATGTAGTCATGGTACGGCTTCATGTTTTTCTGATGTTTGCTATCCAGAAATGTTTCTTATAATTTGGCCATGCATTCTTACAATGCGTTCTTGTTAAGAGCCTGTTGCTTCTCGCAGCGTTCGGAACCTGTCTAGAAGCTAATGAATTAGATTTTTGTAATCTTTACCTAATGGAGTCCCCTTGAAGAGAATGAAATTTCTGTTCTCTTGCTCAACATGACCATATATATCCTCTAGAGTTAATGCTTGCAAACTTTAAATGAATTCTGAACTTTGGACTGCTGTTCATCTTCTAATAACACCTGCAAATTCTTTTGTGCATTGTATGCAGTCTGTCAAAAAAAAAAATTATTCTGAAGAATATGTATATGTTTCAGACGTGGCATGTGATTGAATTTGTAGTATTAAGCTCCAATGACCTGCATTTTCTTTTTATCCTGATTTCATCTCTCTCTCTCTCTCTCTCTCTCTCTCTCTCTCTCTCTCTCTCTCTCTCTCCCCCCTCCCTTTTCATACCTCTAAAATACATTATCTCTCTAGATTGGTCCTTTGAGATGCTGGCCTGGTGGCTTGTGCCTTTCGCGATCTATCGGAGACGTGGATGTTGGCGAATATATAGTTCCTGTACCATATGTGAAGCAAGTAAAGGTTTGTGCTCACAACTCATATTGGTCCTATTCTTGTTTCTCCAGTGTAAGTCTCCTGTGTTTGACTTGTTGTTTGCAAAGTCAAAGTTTATAATGAATAATTTCTAATGAACGTCTCAGAAGATGAGAGAGTTAGACAAGTATGAACAACACAGCACCATTGTCAATTTATTACTCATAGTATGTTATTGTTGAAAAAATAAGGCACTTTTAATCATTTTGAAGAAAAAAGAGAGATCTTTAGCAAAATCTTTCTTATCCGTTGGTTTCTATCAATAAAGTGGAAAGAAAAAAAGATAAAGGAAAGGTATGCCTTTGTGGTTTTGTTATTCATGCCTGGTGATTTGTGATTGACTTAGCTGTGTCCTCTGTTGATAAATTGGCAACAATAATGCTTGTGCTAAATTTGTTTCCAATGTTGATTCTGCAGCTGTCATCAGGAGGCGGCAGGCTTATTGTTTCAAGTGATGGTGTCTGGGATGCCTTATCTGCAGAAACGGCTTTCGAGTGTGCTCGTGGGATGCTGCCAGATGCTGCAGCCTCACAAATTGTCAAGGTTATTATCTGAGTTTTGCTTGAATGCCATGTGCTAAAAGATTCTCTTGCTCCCTTCTGAAAATATTTTATGGTGTCTTCTCCTTGCAGGAGGCTGTACAAGTTAAAGGCCTTCGAGATGATACAACGTGTATTGTAATTGACATACAACTGCCAGAGAAGCCAACTCCTCCCTTACCCCAACCTAAGAAGCAAGGCAAAGGGGTATTCAAGTCCATGTTCCGTAAAAAGTCGTCCGAGTCCTCTTCTGTAACTGAGAGAGAATATAGTGAACCTGATGTGGTGGAAGAATTGTTTGAGGAAGGATCTGCTTCACTCTCTGAGAGGTTTGTGCTGCCTGCTTCTTCCTTTTTTAGACAAGCATTTTTTTTTTCCTTTTTTTGAGAATTAGGATGATGCTTTTGTAACACTTTGCTTATATGCTGACATGGACCAGATTGGACACTAGATACCCGGTCTGCAATATGTTTAAGTTATTCATGTGCGCGGTCTGTCAAGCCGAAATAAAGCCTGGGCAAGGAATATCAATACACATAGGATCATCAGACACACGAAAAGTTCGGCCCTGGGATGGTCCTTTTCTTTGTTCAAGCTGCCAGGAGAAAAAGGAAGCCATGGAAGGAAAAAGACCTTCTGGAGGTACAAATTCTTATCCGTTGCATGTTACCTGTAATGCTTTCTTCCATTGTTGACTTCATGTTAAATTTTTTACAGGTCGCAGATACGACAGTGATAGTGACTAAGCAACCCTTTTAAATTGTTTTTGGATGTAAACCAACCCTAACAACCTACTATCAATTACTGACCCGAACACGGCTGGAAATATCGTTGTTAGCTAGGATTCTCATGGACTGTTCCCTACCACTCAGCATGCCAAATCCTTTGTGGCATAAGGTATTGGAGTAAAGGGTCTTTCTCCTTTGCCTTCAATGTTCTCTGTGCCGAGGTTCGTGGATGGATGTACAAGGTGAGATTTTGTTCTCACAAGGCTCGCATATTGCGTTTGCCTTCCCCCTCTGGGTGATTGATTAAGGTAGTTGATTTGATTTACACAGGTTTGATTATACGTTGATTCTTGTCTGGGATTTGTCCATCTTTAGCATAGTATTTTGCTATACAAAATTTGGGTAGAGTTAGATAAATTATTTGATTTGATATTTTCTAGCTAGGAAGAAGCTGCAATGGTGATTCTGCTGCTAAATTTATTTAAGCTATCTGTATTGTATGCACTCAATCCTATCCAGGATCAACAGTTGGAGCAGAGATGTTTTTCTCTTCTTTTGTTTTCTACCTACTTATGCAGAAAAATGTCACCTTTTGTAAATATTCTGGTTTCCTTTGTCTGATACATTTGATGTTTCTACAGCGTCACAAATGCAAAAAAACCAGATGCTGCTTGTTTTCCTTTGCTGATCCTATAGAATTGTTGTTTTTCATTATCTGTGTATATACACGGTTATGACTATTTTAATTTCAGAAGCTTTTTATTTGTGTTTGCTAAATTCCTTTACTAGTACACTAGCACAACATATTCCTATTATTGTGTCATCCATGCAGTTACATATAGAGCCGGGGTCTCACTGGAAACGAACTCTCTATCCTTTAGGATGGAGGTATTGTTTGCCTGCCTATCATCTTTTCCAGACCCTGACGATAGCTTTTGATATCGTCGGAATATACTGGTATGATTGTTATCGTTGATTCTATAGATATCGAATCTTTGTTCCAGTTCTGGAAGTTCAAAATAAATAACAAAACAAAACATAAAGGAGCCCATTGAATGATTAGCTGCTTTTACTACATAAGTGGAAGGGGAAGTTCTATCATCATCGTTTTTCACGAAATTCTTTCATTCTGTATTTGTGTGTGAGTACGTGATATTTGTTGTCATTTTCACATGAATTTGATGCATGAATTAATTGGGATAGGATCCCCTCACCGCAAGGGGGTGCGGTGACGCGTGGCCGCGCGACACGTGGTAGCAAGAAGGGGTGGTGAGGCTAGATACAGGTGACTCTCTTCTAGCCTCACCATCCCCATTGCTGCCACGTGTCGCGCGGTCACAAAGGGAATGAGGAAAGTGGAGGTGAAGAGATCCTGTAATTAGCTAGGCTCTTGATCAATGTCATGATGTTGAGCCTTGCACTGCAAGAAAACAGCCATTGTGCAAGTTGATTGCAGTTGAATGTTGAATGGCTTATTCTTGCTGTTGGTTTATTCAAAGGCGCATTTGTAAGAATAAAGGATGTTAGTGGCGTATTAGACTCCTGCGTTTGCACAGGGTTCAGGGAGAGGTTGAATCGTTTCGTGATCTGATGTACGCAACCTTACGTTACATTTTGTGCGAGAGGTTTCCACTTTTCAAACTCGTAACCTCAATGTCACGAAACAGCAACCTTATCTACCATACTAAATAGAGGGAAAACACATACATAGAATCTCATGAACTAAATTAAAGTTGTAAAATACCATCGTAAACTATTTTTATAGGCAATTTTCCCTTATCTACAATACTAAATAGGAGAAAATGCATACAAAATATATTCTGAAACGAGCTTACAAAAAAAGGTCATGGTGATATTTTGCAATTCGAGGTATAGTTCATACGCGTATTTGCTGTTATTCATAAATATGGGGAAATAATTCGTTTATAATCTACAATCCACGTCACAATTTTCATTTTTGTCATTGTTAATGGGCAATATGTAGGAAACGTCTTTATAAAAGGTTGATCCTAAACTAGTAAGGGTTTATAAAAGGTTGATCCTAAACTAGTAAGGGTCTTTGCTATGTTCGTTAAAATTTTTGCGAGGATTTAAATCAAAAGATGTGTTTCGTTCATTAGACTATTCTTCATACCCGTCTTTTATATCATGTAAATTCACAAATCATTTAAATTCAAGCTATTAGTAGAATTTAGATCCTTATATTGTAGATATACACGTTATGTTTATTTTAATATCGAAAGACTATTTTTTATATTTCTTGAATTCTCTCACTAACACACTAGCACATTATATCTTTATTATTATATCATCGGGGTCTCACTGGAAGCAAACTCTCTATCCCTTGGAACAGAGGTATTGTCTGCCTATCAATTACCCTCTCCAGACCCTAGCGATAGCGTTTGCTGTCGTTGGGATATGATGATGATGATATTGTAAATCGTCTATCTTGATTGCTATTACGATATCAATATCTTTATTGTGATTACGATACCTTGATATTTAGCATTAAACTATCCCATTGCAGAAGTAAGCAATGTTTTTATGACCAGGAAGCTGTGCCATATTTTTATGATCATGAAGTTATGCCATGAAGCATGATGGATTGTGATGCCCACAGCTTTATGAACATGAAATTGTGCTATGAATCATCATGGATTAAGATGCCTACTCTGTAAAGATATCGAAAATATATATAAAAAAGACAAAGAAAACCTCGTCTCATTACCATGTTGCATAGGGAACATTGTAGATGAACAATCTCTATATGAAATATGTTGTGGCTGAGTTGAACGACCTAGCTGACCTGACTGGCCTATATGCCTAGGTCTGTCTGTAAGCTGCAGTATTGAGCTGACCTACCGGAGCTGACCTGCCTAACTACGTCAATAATGATTGGATAGAGATTGTGGATCTCTATTATCTAATCCTTCATAATTATCTATTATAATTGATAGAGATTAGCAGAGCATTTTAGGTAATGTTTATCTTCACATGTCTAATTGTACACTATAAATTCGTGTGATGAACAAGAGAAAAAGGGAAGATTTGAAGTGTCAATCCTTTCTTTACATGGTATCAGAGCCATACATGGCTTTCTTCATCGTTTTCAGCCCAGTACTTCTTCTCTCACCATGGCGGCCAAACCATCTCACTCGGTTATTCCCAGCTCCTCTCAAACAAAGAAAATTGACACGCCATATGACCTGCATTCTGGAGATCATTCAGGATTGCTTATTACCCCAGTCTAGTTGACATGACTAAATTACGAAGAATGGACACGGGCAACCCATGGCTCGTTGCTCGCCAACCAGATGTTCGGCTTCCTTGATGGCACTACCTGGTGAGCCACGGAAGGCTCCCCTGACTCGGACGATTGGGAGCCAGTTAACTCGATGATTATTGCTTAGATCTTGAATACGATTGAACCAGGCCTCTGCTCCACCATCTTCTATGCCGAGGATGCAAAGGAATTATAGGACGATATCAAACAGCGATTCGCTATGGTGAATGCATCGAGAGTCCAACAATTGAAGAAGGCCCTCACAAATCGCAAACAGAATGGAGATGTGTTATGGTCTATTACGGAAAATTGAAGAAGATCTAGCACAAGTTGAAAGATTATGATGTCATTTCCATGTGTTCATGTGTCTCGTGCACGTGCAATCTCCGAAGAACCCTTGCTCGACACAAGAAGGTGGACAAGGTCCACCAATTTCTCATGGGACTTGACGACTCAACGTATAAAATGGTACATTCCTTTATACTAAATCAAGACCCTCTTTCTCCTTTGAATCGTGTCTATCATATGGTGGTCCAAAAAGAGAGTCTTGACACTATAGTACTCTTGGAAGAACCACGCATGCATGTGGGCTTTGCGGTCACGACATCAGCCAAGAAAGGGGACCGCAGGTTGGCGAAACTGGGAGTAACATGCACCATTGTCACCGAAAAGGACATGAGGTAAGAGCTTGTTTTCAGATTGTTGGTTACCGGATTGGTAGGGTGATTGGCCAAAGGCTCCAACACGTCCCAAAGGACTAGCTACTGACACACTTTCTCGGCCCAAGCATATAGGGGCTGCGGCGCATATGGCGTCAGTCCAGCCACCCTCCTCGGGCAGCACTATAGAGGCTGCAGAGGCTTTGGCCGGCCTGATTGAAGATGACCTGAGCATAGTGCTCTAAGCACTAAATGCTCAGAAGCACACTTTAGGCGAGCGCTTGAGTGGTAAGTATCCCGACTCTTCCTAGATCATCGGCTCGGGTGCCTCTCATCATATGCTGGGTAGTGCGACTCTTTTATATAACTGTGCATCTGCTGTCACGTGCAATGTTCGCTACTTAACGGGACCAAGACACAGGCAAGCTAGCAAGGCACGGCGTGTCTCAGTGATGATCTTATGCTTGACAGAGTTTTGTTTGTACCTCAATTGACGTGTAACTTACTATTTGTATCCCAGTTGCTGAATAGTGGAGATTATATTATTGTGTTTATTAATGATGGTTGTGTAATACAGGACCAGCGTACCAGGATGAGGATTGGAGTGGATGAACTAACCGACAGGCTATACTTGCTGAAGGCATCGTCGTATGTTCGCAGCTATACCCTACACGTTGTGCAAGAGGCTGTTTCCGTAGCTTGAACTCATAACCACAAAGTCATAAAGCAACCACTTATCAGTTGGTCCAAGGCCCGCGCTCGTATATATGTATATATATCCTTCTTTTGTAGACAAAAAATTCTCTTCTGCTCTTATCCTCAATGAATTCAAACCTCTAACTATTCATCCTCCCGAGCAGGTGAAAAGAAAAAGAACTCAGTGGTTATCTACACAATGTCTATTTCCAGCAAACCTTCTCAGATTCACTTTCATTCGTCTTCAAAAGCTCAAGCACCTCCCATCTTTTCATCTGGACAATTTATTCATCTACACACTTTACCGATAATTGGTGAAGATTTATGCCTACGATCTAGTGCGAAACTGTGGAGTTGGGTACCATTTAGGTGTTGGGAAATTGTAGCAAACAAGCAAGAAAATGTAATCAAACAAAGCCGAGACGAGTCTCAAGATGACTCTGTCCTTAAAGCAATTTAGTCTCTACCAATGAGCAAGGTAGACAACAAGACTAATGCTTCCCAAGATATAACGGCTGTCTTCTTTTCCTTTGCTCTAGGAGAAGAAGAATGAACTTGATTTAGAAGAGAAAGATAAAGGAGAAAGATAGAAGAAGAATACTGAAATTTCTATAGATTTTTGCAAGAATGTTGTATATGTTGAAGATAGCAAGATCTCATATATATAGACCTTGGATTGTGTTAAAAACCATGTTTGAAACTCATTTCAGCAGTTTTTCTATCAGTTATGGCAGTTGTTTACCGTTCATAGGTGAAGGGAGATGATCCTTGGATCAAAAGTTGCAACCCAAAATGAAAGGTTCTGTCCGCTGGCACGTCGAACCCTGACGTCGATCGATCAACGTACGTCAATCTCTCACGTCGATCTCTCACGTCGAACCCTCATTGAGAGATCGACGTGCCTCAGATCCACGTCGAACTCTCACGTCAATCGATCGACGTACGTTGATCGATCCACGTGAGAGTTCCACGTCCGACTGAAGATTCCCAACATTGCAACTCATCACACCAATCTCCCAAACAACCTCATATACATTCTATATAAGTTTGGAGCACACGGAAAGGTACTTCAATGTACTTTTTCCAACAATCCCCCACATGATCCAAACTTATATAAAGACAACTTCCGAACGTTAAACAACTAACCTCTCCATTATCAATCGAAGATAATGACACATAACGGATACGATGACTTGTGGTCTTGAATCGCCGGTAGTACAACTTGAGTTATATAAACGGAAGTAAGATGAACTTCGTCTTGAATCTTACTCCACTATTGTTTATATGAACAACAAGAAGACATATCATTGTCTACTTCTCCAAGTTCGCGGTTTTGGTGCGATATCGGCCATGCACCTATCTCAGGATTCATAAGCTCTCTAGAGAGTTTTCCAGGCTCTCACAGGAAGCGGCACCACTTCCAAGCTTACATAGGTGAAATTCATCAAGTGTGCACTGTTCACACCACCAAAACAATATGGCTATGAATTTTTCATTAAGAGATTCTTAAAATCTCACCCTCAAGTCATTACAGTGAGCACTATCAACAACAACACCATAGGGAGAGACACTTAGATAGTGCAACATAGAATTCTTTCATGACTTGTTCTTACCACATTGAACCCCGTTCGTAGGATCTCTACTAATTGTGGGTTGGGTTCCCATCATGAAGAATTCTCTACAGATGGAATAAGTCCCATCCCCCTCGATGTTTCGTAGACCAACTTCTTGTTTAGTCCTTTAGTTAAGGGGTCTGCAAGGTTAAACTTGGTTCTTACAAACTCCAAGTTTACCACCCTATAACTAATCAATTCACGCACAATATTGTGCCTCAAACGGATGTGCCGGCTCTTCCCATTGTATATCTTGTTCCTTGCACGTGCAATCGCAGCCTGAGAATCACAATGAATAGATACAGAAGGCATAGGTTTAGACCATAAAGGAATATCAACAAGTAAATTCCTTAACCACTCGGCTTCTATACTAGCAAGTTCTAAGGCAATAAATTCAGACTCCATTGTAGACTTAGCACTACAAGTTTGTTTACATGATTTCCAACAAATAGCTCCACCACCCAATGTGAAAACATATCCACTAGTGGAGTTTATTTCATCATTATCGGTCACCCAATTAGCATCACAATAGCCTTCTAAAACAGCAGGTGACCCTGTAAACATGAGTCCTAAATTCATTGTTCCTTTAAGATACTTTAACAAACGTCTTAATGCACACCAATGACTCTCATTTGGGTTATGAGTGTATCGTGCAAGCCTATTCACAGAATATGCAATGTCAGGCCTAGTGCAGTTCATCAAGTACATTACACTGCCAATTATCCTAGCATATTCACATTAAGACACACTATCACATTTGTTTTTGGTCAAAGTAACATGCGAGTCATAAGGCGTACTTACAGGTTTTACATCGAAGTGATTAAACTTTCTCAACATTTTCTCCACATAATGTTCTTGAGAAAGTAAATAACCCCCACATTTCTCTATTAATTTAAGACCAAGAATTAAGTCCGCCTTCCCCATGTCTTTCATATCAAACAAAGTAGACAGCAATGATTTTGTATCAATAACAACATTTATGTTGGTTCCAAATATCAACATATCATCAACATAAAGGCAAATAATGACACCATCACAATCATTAAACTTACTATACACACAACGGTCACTTTCATTTACTATATAACCATTAGACACTAATGCGTTATCAAACTTCTCGTGCCATTGTTTAGGTGCTTGCTTAAGACCATACAAAGACTTCTTAAGCCTACACACTTTGTGCTCCTGACCTTTGACTATCATACCCTCCGGTTGTTTCATATAGATCTCTTCTTCTAAGTCTTCATTTAAGAAAGCTGTTTTCATATCCATTTGGTGAATAACAAGCTTGTGAACGGAGGCAAGTGCTACTAGGACTCTAATCGTAGTGATCTTAGCAACCGGTGAGTAAGTGTCAAAGAAGTCAATTCCTTCTTGTTGTGTGAACCCTTTTGCGACAAGCCTAGCCTTAAACTTATCAATTGTTCCATCTGCCTTTAGTTTCTTCCTAAAGACCCACTTACAACTGATAGGTTTACATCCTCTAGGCAAGTCCACTAACTCCCAAGTATTATTACTTAGTATAGATTCAAGTTCACTATCTATGGCTTCCTTCCAAAACTTAGAATCTATCGATCTAATCGCTTCTCCGTAAGTTTTGGGATCATCCTCTAAAATGAAGGCTGTTATGAAGTCACTTCCAAATGACTTCTCTGTTCTTTGTCTCTTACTTCGTCTAGGTTCATCAATCTCTTGTTCAACTACGGATTTACTTGACTCACCTGTCTCAAATTTAGACACATCAATAGATTGTTTGTTCATAGGAAATATATGCTCAAAAAATTCAGCATCTTTAGACTCCAAAATAGAACTATTGTCTAAAGTCATGAATCTATATGCTGCACTATTTTGAGCATACCCAATGAACACACAATCTCTTGTCTTAGACCCGATCTTACTTTTCTTAAAATCTGGAATCCCAACTTTGGCTAGACACCCCCACACTTTCAAGTAACTTAAGTTGGGAGCATAGCCTTTCCACAATTCATAAGGAGTTTTATCCAACTTCTTATGAGGTAACCTGTTCAAAATATGACAAGCAGTCAAAATTGCCTCCCCCCACAAATTGTCCGGCAATCCTGAACTAACCAACATGGCATTCATCATATTTTTCAACGTTCTATTTTCTCTTTCGGCTACTCCATTAGACTGGGGTGTGTACGGGGGTGTGACTTCATGAATAATGCCTTTCTCTTCACAAAACTTTTGTAAAGAGTCTGTGCTATATTCACCACCTCTGTCTGTTCTAAGCCTTTTGATTTTTAAGTCTAATTGATTCTCAACCTCGTTCTTATAACTTATGAACTTAGACTCGGCCTCATCCTTATGACTTAACAAATAAACTTTTGTGTATCTAGAGTAATCGTCGATAAAAGTAACATAATACCTTTTACCACCTTTACTCACGTGATTCTTGAAATCACCTAAGTCACTATGGATTAGACCAAGTTTTTGTGAGACTCTATCAACTTTCTTAAAAGGTTTCTTATGATGTTTCGCTTCAACACAATGTTCACATTTGTTGAAGTTATCATCATCATAAGAAATCACATTCATATTCTTAAGTTTCTTTAATGCTCCTATATTTGCATGTCCTAATCTAGCATGCCACATATCAAGAGACTCAGCAAAATAAACAGAACTAGATGCATTTGTATTATCACAGCAAGTAGCATCAAGAACAAGCAGACCTCCATTACAGAAACATTTACCGATAAACTCTCCATTTCTAGACAAAACAAGTTTATCAGACTCTAAAACAAGTTTAATATTAGCCTTGTTCAGCAGCACTCCGGAGATCAAGTTCCTACGCATGGCAGGAACGTGCAACACATTGCTTAATTCCAGTTTCTTCCCAGATGTCAACTTGAGAAGCACCTTACCCTTTCCGAGGACTTGGGTACTATGTGCATCTCCCAAGAAGACTTGCTCTTCATTGCCTATTTCCTTGTATTCAGAAAATAGGTCTTTACTGGTAGCAATGTGTCTGGTAGCACCCGTGTCTACCACCCATTCCGTAGTGCCACCAACAAGGTTTACCTCTGTCAAGACGACCGCTGCGATGACGTCGTCTGCTGCTCCTTTGGCCTCCACAAGGTTCGCCTGGTTGCTTGGTTGGCCCTTCCGTTTCCTACAGTTGACTGCTCGGTGTCCTGGTTTCCCGCACACCCAGCATACTCCTTTCATCTTGTTCTGGCCCTGCACAGCAATTTTCTTACCTTTTCCTCCACTGTTGTAGCCACCGCCGCCATTGTTGTGAAACTTGGGCTTCTTTGCAGCATGCTCCACAACGTTGGCCTTGACTCCCTTTTCACGGTGAGACTCATCTTCCAACCGGTTGTTCTCTTCGATGCGTATATGTTTGATTACTGCATCTAGAGACAACTTTGCATCGTCGTGCTTTCCTCTCTTCTTGTATTTGCTCCAAGAAGGAGGAAGCTTCTCCAACAACGCCGCCGCTTGGAACGTCTCATCGATCTTTATTCCTTCATGTTCCAGATTATCCACCAGTTGTTGGAATTGATGGATTTGATCATTTATTGGAGAATGATCAACCATCTGGAACTTCAAGAATTCACTCACCACATACTTGCGTTTGCCCACATCTTCAACACCATATTTGTTCTCCAGTGCTGACCAAATCTCTTTGCTGATGTGAATTTGACATAAATGTCAAATAGAGAGTTGGCCAGGAAATGTAGAATGTGGCCTCTGCAAGTAGTGTTGTCTGCATCGTATTTCTTTGCTTCAGTTTCATCATTGGGCTTATCCATCTTGAGTACATATGAAACTGAGAGCATTTCCAAGAAGAACAGCACTTTTGCTGCCCATCTCTTATAGAACCTGCCGTCGAACGGCTCCATTTTGGACATATCCGGCAAAGTTTGCTTGGATGCCATTGTAAATTGCTTTAAGATTGTTGGGAAATTGTAGCAAACAAGCAAGAAAATGTAATCAAACAAAGCCTAGACGAGTCTCAAGATGACTCTGTCCTTAAAGCAATTTAGTCTATACCAATGAGCAAGGTAGACAACAAGACTAATGCTTCCCAAGATATAACGGCTGTCTTCTTTTCCTTTGCTCTAGGAGAAGAAGAATGAACTTGATTTAGAAGAGAAAGATAAAGGAGAAAGATAGAAGAAGAATGCTGAAATTTCTATAGATTTTTGCAAGAATGTTGTATATGTTGAAGATAGCAAGATCTCATATATATAGACCTTGTATTGTGTTAAAAACCATGTTTGAAACTCATTTCATCAGTTTTTCTATCAGTTATAGCAGTTGTTTACCGTTCATAGGTGAAGGGAGATGATCCTTGGATCAAAAGTTGCAACCCAAAATGAAAGGTTCTGTCCGCTGGCACGTCGAACCCTGACGTCGATCGATCGACGTACGTCAATCTCTCACGTCGATCGATCGACGTACGTCGATCTCTCACGTCGAACCCTCATTGAGAGATCGACGTGCCTCAGATCCACGTCGAACTCTCACGTCGATCGATCGACGTACGTTGATCGATCCACGTGAGAGTTCCACGTCCGACTGAAGATTCCTAACATTGCAACTCATCACACCAATCTCCCAAACAACCTCATATACATTCTATATAAGTTTGGAGCACACGGAAAGGTACTTCAATGTACTTTTTCCAACATTAGGAACATTGCAAGTACATTATTAGTAGTTTCTCTGACACACTCTTTCTAAGTTTTGGAATATCGTGCAATAAAGCAAAGTGATTCACTAAATTGGATGCGCTTCTTATATTGTGGAGTAACAGTTGTTCGACACAGTTTGATGCAATTTTCATTATGGGCCATCGGAAAACAATATTTTCTAACACATAGGTATGATTGCATACATCCGACCCGATAACCCATCATAGGCGACTCTAAAACAATGGGTTAATGTTGTCGTTGTCTTGCAGGTACATTATTAGTATCAAAATCTGTCCGATCATACGTTAGATTCCGCTTGTGGAATCATTTGCAGTCGTAAATGTTTTTCTTCCTTTTAATAGATGCTAATTGAGAAAGCATTTGTCTGGGAAAATGGGATCAAGATGAAGGTAATATTGGAAGAGCCAAGGCCATATTCAAAGCCACGATACATGATAATAAAGAGAGAGCAACCAAGTTTCTTGAATGAAATAAGATGAAGATTGGTATGGTGAACATGGAAGATGAAGAAATAACATAACGGAATGCATATGGACAAATCATCCCAATTCAGTTTGAGAAAGTATCCAAGTTTTTGTAGTGGGAGGACTAGTTCCGCAAAAAGGTCATTCCCATGGCCCTGAGGGGCTCCACCGTCCTAGTCCAAGGACTATTACGGAGGATGCAAATTAAAAGCTCAGCGACCTCCTAGGTTGGGTGAGGACTTACGCAGTGATCTACACATAGTGTTATCTGCAAACCAGGTGGTATTTTCTGCAAACCAGGTCTTCGGCCTAGAATCAGTGGAACACGTATACTGTGGATTCGAACTCTTGACATCTTAAAGAAAATCTCAATCCAAGTACCAATTGAGCTATGCCCTAGGGTCGTGACTAGTTCCCTAAATGGGTAGATGAGGAGGAAGAAATCGACGGTCAGTCATGTCCTGATCCCAATGCAGTTTGATAACTATAATGTGGACATGGTGGTGGCCAAATTTGCCTTGTAAGTATCCGGCCGACGGGTGGAGAAGGGATGTGTTTAGGCTACACGAGCATTTGATTGTGACAAATTTGGCAGTGAGGAAAAATAGGGGAAATGGGATTTGGAGAAAGAGGGTGAAAGTTGTGTCTTTGAGTAAGTGTAGGTCAATGCCTGAGTGGTAATATTAACTTGAAACAAAATGTGAAATCTATCATCTTGAAGACTTTCACTGTCCCAGCCCTAAGGAGCATGTGTGAAGGATGTAAATCCGCTAAGCAGCAAAGGAACACTCACACTGTGCGCGTCTCTGAAATCGAACTCTGGACCTCTTGATATGAAAAGATTAGAACAGAAGGTGAATTTGCTCATTGTTTCTTGCAATTTGGGTTTGCCTCTTTGGGGAAAAGGTACAGAAATCTTGTTTCAAATTTTCCTTTACATATTTTCCTTCATGAAGCCATCTCAGGTTCTTGAAATTTTTCTTTGCAAAAAAAAAAAAAGAAAAAGAAACAAATCTTGTTAGCTTCTTGTGCCCCTGTTGGCATTTCCATGGTTAAAGTTGGCTTAAAAGAAAAAACAAAAAGGAAAAACCTGTGAAAATTATTAAGATTGAAAATGCAAAAGACATAAAACTAAACGCGCCAGGTAGGGGTCGAACCTACGACCTTCTGCTTAGGAAACAGACGCTCTATCCACTGAGCTACAGGCGCTTCGCAATTTTAGTTGTTATTCATAATTCTTGATATATGCGTACTATAACTTTAAGCTAAAAAAGATAAGATGGTTCTTCATTTTCATATGTTCATAATATGACTATCGCATTTACTTCATCTTTAGATACTCTTGAGTGTTTTTTCAAAAAAGCATAATTTGGAGATCACAAATTTCTTTCTCTAAAAATCTTTTCTTCTCTTTTTCTGTAAACCTGAACGGATAAAACCCTTTCCTAAACTAACCTAACATACTTTTCTCTTTCCTCCCCTTCCACCAACCACCCGTAATGTCTTTCTCTCTCCTCCCCCAGCCACTAACGGTTATCTTTACGCTTCATTCACCCTCAAAATCTCCTCCTCTCTCCTTGATAACAACTGTCACAACTTTGGAGACTTCTCCGGCAATTTAGGACACTCCGATCTCCACGACAAACAGTCGGAGAACACAGTTCTCATCTTATTCTCCTCAAAATGACTAGGTCTTCATGATCTAGCTCAAATCTTCAACATGCAAACTATTTTAAGATCAAAAGCGGCTTGGGCTTCATTGTTTAAGCCTGATTTTACACCAAAAGCCCCCTCTTGGACAACAATGGAAAAATTAGAAACAGAAGGGTTGACAGGAATGCTATTAAAGAGTTTACGATGTGGATTCAATGTATAAATATCTATAATATTCCTTCAAGAGGATTCAAATTTACATGTTCAAATAAAAAAGATGAGGCCAAAAGCGTCTACACAAGGATTGATTACATATTCTGCAATAAAGAATGGAATAGAAAATACACAAACTACTAGTTAGATTATGAAGCTCCTACTGTTCCATACGATTCCCCAGGTGTACTCTCTGTTAATTTGAGAAAGAATCTGGGACTAAGCCTTTCAAATTCATGAAAGCTGGATGAAGCATCCAAGCTTCAGGAAAACTTTTGAGAGAAGTTGGAAAGATTCTTGACAAGAAAGTCCAAAGTTAAGGTTAGCCAAAAAAAACTGAAGAGACTGGAGGATCCATTGAAGAAACTAAGCAAAAAGTTCTATGAAATATTTATGAGAGAGTTGCAAATGATAGACAAGCCTATGAAGTGGCCCAACAACAAACTATAGAAGATTATCATAACATACAGAAGCATCAAGTGGAGAGAAATGCTTAAGAAGCCTATATTATGACATCAAAGAAAAAGCCAGTGCTAGAGGGATGAAATAAGGGGATAGAAATACTCAGTTTTCCATAGATCAGTCAAATCACACATTGCCAGAAGCAAAAATCTAAGGCTACAAGATGGCAATGGAATCATGATTGATGATTATGAGAAAGTGAAGAAAATATTAACAAATTTCTGTGAGACCTTTTTTTACTGAGCCTCATTCTTATTCTGTTTTCCCTCAGACTTTGATTGGAAGGTTTGTAAATGTGGATTAGTGTTCCAACCTAGAGGCCTAGGGTACACAAAAGGAGATCAATATATACTTGGTTCTCTATGAAAAATGATGGTGTGCCTGGTCCTGATGGGTTTAGTCGAATTCTTCAAGGCTTAGTGTGACATAGTTGTACAACCATTGGTTGCTTTTTCACAAACAGTTTTATATACTATCATATGAACTCTACAGTTATATCCCTTATCTCTAAGAAGGATGTTCCAATTAGAATGAAAGACTTTAGACATATTTCCTACTCATAAATTAATCTCAAAAATCCTGGCCAACAGAATGAAGGCTCTTCGACCATACCTTTTTGATGAAAATTAGTCAGCCTTCATACAAGGCAGATCAATCCAAGTTAACATTTTGCTAATGCATGAGCTGGTTAAGAGATGCCAAATGTTGGTGAGCCAAGTAGTTACGCAATAAAGTTGACACTATGAAGGCGTTTGACACTTTCAATTGGAATTACTCAATGAAAATTCTCAAGTTTTTGAACTTTCCTGATAGCTTTAGAAAATGGGTTCATCTTTGCATCTCTACAGCCTCTTTTTTTTTTAATATAAATCTCAATGATTCTTTGATTAGAAATTTCAAAGCTACTAGGGGTCTTCATCATAGTTATGGAAGGCTTTACTCATAGTCTAAAAGCCAAAATTGATGCATCTCAATCCAAATATCATCCTAAATATGATTATATAAAACGCAGCTCCTTGTCTTTTGCTGATGACTTTTTCATCATAACTAGTGCTGATAAACCCTCAGTGAAGAGTATTAAAGATGCTATTGAAGAGTTTGAGTGGCTTTTGGGCCTAAGGACAAATCTTCAAAATATAAAGTTTGTCTCTGAACTAAAAATTCCAAGAAACAAGTCATTTGAAAAATTCTTAGGATGCCTCTTGACTCTTTACCGTTAAAAGTATAGATAAAATTCCCTTGTTCCCATTTATGAAATGGGCTACGATTGTCTGGAATAATCATCTCCATAGCTATGCAATCATCTTTTGTCTAGCATTTCAGAAGATGATTGTTTACTCAAAACAAACTCTTACAATGATGTATTATTGATACTAATAACTGTATGCTTTGTGGTCGGACAGCTGAAGATCATGGTCATCTTTTCTTCCGATGCTCATGCTCCGACTTCGTATTAAATGATATATTGAAGCAGTTAAAGTGCAATAATTTCAAAATATGGAACCTTGCTGTTAGTATAGTGACATTCAAATTGAGAGAAAGATGAGATTATTAGAGGTCCCTATGACCAAGGTTGTTGCTTTGCAAAGGGTTTCTTATTCTAATGATGCAGAGAAAGGCAAGAGCAAACGGAACGACATAAGGGGAAAATAAGCAAGTATTGGCTGTACAAACAAATTTAGGTAAACCTTAACACACACAAAAAAAAAGATCTAATTTCCTCACTAAGACTAAAAAAAATCTAAGGTTTACACGTCATGCAGTCAATGAACTTTATCCATAGGCAAGGTGGTTCAGATCAGGAGATGTAGAAAGTGAGTCAAAATATGAGGCCTCCAATCACGTGATGCCAAGTGTACAAAAATAGAAGATGTTTAAACTTTTTATGTTTTTGAAAAGAGTTGTTTGTACACGTGACAACGCGTGATTAGAGGCCTCATATATTGCCTCACTTTCTGCCTCTCCTGATCTCAACCCTAGACAAGGATATTATCTAAAGATGTGCTCATGCAAAAACTAAGAGTTTCAAGGAAAGAACTAACACAAAAGTAATAATATAGAAGAATAAGAGTAGTGCTCTAAATATAAGTATGTGTTTCTATTTTATATTGTAATTTCGGTAGCAGATGTTGATAATATTGCCCCACATCGAACACTTTTAAGATAAAATATATGGGTTACATGAGGATGATGTACCACCACCTATTGCCTTAATGTTTTAAGTTGATATGAGTCTCACCTCATGTAAACCCAAGTTTCAACATGGCATCAAAACGAGGTTTCAAAAAATGTGGACTCACACCTTGACTGGCCCATGATTGACCATTTATTGTCTCTCCTCACCCAAGTCCAGATGTTCATGCCCGACCTTATGGTTTATGATTGAGAGCGGGTTCTAAGGCGCATGTGCATGTCAAACCACGTTGCCACGTGAGAACGTGTGTTGAGAATATTGTCCCACATTGAACTTTTTAAGATAAAATACATAGGTTATATGAGAATGATGTACCACCACACATTGACTTAAGGTTTTGAGTGGATATGATCATCATGTAAGCACGAGTTTCAACATCAGATACTAACTATATTCATTTTTAACGAGCCATAGATTAGAACGACAAAAACTAACTAACTAACTCTCTCTCTATATATATGCTTTTTCCTTTTCTCTCTCTATAAAAGTTTCACTTCATAGATTGTTCACAGCATTCTCTCTTTTTTGGGTGTATGTGCAACTCTCAGAACTTATTCTTTAAGACAGAGCATAAGCATTCTGTCAGAGTTGTACGGTTTACACTGAATGCCGAACCCTTGTTGATTAAAAAATGTATGTTTTATTACTCGAATCGAGAAATTGTTTCAAGAAATATCGCAGGTTCGAACCGAGACACGTATAGCGTAGGCACAATACAGTTATTTGGACGGTAATGGCTATGTCATTGTACTTGCATCGAGAAATTGCTTTAGAAAAAGTCGCAGGTTCGAACCGAGACACGTGTAGTATGGATACAATATTGCTATCCGGACGGTAATGGCTATGTCATTGTATCCGATTCAATTAAGTTAAAAGTTTTGCAGTATATATCTTATGTGTATTCTGGCAATGCCTTAGTAGCTTAGGAGGCTGCTGAGCTCCTAATTTGCATCTTTCACGTAGCTCTATAAGGCTGAACAGTGAAAGTCCCGATACCGTAATTTGACCTTTTGGTATAAAAAAATGTTCTCACGTACACCATTTTTTAGGCAGAGCGTTTCAATCTAAACATAAAATGAACACAGCATTACTTGAAAAGATGGATCGATTTGATTATATACTAATATTTTCACTTTAATCTGGATTTGTTTTAACTTTGTTTGCCATGTCAAACTTAATTAATACTAATTTTTATTAATATAGTTAATAATATTATTATACTAATATATTTGATTTAACTATTTTTTCCCTTTTAATCTTTGAACAGGGATGTCGCGACTTTTGAGAGAGAACATTTAGACAGCTACAAAATTGGGGCATTGTAATGTATGTTCAAGGGTTTTTTTTGAATCTTCTACCGTTTGAAATCAACTCTTTTTCTTTCTTCGTGTTGAGAGTTCTCACTGTTCCAGCTCCAAAAAAACATTGTAGATGATGTAAATCAGGAACTTAGCGGCCTCTAGGTTGATAAGGACTTTACGCAAGGACCTACACAAGGTGTCTCCCTGCAAACTAGGTCTTTTGCCTAGCAACAGTGAAACACCCACATTGTGCGTACCCCTGGAATCGATCTTTGAAACTCTTAGTGACAAATCCAATCCAAGTACCAACCGAGTTATGCCCTGAGCGCTCTTTTGCTTTCTTTCTTTTATATAATTGGGGAGGGAATTTGAAACCAACACTTAAGTGGTAATTTATAACATATGACACACCTTGATAAAGGTTTAATTTATATTTTTCTCTTTTATATTTTTTACCTTACCAGATGATGGATCTTGGAGCAACTGGTAATGTTGTTGTTTTGTGATCTTGAGATCACAGATTCGAGCCGCAGAAACAACATCTTGCACAAAATGTAGAATAAGACTGCGTATATCAAATCGTAAAGCGATCCGGCCCCTTCCCAGACCTTACGTAATTACGGAAACCTTGTGCATTGGAAACGCCTTTTTATATTTTTTTACCTTAACGAATGAGTTTCGTATATTCTTTTTTTCAATGTATATATAGTCATGAGAATGAAAATAACATTAAGTAATTTTCATATTTTACCCCTGGTAACATTGAGTAGCACTCCTATGTGTTCAAAACTAAAACTTTGTGAATGAAACAAACTCTTTTCGAAAGGTCTTATGCATTGTTACGCGATTTAGTAACCCGGAAAGATATCATATACTTATGAAAACAAAAATATGAAAGAACATCTTAAAATAATAACGTAGAGAAATGTGACTATCATTTGGCCACCTACCTAATTATATCATCACCACTATCTTTTCAAAATTCTTTTGAAGCACACGTCATAAAAAATAATCTAAAAATTGAACATAAACGACCAGACACGAGGTTGGGATGTGGTATCTAACCTTTGCTGATTTGTGGTTGATCGTCAATTATAGAGTGTCATGTCGATATCTTTAGTATTTTTTCGTTTTTAGATATTACAACGACGTAGCACTCCTTAATTGGTGGTCAGCCACACTGACCGATCAAGAAATGATGCTAAGCAGCCCCCAATGCGTAGTCCAGTTGATACTCGGGCTGAAAATTGCTCCCAAGAAGGCAAGGGTTTGTATCCGGAGAAACTCGCAATGTGGATGCTCCACTTCTAATAGTCTGTAAGGGACAATTGCTCCACATCTGCTGGTTTGTAGAGGACGCCTTGCATGAGTCCTCATGTGCAACCTGCCAACCTAATAGGCCGCTAGACACCTGATTTATATCCTCCACAAGCTTCATGAGGCTGGAGGAGTGAGAGTCCTAGGACGAGGGATTTCGCCTTTTTGCTCTCAAGAAATGAAGGTGAGCAGATCCGCCTTACTAGGCAAGGGAGCATAGCGAAGGCAAGGGAGCATAGTGACGTTTGAGATTATGAGAGGCAGAAAGTGTGGCAAAATATGAGACATCCAATCACGCGTTGACACATGCACAAAAAGGAAAGATGTTTAAAATTTTTTTGATTTTAAAAAAAGTTTCTTGTACACATGGCATCGCATGATTGAAGACCTCATATTTTGTCTTACTTTCTGTCTCTCCTAATCTGAACCCCATAGCAAAGCTCACTTTAATTCATCCTCCACTTCTTTAATATCCATTTCCTTTTTTTCCTCTTTTTTCCTTTATTTCTTAAATAGAAAATTAACTTTTGGAAAAAAGACAGAAGGGAGAGAAAGAAGAGAGATGACGTAAGACTATTATGAGCTCCTCTGGTTTAGTCATTGATTACCTTGCGGTCCTTGAAACTTCTCCGTTTCTTCTGAATTTTTTCCGACCAATTTTGATTCTTCGATAATTTCTTTTCCTTTATGCCGCTAAAAGCTTGAATTCTCATAGAGATCTAATCTTAATCCTTCCGCTGACGTTAAGGAAAGGTTTGTTCTATCCGAACTTGTCGTTTTATAGATGTAATTGTATCATTAATTCCTTCAAGTTTTTGGATTGTTCTGAATTGGAATATTCATTAGCTCGGTTATTGGTATTGAAGCAGGAAAGTTCCTGTCTTTTTCGTTTTGGAGGACGAATGAATTTCCTGTTTGGCTTCTCCTTCCGTTTCTGGTGATTCAGGAGTATGTCTCTGATTTTTAAATTCTTCTTCCTTCTCTGTTTAATTTTCGGAGTTGATGGATTATCTACCTGTTAATATCTAATGATTATGTGGGGGGGGGGTAGGGGAGGGCGAGTTAGCTGTATCTATAAAATTTTCTTTGTTTCTTTTGCTTTCATGATTTTTTTGCATGAATAGAAATGTGTCTGGATTCTCGGAGGGATGCAGGTCTGTATCTTTGTTTAAGGTGAAAGTTTTACCTTTAAATATGTTCATTAATTGATACTACTTGGATTCAACTTAAGCCCAAATTTTGATCAGGAAATCTTCTCCTCCCCTCCCCCTCCCCCCTTTTAATAATATTTTGTGGGTTATGCAATAGGATATGAGTAATTCCATATCTGATGTTAACCTTACCTTTTAGGCTTTCATAATAGACATATCAAGTCTTGACAGTCCTTGTGTCCAAATCAACGGTTGCTTGTTTGGTGAATTTCCTGTCTCTTTGCCTCTCTTGATTTTACTTCAGATTGCAGAATACCTGTAGAGTCCGCTTTTGCTAATTTTTTCTGCGGATTTGGAAATATGGTTTTAATGAATTTTTAAAATCTGAGGATGAAGTTTTTGGAGTATGAAGCTGATAGGAGGTAAAATATTGATTGGCAGTTTGAGTCAGTTTATCATCAAGTACCAAGGAGACAAACATTCAATGACAAGTCTATTTACGACTTTAGTTTTTGCAGCCCTGATTTAGCCATTATCCGAGTTTTGTTGGTGTGATGGCAGTTTTTTCATAAAGCATGTAGCCAATGACCTTGATACATGATACTGCAAATCAAAGTTTTAAATGGAGAGGAATAGCACTCATGTCTGCGTCCCAACTGTTGTGTCTGACTGACTTGTTTAAAGTGGACTTGTACCTTTTAAACATAGAAGGATACTTTTCAAAATATTTTCTGGAAAAAGTGACATATGGTTAGTCCATACTCTTGACATCCTTTATGTGTTTTTTTGTTATTTCGATAAGTAATGTCAACTAAATTGCCAAGGATGGAGTTAACTTGACATTGTTGAATCTGATCTTTTTAAGAGCATTTGCATGCCTATCATATCCATTTTCAATCAATCCCTGCTCCTAGAGGAATGCGTGATATATTGGAATTGTAAGTTGTTTGGTTATCCAGGATGCAGCATCTGTTGATGGATAACCCTGTGGTTTATTTCCTACCTTTCACCTTCTCTTCTTTTGGAGTGGCCTTTCTATCATTTCTATTTCTCTTCTGCATCCTGCTCTTCTTTTCCTGGCTGATTATGAGTGTGGCAGTTTTAAAAGTCTAGTTTGTGAAACAAGCCCACTTGGGAGTTGGTATCCATAGTTTAGACAATTGCATGTTTTGTCTGGGATGTGATCTTGGCGGAATTAAAACATATCCGTAGTTTCCTACTACTCTCTACTGCTTGAAGTGTTAGGCATCTTGTTGGATGGATTCTTCATTCATCCCCATTGCCACTGTTCTTGCTGGTCTCCCGTTCTGCCTGGATTCTTCATTCTTATATCATCTTAAACATCCCCTTTCCTCCTATCAGAGAGACGGAAGTCTTGTTATCTTTTGGTACTTCTTTATTACCCATCTAATTCTGATTTAAGCTTGAGTGCCCCAACTCCAGTTTTTCAGTAAACCCAATGTATTTACATTTGATGCTATATAGAATTTGTGCAAGTTAATTTATAGCAAAAGCGACTGTGTTTTGAATTGATTCACGCTTATCTTACCGATGCTTGCAGTTGTAAGTTCAGTCTGCGAATTGTTTCTTGCTGCCTTGTAGTATTATATTCCTTTAGGGTTTAACGCTTCCGGTCCCATGATTCTCAGGCACCAACTTGGCTGTTTTCTCGCAATAAATTAGAATGGAGATTGTAAAAGAAATACAGGAAAGTGCTCTGCCAGAAACATCGGGTGCTCTAAATGTGTTCTCTCCAAAAGACAATCAATCACATAAAACCGATACTCCTTGTGCGGTGGAGTCCGATAATCAGCAACCCTGTGTGGATGGTGCTACATTACATGATGCAGGAAATTCTTCATCTGTGCCATCAGAAGGTTCAGTTTGTACATCAGTTTTGCCAACTGAAACCAGTGACACTTCTGAATCAGGAGATTCTAATATCGTCTCAAAAGAAGAGGTTATAGCAACAAAGGACAATGATTTGCTTGACATTCAGAAAGATGAAACTCTAGCTGATTTGGGAAGTCATGCTTTGGTATCAAATTTTGACGCAACAGCTGTGATACAGGAATCTGAAGATCACAGCCCTAACAATTTGCGTGCTCAGACTATGGATGTCACTAATGGTTACCCAGTTGATACTGTTACTGCCCTCACACTTGAAGATGCGAAATCCGGTAAATCTGCAGGAGATGGCACTTCAGCGCGCTCAGTATCATTTCCATCAGGAGATTGCTCTGCTGCACACTTGGATTCAGTTCCATCTGCCGTGTCAGGAACAGTTGCAAAACACACAAAACATTTGTCTCTTGATACTCTTGGCAGTGTTCACATTCAAGAGGATGTAACTCCTGTTTCTCCTCCACCTGTCGGAGACAATTCCACATCAAATAGTTCTGCTCCGCAAGCAACAAAGATTTCAAGGATTCCCATTCGATCACAACCGTCTAATGATAGTCCAAAGAGTGCTGGTAAGATTGGCATTAACAGGGGCCTAATTGACACTGCGGCACCTATTGAATCTGTTAAACAAGCGGTTTCGAAGTTTGGGGGAATTGTTGACTGGAAAGCTCACCGTGTCCAGACGGTAGAGGTAAAAGTCCTTCCATTTTCTTTCTAAATTTTGACCCACGTATTCTTTGGCAGGACCTATTCTATGATTATGTGCAAGAATAGAAGAATCATTTACTGAAAATAGATAATGTTGCATCAGTTAGATTAATGAGGTTATTATGATAGTTAAGCATCAACATGTTTTTCAAGTCTCTAATATTCTGCTCAATAACCATGGATGCTTTGCATGTCTGTCTATTTTGCTTTACATTGATGCACTCTTGCTGTCTTTTCTTCTTTTTGCGTACTGTCATTTCATTTTCCTTTTTATATATTCAGAAGGTCAATAATTTCTCCTTATTCAATCTAAGTTATGAAAGTCCATCACTAGAAGGTTTTCTGATAGTCAATCATTGGAAGTGGAAAATGTTTTGCAACTCTCTGTCCTCTTTCTGTTTCTTCTTTTTTCTGGATACTTTCGTTTGACTTTATATATAAGAAGGTCAATATTCTTCTTAGTCGATTTTAAATTACACAATTCCATGACTAGCTATCTGACATTTCTGTTTCCTAATGCAGAAGAGGAAGGTAATAGAACACGAACTAGAGAAAGCACAATCCGAGATTCCATCATACAGGAAAAAGTGTGAAGATGCTGAAAATGCAAAAGCACAAGTTCTCAATGAGCTGGACAACACTAAAAGACTTGTTGAAGAACTAAAGCTCAACCTAGAGAAGGTACAGACAGAAGAACACCAAGCAAAGCAAGATGCAGAACTTGCTACCCTCAGGGTTGAAGAAATGGAACAAGGGATTGCTGATGAAGCTAGCTTTGCTGCCAAGGCACAGCTTGAGGTCGCCAAAGCGAGACATGTAGCTGCAGTTTCAGAACTGGAAGCAGTTCAAGATGAGTTGGAGTCGCTCCGAAAAGACTATGCTTTATTGGTGACTGAGAAAGAAGCAGCAGAAAAAAAGGCTGAAGAAGCTGTATCTGCATCTAAGGAAGCTGAAAAGACAGTAGAAGATTTGACAAACGAGCTAATTACTGCCAAGGAGTTGTTAGAGTCCGCACATGCAGCACATCTAGAGGCTGAGGAACATAGACTTGGAGCAGCTATGGCAAGAGAGCAAGATGCCTTAAACTGGGAGAAGGAAGTGAAGCAGGCAGAGGAAGAGTTGGAGAGGTTAAACCAGAAAATTTTGTTGGCAAAGGATCTCAAGTCAAAATTAGATTCAGCTTCTTCATTGTTGAAGGATCTAAAAGCTGAATTTGCAGCATACATGGAATCGAAGTTGAAAGAGGACGCTAATAAAGAAGGAAACTTCAATAGCTCACTGGAAGAATCAGAGAAAACAACACATAGTGCTATACAAGCTGCAGTTGATTCAGCCAAAAGAGAACTTGAAGAAGTCAAGTTGAACATTGAGAAAGCAACATCTGAAGTAGACATCTTGAAGGTGGCAGCCACAGCCTTGAAGTCAGAGCTGGAAAAAGAAAAGGCAGAACTTGCTAGCATTAGGCAAAGGGAAGGAATGGCATCAATTGCAGTTTCATCGCTTGAGGCGGAGCTTGAGAGGGTAAAGTCGGAGACTGCTCTTGTTCAGATGAAAGTTAAAGAAGCAAGAGACCAAATGGTGGACCTACCCAAGCTTTTACAGGAGGCAGCTCAAGACGCTGATCAGGCAAAGTCCCTCGCCCAAGTGGCTCGTGAAGAGCTATGGAAGGTGAAGGAAGAAGCAGAACAAGCAAAGGCCGGAGCTAGTACCATGGAAAGTAAATTACTTGCAGCCCATAAGGAGATAGAGGCTGCTAAAGCTTCCGAAAAGTTGGCACTCGCAGCTATCAACGCCCTTCAGGAGAGCGAATCAGCTCAATGCACAGATGATAAGGATTCATCCACTGGCGTCACTCTTTCTTTACACGAATACTATGAGCTTAGCAAGCAAGCACATGATGCAGAAGAAGAAGCTAACAAGAGGATTGCAATTGCTATCTCCCAGATCGAGGTAGCGAAAGAGTCTGAACTGAGGAACTTGAAGAAGCTGGAGACTCTCAGCCAAGACATGGTGGAACAAAAAGCAGCACTACAACTTGCGCTTGAAAAAGCAGAGAAAGCTAAGGAAGGAAAACTTGGAATAGAACAAGAGCTGAGAAAATGGAGAGCTGAACACGAACAAAGACGGAAAGCTGTTGAGTCGACTCCAGTTGCAGAACCAACTAAAACTACAAGACCAACTATGGAGGTGAAAACAGAACCCAAAAACCTTAATGACAGTCTGGCGCAGAAGAGCGGGCTCAGTCCAAGGGGACATTCTCGTGGAAACAATACAGAAACTGAATCATCTCCGGAAGTAAAGGTCACAAAGAAAAAGAAAAAATCGTTCTTTCCGCGAATCTTTATGTTTTTGGCAAAAAAGAAGTCCCAATCAAAGACAGCATGAATTTTGTTTACTTGTCAATATCATTGTCTGATTGTTGTTGTTCTCCACTGCTGATTCTGAGACTTGCCATTTATCCTGGTTTCTACATTGCAAAGTTAACTCCCTTAGAATGTGTACAGGATGAGTTGTTTCAGACGGTAAATATAGTGATTTTCCCCTTCATACAGTACTTGATAATAGATGCTGGGGGTTGAGAGAGACTGATATTTTGTGTAAAGATAAATTGTATCTATGGGATACTGCTGTAATATTTGGTTTTCTTCATCTTGTGTGGATTTCTGGTGGCCATTGTGGTGTAAACACATAACCTTATCAGGTTAATTTGATTGCATGGGACGTAACAAGTCTCTTTTTAAAACTCTTTGCTTTTTCTGGTAGGTCTGGCCATTTGCTTAGTTGAGAAAGTTGGGGAGGGAGCTTGTACTAATACATTAAGATAGACAGGGGAAGTTTGATTCATAAATTGGTCTGTCATTCTTTTTTTTTTTTTTTTTTTTTACCGCGTGCTTGATAACTAGACCTTCATGATGTTAAATGTTCTTCTGTGCCCCAAAAAAAAAAAAAAAAAAAAAAAAGATGTTAAATGTGGGTACATAAGTAGCTTGCAGTTTCAGTTGGGTACATAAGTAGCTTGACACAATGCACATATAACTCCCCACTTGGACTCTGGTGATATGACACCCATCTTTCCAACGTTTTCGCTTCAAGAAATCAAAGAGAAAAAAAAAGACAAGAAGGTAAGGGAAAATATTAAGAAAATATTTGTGAATTTGCAAGTCCAACCCCTTCTTTTTATGGATTTTTCTTTCATTCATCTGACAGAATGTAACTGAAAAGAAAAAGACGAGAGAACAAAACGTAAAAATAGAAAGGAAAAAAAATGTTGCACTGCCTGTCCGAAACTTACAAGATATTTAACAAAAACACACACGACCCCACCAAGAAGACATCCCTCCCAAGTGACAGCAGAATTCATGATATCTAACCGAATACAACGTCAAATAATAAGAAGATCAAGCAGAAAGAAGGGGGGGGGGGGGGGGAGCTCACCGGAGTTTAGAAACTTGAAGATCAAAGAGAATTAGAGAGAGGCTTGGCCAAACTTCAAAGGGAGAAAAGTGCAGGCAGGAGCAATGACTTTGTTGAAGACTATCATTCTTCTATTATTATTAATTTAAACTAAAGACCGTTTTCGGTGTACTAGGTTTCTGCGTTTGCGTAGGGTCATCGATATACGTATCTTTATCTTACACTTTGTGCAAGAGACTGCTTCCGCGGCTCGAAACTGAAATAGCAACCTTATCGGTTGCTGAGTCGGTTCATTAGTAAACCCAACTGAAACTGCAAGACCAACTATGGATGTGAAAATAGAACCCAAAACCCTCGACAATGCTACGCCGAATCAAGGGCTTAGTCCAAGGTGACATAATGCTACGCCGAATTCCAAGAGGACATTCTCATGGAAACAACAGAAACTGAAAAAATGCACTTAACACAATATTACACGTTTTACATCCTATGACTGCCGATTCACGTTTATCCTCTTAGAGGTTATGATGGTTTGTCTTTATCCTATATGGGTAACTGGGAGTTCTTCACACAGTAAATGATTGATAATAGGATGTAAAACGTGTAATATTGTGTTAAGTGCATTTAATCATGTGCAGAGGTAAAGGCCTCAAAAAAAAAAATCGTTCTTTCCTCGATTCTTTATGCTTTTGGCAACCAAAAAAAAAAAAAAAGCCTCAATCAAAGACTGTATAAATTTGTTTACTTGTCGATATAATTGTGTGATTGTTGTTATTCTCCATTATTGATTCTGGGGTTTCCATTTATCTTGGTCACTACATCCCAAAGTCAACTCCCTTATAGTTTGTGTACACCATGATTTGTTTATAGAAGGTAAAAGTAGGGGATTATGGTTTTTTCTTTTTCTTCCTATATACCATTTGATGATACAAGCAGGGAGTTAAAAAGAGTTCTATATTATTTCGTGTAAAGATAGTTGTATTTGTGGAATACTTCAGTTTATTCGCCTTTTTCATCTTTGTGTGTGTGTGTGTGTTTTTTTGGTATCCTCTGATGATAGATGCAAGGAGTTAAAAGAGTGAAAAAAGAAATCATGGTTCCAACAACGGTGTCCTTTTCTCCTCTATTCTTACCAGCGACCGACATAGACCGATTGAGATTGAGATTGTAGAGCACATCTTCGGAGTTTGGATCCTCTCACCCATTTCATCTCATCCCACTTCTCACCGTACGACACGCGGCAGTAAGAGAGAATGGTGAGTTGAAGGTGGTGAGGCTAAATGAGAGTGACTCACATCTATCTTACCATTCTCCCTTGCTGCCACGTGTCGTACGGTAGAAAGTGGGGTGAGGGGAAATAGGTGGGGGATCCGATCCCGCATCCTCCACACATTATCTTTTTCGTTTCCCGACAGATTGATCAGATACTGAATGTTTGATTTGTAATTGTAATAATTTTGTTTGCCACCTGCATCCTATCAGTCAGTATGCAAATTCATCGACCACTGACAAAGAGCTTTACTTCTCTTAGGATTAGTTGAAATGGTAGCCTGGTTAGGGTTTTCAACCACACTGATGACTACCATTTTCCTCTGATTATTGTTACTCTCTACCCATGATGGACACTGCTTGGAAATGCTTTCTCCCGAACTTTGTTCCATCAGCGACTACAGTACTCATCATCATCATCATCCGAGTATATCTCAACGACATCAAAAACTATCGCTAGGGTCTGGAGAGCGTAAGTGGTAGGCAAACAATACCTCTTTCCCAAGGGATAGAGAGTTTGCTTCCAGTGAGACCCCCGGCTCTAGATGTACCTGCATAAATGACATAATAATAGAGGTATGATGTGCTAGTGTGTTAGAGAGGGAATTCAAAAAAATACAATGAAGAGGATTTCGATGTTAAAAGACACCTAACGTGTATATGTTCATGTAATGCAAAATAACGGTAAAACATACATAAACAAGTGTAAAGTCAACCTAAAGTGTAGATAGTGTCTACGCGTATCTATGTCCTTATAATACTCTAAGGTGTCCATATATATGACCTATACTTCGTTAACCTTAATCTTATGTCTCCATAAACTCCTATCATGAACCATGTCCTAAGAGAGGTGCAAATCTAGTTAGTCGTGCCTAATATGATCATCCCAAGTCAGTTTGGACCTGCCTTTACTCCTGTTCCCCTCTACAATGAGGCTTTCAATTGCTTTGACCGACGCCGTTGTCTGTCTCCGCTTGACATACCCAAACCATCTCATTCTTCCCTCTCTGATCTTATCTGTTATACTAGTCACGCCTAACCTTTCTCGAAACACTTCGTTTCTGAGCCGGTCTAGCCTTGTATGCCCACACATCCACCTCAACATCTTCATCTGTGCCACTTTCATCTTCTACAATTGTGACCTCTGGCCCAGCAGTCTGTCCCATATAGCATTGTCGGTCGCACTGCCACCATATATACACACACACATATTAGGTTTTGTGTTGTATTTCATATTTTTCCACACGTGTGACAAGGGTGTCACATGACATTTTGTGATATTGCTTTCGGATACATCTTTTCTAGGCGTATACAGTAGAATTGTAGTCTGAAGTAGCAAAGATGAAAGAAGAAAACAAGCAATTTTTATTTTTGCCCCACGGCATAGTTCAGCTGATACTCAGGTTGGGATTTGCTCCAAAAGGTTAAGAGTTTGAATCTAGGGATACGCATAGTGTGGGTGTTCTTCTGCTGCTAGGCAGGAGACCTGGTTTGTGGAGGGACACCTTGTGTGGGTAACTGCGTAAGATCTCACTCAATGTAGGAGGCCGTTGGATTCTTGATTTACATCCTCCACACAGTTCTTTAAGACTAAGGCAGAGGAGACTTCCGGAGTGAGGGACTTCACCTTTTGTTCCAAGAAAACAAAGCAATTGCGAAAAAAGCAGATACACTTTCTATTATTTTATTACCCTAACAACTTGCTCCCGATTCTTGGGCATTTGATTTGTACACGATATTCTTGATATTCTTTTTACTCTTCTGGTTCCATTTTCGATGGAGTCAAAAACACTCTTCTTTGACTTTGAAATATAATAGAATAAAACAAAATAACTCACTAAATGTACTGTGCTTCTCATATTGTGAAATAGTACTTGATCAACACGGCTTGAAGCAATGTTAATTAAGTGTCATCGGAAACATCTGTGCGTTTCTAACACATGGGTATGGTTGATTACATCCAACCCCTATACCCACCATAGGAGGGAACCTCTAAAACAATTGGATAATGTTGTTGATCATGATTCTTTTTGTTCTTCATGATCCTTCATTCAAAGGCTTGGCATTGCCGCAGGTAGAAATAATTCATGTGCAAGAGAAACAGGTATGCTTACTCTTTGTTCTTTTTCCAACCATCTTTCCTATAATTTGTTTCTTTGATTGGAAACAGATAATACGCCTTACATGTTAATACATTACACGTCTAGATATTGCAAGTTTGGCGTGTGTGTATGAAAATGTTATTTGTAGTCAAAAAACAGTATTGTCGCTGCTATCAACTACACATCTGTCTGTGTATATACACACATGCACATATTATATACACACAGATCTATACATGCCTTGTTCAGTATGTTTATGCATGTATACTGCGAGAAAAGGAGAACAAAACATAAAAGGAGAAGCTGTTTTCTGAGTTTTGGGCACCTATGGCAGGTCTCGGAGACGACGAACCAGCAACACGGAGTCAAAAGTCGAAATCTGAGACGAACACCGTCAGTTTGGTGAAAAACTCGTGCATTGGTATAGCATGTAATGCAACGTAATCATTGTTATTTTTGCTACACATATATGACGGCCTAACTTTATTTGCGTGAAATCTCACTCTATCTATGTATCTTGATGTTGCTGAAGTAGATTCGGTTAAAACTCCTTCATGAACTATCTTAAATCTACGTATCTTGATGTTGATTAAGTTAAGGGTTCACTTGTCATCTTCTTAAACCTATGTATCTCTCTGTAGATTCGGTTAAACACTCCAAAACAACCATATCGAGATGCAGAAGACATTGACCAACTGTGTATATGAACTGTGTCTCCTGCCACAAATATGTAAGCTTAAAGGCAGGGCGGTTTGCAACCATTTGACCCATATAGAATGATGAATGATGCAACATACCGAAAAGACATCTGAACCCGGTTTATGGACCCGAACTCCCTCTGGACAATGTTAATATAAAAACTCAAAACAACAATAACATTACCCCATTGCTTTAAAGGCTCCCGTCTATGACGAGATATGAGAGGATCAGATGTACGCAACCATACTCATAGGTTAGAAACACACAGAGGTTGTTTCTCGAGGACTCATAATGAATTTAGCAACATGAGCACTTCAATGCTGTTGTAACAATAAGCAAAGTGTATATAAGAATCATGCATCATACAACAAGGTGAATATGGAAAACACATACCAACGTCATAAAACATCGTAGAAGACTATGGAGCCAGGTAAAACCAGACCCAATGGATATTATCATCAGGTTTGCACTTCATTCCCTCAAACAAAGATGTCTCTCTGCTCATCTCCTCCTGCATTAAACCATGGAACCATACGAGCAACCGATACAGATCTTGCATATAACAATCCATCGATGAGTTAAGACGGATATCCAGACGTACAGATATCATCTTTCCATGAGATCGTTTTCCTTCGATCCCTACCCCGAAGGGATCGAGCAACAAGACCACCAGTAGCAGGTTTGCATAGACCAATGTCGATCACAGAAGTGTTACCTCCCTTCTTAACTGATGAGTCACTGTCTTCAACAAAGAAGTCAAACAGCATGGCTATACAACGGACCTGATGGGCTAAAACTAGGTTCTCTTGGTCAAAGGGAATAGACTTCACCAAATGAACATTAACCTACAAAAAATAAAAACCAGGAATTAAGCTGTGATTATATGAATTGGCAAGAATGGCAACCACATAGAAGAATGCAACCAAATCTAGAGTGCAGATAAGTGGTTTCCTTGAAACAGAAGAGGCTCTTGCTTTAAAAAAAAAAAAAAATACTCAAAAAGTAGGTGCAATCATATTATGGATATTCGGGAGACCAAATTAAGAGAGAGGAGACTGAGATGGTTTGGGCATGTCAAGAGGAGACAGATAACGGGTTCTGTCAGAGCAGTTGAAAGCCTCATCGTAGAGGGAAAAAGGAGTCAAGACAGGCCTAAACTAACTTGGGATGAGCGGATTAGGCATGACCTACTAGATTTGCACCTCTGAAGACATGATCCAGGATAGAAGTTTATGGAGGCAAAGGATTAAGGCTAACAATGTTTAGGCATGATATAGGGGCACGTCAACGTATATTTAGAGACTTAGATATTCTCTACACTTTATGCTGACATTGCATTTTTTTTTATTTCTGCATATACACGTTTACGGCTATTTTAATATTGAAAGCTCTCTATTTGTATCTTCACAAACACATTAGCACAGCATATCACTATTAGTGTATCATTGGGTCTCACTGGAAGCAAACGCTCCATCCTTTGAGATGGAGGTATTGTTTGTCCGCTTCTCATCCTCCCAGGCCCTAGCGATAGCTCTTGGTATCGTTGCGATATACTGGGTATGTGTTGTATGTTGTGCGTGGAGACCAAAATAAAACATCGACTTTCTCAATATATTGCCAAACTGACTTAATCTTCTTTGCATAATCAGGGTGTAGGAAGAAAAAGGCCTACAGGAATAGACAAATTGCCATTTTCATAGTCGTCATATTCACTAGATAAATCACGAGTCATTTTTCTCATTCCTTTCTGACAAGAAAGTTCAATCTCAGGAACAATATGATTTCATTAGTGATTTGGTTGATTTGCATACCTCAGCTTCCATAGCACGAAGCTCATTGTACCACTCTGAGCAAGCCGCTTCAGAGTAATTAGAGTCCTGGAATCTGGATTGCAGATTCAGCACAAAGAATGGCGGCCGAAGCGGGTACTCCATGCTAATCTTAATCTGCAAATAAGATATGAAAGCTTATTCAATTTAAGGAATGAAAATGAATTTCATGAATAAAAAGGAGTAACCCTACCTTGCTTTCTAACTTGAACTCCTTCTCAGAGGTAGTCAACTTTCTTGTTAAAAGAAGACGATATTCGTTGACCCCATAATCAGCCCACAAGTTCTCAATCGCATCAGGTCCCTTTGTAACAGGAAGATCATCCACCTCTGGCTCCACTGGATCATCCAGCTCACTCTCGTAATCAAAGAGGAGGTTGATATCGTCCTCAATTTTCTTGAAACCTGCTGATTTCACCTTGCTACTTGGAGTTGGGATGGTCTTTGAAATCAATGGCAACATAGCAATATCAGATCCTTTCAAAGGTGTGACATCACCAACAGTTCCAAGCTTGGCAGTAGAAACTATTGGAAGCTCCCCATCCTCTCTCAAGTTTTCTACATCATCCTTTGAAGTGACATACTTTTCATCTATTTCAACATCTATAGGTACTGGAACATCTTCCACTCCAGTGGCAGACGAGGATTGCATATGGTTAGCTGCAGAACTTATGCGTAACCAGTCAGTTAAACTGCATAGAGGCGAGTGTGAAGCCCATGGAACATCTCTACATGTTACCACCGGCCAATGAAGCTTTGCAAGTGAATCAAGTTGCTCCCTGTTTATAAACCAACATTTCCCAAATTTCAAAATTCAGTCACTTTTACCACTGAAAAAAAAATGGCCACCAAGTTAAAAAAAAAAAAGAAACAAATATATGTATATATGCACAAAAATTATCTTTGAAAACAAATTGTATTGCAATAGTAGGGAGAGTTGGAGCTGAAAGCCTAATGTTAAAACAGAAGAAACATAAAGGCTAGAGACCACATTCTATTTGTTTCCACTGAAAGGCACAAACTATACCATGTGCCTCAATTCTAAGAGAACCAAGAGACAACAGGGTCAGTACCAGAAAATGTTTAACTATACTAAAGTATCCGCATCATCTGATCTTTTTGTTCATCACTTTAAAGTACAGTGCAATGACTCACGCAAGAGCCAACTGGGCCTTCTTCCGAGCACGGATTCTTTGTAATACTGTCTCTACCCTATGTTGCTGACGGTATACTGAGAGACCAGAGAGAGTGGAAGCGTAATTTGCTGTTTTGTCCTTTGACACTTCAGTAGATGCAAGCAGCGGTGACATCTCGGGCAAAAAGTCAATTCCTGCCAAGTGCTGGGCCCACTTGTATGGCCGTGAACTTCTGCTCTCTTCAAGTTTAAGAGCATTGTCCAGTAGAATCTTGGCCGACTGAAGCAATGAAGAAGGTTGCCAAAATTAGAAAAGAAAAAAAAAATGCAATATGATTTCTTAAAGAACCGTCTGCAGATGAAATATACCTGATGAGGAAGCTCAAGACCAGTGTCATCAGGAAATAAGTTGCACAAGAAGTTACTCTCTAGAGTTTCATGAGAACCTTCTACTCCAACACACACGACGTTTAGCCTCGTCAAGTATTCAAACTTCAAAGAGACAAGTTTAACACCATTCACATCCAGAGCTTCGTCATCATATATATGCAGGAGAACTTTAAATGGATGAGTTTGATATATCCCTCCTTGCTCAGTATTATCTTTTGTTGGAAACTTCCTTGGCCGCTTCCTTCTCCTCTGTCCATCATCTTCCTCATCAGGTACATCATCTTCCAACCTAGAGCTCTCTAAATTGGTGGCGACACCTGCGCCACCAAGTCACAATTAAGATATACAAAAAATATGAATGTCATAAGAGCCAAAGTGAATTAGCCTCCCTGATTAAGCTTTTCTAATATGAGCATGGTGACCATTCAGCATTAGTCCTCTATTAGTGCTTGGCAGATTTCTATTAAATATTATCAGAATCACAATTATATCAAGCCAACCTCAAAAATCAAATATAACATATTATAATAATTATATTGATAGGATAACTCCTATTCAACTTTGGTCCATTAACCATTCTAATTGGGAAAAGGTTAGAATTTTCTAGAATGGTAAGGGCAGCCAGTGAAAGAAAACATGTCGCATATGCAGAGTCCAGGGAAATCAGTCAACTTTAGGCCTAACTTAGGTAACCTTACATCATATCCAAGGGAACTATTTCTAACCTATCACCTGAGTCACATGCAAAGACTTCTCCTGTTTTGCTGAACTCGTAATTGAACCGGATGTCAATAACTTAATAATATTGCCAAAAGACATCAAGATCCAATTGACATTACAACATAGGAAGATTTATAGAACAGCAGTACGGCAGGCTACCAGAGAAGTCACATGGATATTTTCAATATGATGTAAGCTGACAGTTCCAACAAGTAAGAAATTGTAAAAACAATATTAACCAGTACAAGTACTACCAGTGTCTTTAGCTGCTAACTGACGGACAAAAGCCTGCGCATCTTTCAAGCTTCCCAAGACCTCCACGTCAATTTTCTCTCCAAATGCCTCCATTTGAGCCAATAACTGTGAATAGGTCACATAAAGAGGCGGAGGCAGCAGCTCTGCCAACTGTTGCTGCTTCAGTTTTTTCGTATGCGGAATCCCCAACTGTTGTTGGATAGGTAATGATGCTTTCTTAAGGGATTTGAGATGAGATGGAAGACTTGATAAAAATTTCTTTCTGTTAGAAATGGTCTCTAACAAGGCTTTCTTTTGCTGGTCCAACTTCTCACGCAGTTTGCACAATTGTTTCCGCTGATACAATAAAAATTTATCACCAACCACACTTAAATGGGATATGAATGGAAAAATAAATGAAAACGTTACAGTAGCTAGTGAAGCAAGCAGTGATCTCTCTTATCAGCACTTAGTGTACTTGCTCGCATATTGCTGAATTCAGCTAACAGAAAAATCAGAACCATTCTCTACTGCTGACCAGCAAAGAAAGTCAAGAACGGAAAGCAAGTTCTTAAATCACTTTTCTGAAACAATTACAAAATTGTGGACTCTTCAGAACAAGAAAGTAGTCATAAATTACAAACCTATCTCCTTACAACACAAAATATTCTTAAATTATAGAAACTTCCTTCCTTATTTGGTGAATGTAAGGCATATGTATGTTAGCCGGACCCTTTGTTCTGGCCACCGCACCCGTGTCAGACATGATATGACATGGTATGGGTGTGGGATCCTTGTCGGATACTTTGACCGAATGCTGGGTACTTTGACTTGAAATTTGTAGGCTAATGTCTTTTGAATGAGGTGTGATTATCTTAGATTGTTGTGATGAAAAATTATATTTTATTTAATGTAATGTTTTTTCTTTAAAATCACTTTGAAAACATGCATGCTTTTCTTTAAAAAGTATTTATTATATATTACTTCTTTTTTTGTAATTAATATATATTACTTCTATATGTGTATGTATAGTTAACATTAAAAAATGCAATATCCACGCACCCGTATCTAATTCTTTATACGTGTCCACGTTTATTAATTAAAAAACCAAATATCTAACCAAACACTTAGATATGTACCCATGTCAGATACTTTTACATGAGTCCTGGTAACAGAGGCATATTTAACATAAAGGAGTCCTGATCATAAGGGAGAAGGATTTAACCAGCAGCAACAACCAATACATATTCTTGAATTTTACCACAGTAAACACGATAAGGTCCAAACAAGCAAGTTCAAACAAGGTAGTCGAACAACTAAAATATCTCCTTCGAACTATCTGGGTGAAACTGAAGCCAATACATCTATTTTCATTAACCTTCAATTACATCTCAAGAACAAAGTACAGAAGAAAAATAACACAAAACATTTGATGGAGATAGCTAACATGAAAAGTAGGTGAGAATTTTATCAATATGCCAACAAGATTAATAGTATAGAGACTAAAAGTAGACATGTAAAACTGAGTACCTGATGTAGCTCAAAATTAAGCCTTTTGAGCATCAGATTATGTGCAGTATCATTTGATATCACAGAACTTTTAATATCTTCGGGTGCATCCCTAAAGAACTCTTCCTCCGGCACCAATTCAATATCAGGATATTTTGACTTAAAGTCTCTGCAAGCCTTTATTTCTTTCAGGTAGTGACTTTTCTCGTACATCAAATTATGCAGCTGCAGAGTAGTGAAGTCCACTGGTACTTTGGCCCGTTCTGTTTCTGATTTGACGCGATCTTCCTCTAGCAAGATGGATCTGTTCGCCTGTTAACGCAATATCCTCTCAGTCAAACAGCAACATCAATAACACTACCATGACTTTATTGGTGAAATACCAAAAAAGACACAAAGACGATAACATTACCATCAGTGACGCTTATACTCCACCCATACAATCATGTCTAGAAACAAAAATCCAAACACACTAGCTCCACGAACAAACTTTAAAATTATGGAGAAACTACACAAAATCTCACATTGCACCCAACAATTCAACCAAACATAATAGTTACCCCCATTTCCATGCTATTGTCCATCCAGAAGAATGTTCTAAAGGAAAAAATACTGTAAAGTTTATAAACTTATATATTACAACTCTGACTACAGCTTAAGTTTTAGATGAGATTTGTTATATTACTATCTCATCTATTTACATACTGCCCCTATCCACTACTGCTGCGGCTACTGTAAATGTATAAATTACTGTTCTGGCTACAGGCTTAATCTTTCCGATGAGATGGTGACTTGACAGTACCAAACAACAAAAACTAAATCCTTTGGAGACGTGGAGGGAGAGAATCGAGAACCTGGCGGAGACAGACAAAGTTAAGTAAAATCTGGGTGACGAATTCTCGGAATTGAGATTTGCTCATGGAGTCGGAATCTTTCTTGACAGAAAGCATTTGCGCGACGATTTCCTCCACCGTTGCTTTGCCTTTCGAGAGCATATTGTAGGCGGCCGACATGTCTATATCTCGCTCTGGAAGTATTTCACCTGCCTCTGCTTCCCCTTCCGCCATCGCCACCTCCATTTCTTCGTTCTACTTCAATACTTACGACAACTTGTCGCCGTCGACGGCGGCGCTCTATTTCTGCCGGCAGCTCAATTGACACAGTGTCTCTTTCCCATTGTTACACAAACCCTTGCGACTGATAGAAGCACCAAGTCTTGGCGTCCTTTTGCCTTTTCCTTCTCTCTTTATTTATTTACATAATACATTGCAAGTTCTATTATTATTTTTTAATATAATATATAAATAATATTAATACCAACAACAACAATAATAATAGTAATTATTATATGGTAATATTTACCTTAAGTTCGGGATTAAATGACCACTTATTTGTATTAATAGTAGAGCGGATGCATATTTACTAGTAATATGTCTATTTTAAAGTGAAAAACAGGCATGTTTAGATCTAAATATAATTGCTCTTTCAGTATTACTACAAATGTCTTTTCTGACTGTTGCTATATGCACTATGTAGTAGAAACTAGAAAGAAAAGTAATAGAATGTTTGGTGAATTTCGAATTGGCTGACTTCTTTTTATAAACAAATTTTGACCCGTTTGTCTGCGTTAGCTCATGCTTCGCTTCTTTCCTATGTGTGTCTATATATATACATACATACATATATATGTATGTATGTGTATGTGTGTGTATATATATATATATATGTGTATATGTACATGTGTATATGTGTGTACATGTGTATATGTGTGTACATGTGTAAATGTATGTCCGTATATATGTACATATATTTCTGTATTTTATCATAAATCCTTTAGGGTGTAAGCGTTATTTGATCTTTAATGGGAGAAGATGAAACAAGAATAGCTTGTTGAGTTTGGAAAAGGAATCTGACTTTTGTCGTCATCATCATCCGTACCCAGTGTATCTCAACGACAGCCAAAGCTATCATTAGGGTCTGGGGTGGGTAAGTGGTAGGCAGACAATACCTCTATCCCAAGGGATAGAGAGTATGCTTCAGTGAGACACCCGTCTCTATATGTACCTGCATAAATGACATAATCATAGAGATATGTTGTGCTAGTGTGTTAGTGAGGGAATTCAGGAAATACAAAGAAGAGTCTTTCGATATTAAAATACACATGACGTGTATATGTACATGTAATGCAAAACACCGATAAAACATAAGCAACCAAGTGCAAAGTCAACCTAAAGCATAGTTAGTGTCTACGCCTATCTATGTCCATAAATATACTCTACGGTGTCCCTATATATGATCTATACCTTGTTAACCTTAATCTTATGTCTCCATGAACTCCTATCCTAGACAATGTCCTCAAAGAGGTGTAAATCTAGTAGGCCGTGCCTAATTTGCTCATCCCAAATCAGTTTGAGCCTGCCTTTACTCTTGTTCCTCTCTACAATGAGGCTTTTAATTGCTCTGACCAACGCCGTTGTCCGTCTCCGCTTGACATGCCCAAACCATCTCATTCTTCATTCCCTGATCTTATCTGCTATACTAGCCACGCCTAGCCTTTCCCGAAACACCTCGTTTCTGATCCGGTCTAGCCTTGTATGTCCACACATCCACCTCAACATCTTCATCTCTGCCACTTCCATCTTCTGCAATTGTGACCTCTTCATGGCCCAGCAGTCTGTCCCATATAGCATTGTCGGTCGCACTGCCACCCTATAAAATTTTCTCTTTAATTTAGTTGGAGAATTCTTGTCACACAGCACCTCTGAGGCCACCCTCCATCTACCCGAGCCTGCTTGAACTCGATGTGCTACATCATTATATATGTCCCCATTCTGCTGCACAAATGATCCTAGGTACTTAAACTTACTTACCTGTGGTACCACTTGACCATCAACGGTGAGCTGTCTATTATCATTGTCGGCTACGCCGCTGAAGTCGCAGTGCAGATACTCGGTCTTAGAACGGCTAATCTTTAAGCCTTTTCTCTCTAGAACACCTCTCTACTGCTCCAGTCTCATACTCAAGGTCTGTCTACTCTCTGCGACTAATACAATATCGTCAGCAAAAAAGCATACACCACGGAACTGCCTCCTGTATTGGCTTTGACAACTCGTCAAGGACAACTGCAAAAAGAAATGGGCTCAACGCAGACCCTTGATGGAGGCCTACCTCCACCGAAAAGAAGTTCGTATCCCTCATAGGCGTATGAACGGTTGTTTTCGTCCTAGCATACATATCTCTAATTATGTCTATATACTTCATAAGGACCCCTCTTGCATCCAGACTATCCCAGATCAGGCTACGTGGCACAGTATCATACGCTTTTTCAAGATCGATGAAAACCATATGTATCTCGCACTTCTCTCCCTATACTTCTCCATTAATCTTCTCAGAATGTGTATTGCTTTCGTAGTTGACCTTCCTGGCATAAAACGAAATTGGTTCACCGTAACCTGAGTTTCCCTCCTAATTCTAGTGCTGATTACTCTCTCTCATAACTTCATGGTATGGCTTAGCAACTTAATCCCTCTATAGTTCTCACAACAATGTGCGTCTCATTTTTTCTTATATAGGGAGACCACGACACTCTTTCTCCACTCATCTGGCATCTTTCATGTTCTGTAAATACGGTTGAACAGAGTAGTTAGCCATTGAACCCCTTCTTCTCCCAAATACTTCCACGCCTCAATGGGTATGTTATCTAGGCCGACCGCTTTATCTCTTCCCTTCTTCTTCAGTGCTCTCATCATTTCTCCTTGTGTGATGTTCTGACAGTCGGAGTCATTATGTTGTCGTTGTTGGTTAGTAGTTCTTTCTCGTTCTTTGTAGTCGGCACTACTGCTGTTGAAAAGATTGTGAAAATATGTTTGTCATTTCAACTTGATGTCTTGTGTTTTTACTAACATATGTCCGTCTTCTCCTTTTATAAACTTTCCGCCTCCTAGGTCATGCCTCTTTCGATTCCTAGCTTTGGCAATCTTGAATATATCCTACTCTCCGTCTTTTGTTTATAGTCTTTCATACATCCTTTTATAAGTTGCAGTCTTTGCTTCTGTCACTTCATTCTTCGCCTCCTTCCTGACGTTTTTGTAATTCTCCTTCAACCTCACTTTCTCTTTCCCATTTGTGCAGCTTAGCAGCTCTCTAAAAATCTTTTGTTTGTCTTTTATTTTTTGTTGCACATCCTCGTTCCACCATCACGTCTCTTTATGGACGGACGTCTTTTTTGTTGTTACCACGAGCGTTTCTCTCACTGCTTGAGTAATAGTAGTCGATATAGCCTCCCACATCTGATTTGTGTCATCACCCAGACGATCTAGTTTCGTGGAGATGACCTTGTCTCTGGATATATTAATTTTTTCGTCTTTCAAACTTCCCCATCGAATCCTAGGTGGGAATTTTCCCACCCCCTCAATGCTATAACTACCACTAATAAACGGTGTTTCGTCACTGCTGTCTCCCTTGGTATAACCTTGCAGTCCCTCCACAACCGTCGGTCTTCACGCCTCATCAGAAAATAGTCGATCTGCGTGTTACGTCCTCCACTGCTAAACGTGATCAAAGCTGCAAGAAGAGCAAAACCATATTCTGCTCGTCTTATCTTTCTTACCTTGAATATCCAAATATCTAAGTAACTTTGTCGACTCGACTTAACTATCAAGTTATTAAAGGGAGCCCCCAGGGCATAGTCCAGTTGGTACTCGGGTTGGAGATTGCCAGAAAGAGGTCATGAGTTCGAATCCAGGGACACGCACAGTGCGGGTATTCCTCTGTTGCTAGGCCAAAGACCTGGTTTGCGGAGGACATCTTGTGTGGGTAACTGCGTAAAATCTCACACTGCGTAAAATCTCACCCAATCTAGGAGGCCGCTGAGCTCCTGATTTACATCCTCCACGCAGCTCGTTGGGGCTGGGGCAGCAGGGGCCCTTTGGGTTATGGTTCAACCTTTTGACATAAAGTTATCAAAGGGACATGTGCCCCCTTGTTTCTTTTATTTATAACTGTATTGTCTGGTCTTCTGGTATCACGTCTCTTTTACGACTAGGCTTCACTCTAGATTAACTAGATTCTATCTGTTTTTACAGAAGAGGGCTAGGACAACTAGATCTTGAGGTCAATAGTTCCAGTCGCGAAAACAGCTTCTTGTACAAAGTGTACTGTAAAATTATATACATCAGATCGTTTCGCGATCTGACTTTTTTTCACACCCTGTGAAATGCGGGAGTATAGTGAACCAGGTGTCAAAGAAAAGATTCAAAAACGACTAATTTTTCCCTGCAGAAAGATGTGAGCGACAATATGCTTTAAGTGATGGTTGGATGTCCCCGACTGTGTCGGCGGAATAGATAGCTCGCTATTATGGCCTTGTCGGAGTAGATTGTCATGTGCTGATATCGCCGAGAATACTGATGAAGTTAGTCACTTTTCCAACGGTTTCAATGGTTCTACTGCTTCTGACGGATCTGAGAAAGAATTGTGATCTGGTTTGCAATTCCATCTTTTCGACAAAAATAATATGTATAATAGTAAGTCATGATACATACGTCATAGACATAATATCATTAAGCAGTTGATTTCAAATGGTGCGATTTTCGTTGATAATGTCAACTCAAAAGAGACAAAATTTTCTTTTGAAGCCCAAGGGCGGACTTCATCTATGTCTTCACCTGTATTTCTTCTTATCTCTGGATTTCAAAAACCGTTACATTTAAATAGATATTCTTCACCATTTCTAGAATTACCAAAAACAAAATAAAAGATCACTATAGGATGAACCTATGTTGAATTTATAACAAAACATGTTACAATATTATCAGAAACAAAACATGTTACAATATTATCAGAAAACTTGGGATAAGGAGAAAAAAAAGGGAAAATAAATAGACAATTGCAATGAGCTATTCATAGGGCTGTAAACGAGCCGAACGAGCCGAGCACTACGTTGTTCAAGCTCGGTTCATTTAACTATCGAACGAGCCGAGCTTGTTCGTTTATTTAAACAAGCATATTTAATTGTTCAAGCTTGGTTCGTTTAACTCACGAACAACATTAACGATCCGAACATCTTAACGAACGGTGCCACTTACCGAGTTCGAGCAGAAAAAAGGTGTTCAAACTCTGTTCATCAACCTTTTATCTGAGCCGAGCTCAAGCTCGAGCTCGAACCAAACGAGCCGAACAACCGAACGGCTTGGTTCATTTAGAGCCCTAGCTATTCACAAGCACCTTGTTAGTTCAACAACATAGTGGTACTTACTAGGTCTACCATTTCAAACACATGAGTGTCCTACTTTTCCACATAACAGTATCTTAATTTTTCTCAGGAAATTATTCAAGTTTAGAAGAATGACGGTGTATTGCATTGTAGAATAACTAAAACAAAAACCAAATAGCAACAATTTGACAGAATATCACAAAACTATACGATATAATCTTCACAATAACATAAGAGTAGTAAGTGGCCAGTCATGTTTCCATTTCCCATTGAGTCAAAGACACACTCTTCCTTGACTTTGGAATATTATGAAACAAAACAAAATTACTCACTAACTTGGCTGCGCTTCTTATATTGTGAGTAGTAAGTGGCCAGTCATGTTTCCATTTCTCATAGAGTCAAAGACACAATCTTCCTTGACTTTGGAATATTATGAAACAAAACAAAATTACTCACTAACTTGGTTGCGCTTCTTATATTGTGAAGTAGCAATACACAGATTGACGCATCATTATGGGTCATTAGGAAACAACCTCTTTGTGTTTGTAACACATGGTATAGTTACGTACATCTGACCTCCATATCTCGTTATAGACGGGAGCCTCTAAAATAATGGTATAATGTTGTTGTAGTAGTAAGTGCATGGCGAGTCAGATTCTCAAATGGGAATATAAAGATATGCTATCACATGCAACATTTGGGTGATCAATTCCATGTTCAAGTATCAAATAAGCAACAATTTGCTAGAAACAAGTAACTTGCAGCTAGCAATATCTACTAGGAAAGTATGACTGGAATAAACAATAACATATTTTATAACAATTTTAGAGCTGCCAATTGTGGAGCTCCATTCACATACAAACATAATTAACATCAACAGTACAAACTTAAATCAGTAAAACCTAATCTACCTAATTGATACATTATACAAACCAAAAGTTAAAATCTTTTTCAAAGCCCTAATCTCAAGTCCAAGGCAGTAACTGAAGAATAAGAGCAAGAAGCACCATCATCCAAAGGAGCAGGCAAGTTCAAGTCCCAACAACAACCTTCATTTGCAGCAGGAACCCTAGCCGAAACCGGGACGACCGGTTGCGTAAACCCTAAAAACTCATCACCTTTCTCCCAATGGCATCTCTTGTGTCCACCTAACGCTTGACCACTCGAAAATACCCTTAAACAAATGCCACATTGATGCCCTAATGCCCTAATCATTTTATCCTCTACCGTATCGAAAGATTCAACTTCTGTCACATCTTCTACGCGCACATATTCCTCAACATCATTGTCATTCTTGGCATTGGCAAAACATCCTTTCACATTCCTATGACTAGCCCTATGTCCCCCTAAGGCCTGATGTGATCCAAACACTTTCTTGCAACTCGAACACTCGAACCGACCGAATAGCCCGCCTGAAGGACACATGTCATTCTTAGGCGGACTCCTCAATACTACTTTACTGTCATCCTCCATACACATTGCTTCATTATTAACCACATTACAAACATTTGTAGCTGTCGGAGAATCTGAAGCAGCAGGACTATTAGCCAACATTAACAACCAATCCGCCGCCTCCTCATCCTTCATAGACATCATGAACTGATGATCATGACTAGAACTTCCTGATAATTTGGGCGCCGAAACCGCGGTGGAAGGCGGGTTAATTCCACGCCATTGGCGTTCAGGATGACATCTCATGTGCCCAAAAAGAGCCTTCCATGACCAAAACTTCTTCCCACAAACGGTGCAAGGAGAAGTGATCTTTGGTGCACTAGGGTCAGGTTTCTTGGTGTATTTTGCTTTGGGTTTTGCAATAGAAACACCACTAGACCTAACCCCATGATCCTTGTCATCAATCTTCATCCATTTCGCGCGTTTCTTTACGGGTTTTTGGTAGTATGGGAGACCAGAAAAATGTTCACAAGTACTACTACTAGCACCACAAGGAGTAGGAGAGAAATCTTGCAAGATTTGGCTGCTAGGAGAAGAAAAAGGAGAGAGATTTGGAGGAGTGGAGACAACAAAGTGGGTACTAGGTATGTTGAGATTGTCCATGACTTTAAGGAAGGGTGAGCAAAGAGTAGGATTGAGGAAAAAGAGGAAAGAAAAGGGAAAGAAGGGTGCTATAAGGTTGCCTGAAAGAAGAACAGAGCGGTTAATAATGCTGTGAGTGAGTGAGTGATGTGGGCAGTTATTGGCAGTTATGTTGCAATTCGTGTCTATCCACTGGTTGTGTCTGTTTTGTGGTGAGTTAGGCTAATGTGTGGGGATAGGATCCCCTCAACCCTCATCCCTCACCGCGTACGTGACCGTGCGATACGTGGCAAAAAGGAGTGGTGGTGAGGCTAGGTGAACCCTCACCCAGCCTCACCACCCCCTACTGCTGCCACATGTCGCGTCCTGGGCCGTGCGGTGACTCACCGCGCGGTGAGGAGATCTCATCCCGTGTGTGGGAGTTGAGGTTAGGAGTTAGGACAAGTACCTTTTTTTTTAAGGATTGAGCAAGTACTTATGTTAGGGGAAAAAAATTACAAGAAAATAGAAGTGTTTTTAACTTGATGGAAAATTTTTAAAAAAAAAACACCACATCCTTTATGATATACTATATCACACTAAATGAAATTATGTTATGCGTATTAAAGTAATACGTTAAGTAAGATCACATTAATATACATGACATGATTTTAGATGATAGAAGAACATAATCTGTGATATACATTAAAATATAAAATCTGTATTTAGACAAAAAGATAGAAAATGATTTTGTTCCACCAGGGATATCTCGCAATGGTGCTCTTTATTTTGTGCGTAAATGAAGGTGTGTTGAGCCTATCATCCTACAGGTTATTGAGTTGGTTAAATTTTGACAAAACTGATCATAGATCAACTACTAGTGTCATAATAAAAACACATAAAATCTACATACATACAGCAATGAGGTGATCAATTAAAGTATTGATTCACATATATCCTACACATCTGATTAGTTAAGAGTAATTAACCATACTTGCTCAAGAACCACTTTGAAATTTGTGAAATTTTGAAACCCTTTAGATGTTAACAACACAAATTGTTTAATAGAAAAATGCGGATTCTATCGATGACTATATATCCCTATTATTATGTCATATATACAGATACATATATAGAGTCGGGGGTTTCACTGAAATCAAATTCTCTATCATTTGAGATGGAGGTATTGTTTGTCTGTCTATCATCCTCCTCAGACCTTAACGATAGCTTTTGATGTCGTTAAGATATACTAGCTATGTGTTATTACTGTTGATTTACGTATTTATGTAATAACAACACAATCACCCCTTAGAAAAGGAAAACATGTAACCTTTCCATTTCACGAGTGATTGGTGGGAGACATTCTAACAATAAAGTGAGTAGTGGCATTTTGAACAGCCTAGGTCGTGCCATGCGGATGAGATCACAGCAGGCAAAAAAGGAGGCCAAAAATGAGGCCTCCTATCATAACCCGTCACGTGTTAAAAAAAAGTCATTTACTATTTTTTTTTTCAATCCCTTACTAATTTTAACACATGGCGGGTTATGATAGGAGGCCTCATTTTTGGCCTCCTTTTTTGCCTGTTGTGATCTCATCCCCGTGCCCCCGGATGAGATCACAGCAGGCAAAAAAGGAGGCCAAAAATGAGGCCTCCTATCATAACCCGCCATGTGTTAAAAATTCAACAATCTAATTATGTTTTTGTTTTTACTTTTCTTTAAAGATGAGCTCGTTTCATATTAACTATCAAAAGTGGGCATGCATAAATGGTTGCGTCGTTTTCTTAATCTATGCAACAGTTAGTTTTCATTCCCAGTAGCTGCGTGCTACTAACATGACACTAGTTGTTTGTAAAAAGTCATATCCTGACTCTGAGAATCTCGTTATTTATATTGCGCTTCGCATCGGACCATATTCATGGGTAATTGTAATCATGATCCCCAACACTCATTTACACTATGGTTGGATGGGCTTAACAAACTGACCACCAAAGACACGCTAATGTGATTGAATGATACTGCATGCCAACTCTGCTCTGCGGGACAAGAGATATTACATCACATCTTCTTCTCTTGCTCAGCCACCAGGCAGGTTCGGAATTCCATTTCGGTATGGCTTGGGCTTCCACAGGGCTTACTATAGTCCACAAACTGCTGACCTAGGGCTCATGCAAACTAAAAGGAAAGATACTAAAAGTCAAGGCAACAAAAATCGCCTTGGTAGCTACGGTATACCACATATGGTAGGTGCGAAATAGATACATTTTTGAAAATACAGCTTTTGTATCTAGAGATGTAGTACATAGAATACACACTCATGTGTACAGAGTAATGTATAAGCTCTTCCCCATATTTTAGACATAGGCAATGCTACTATTGCTTAAAATAGTTTACATTACTAAATAGTGCATGTAGATCGGCAGACCATTCTACAAGTAAGGATATTGTATGAGGCACATCCCTTTGATGTTTTGACATTCGAATAATACAAATTTGCATTTTACCCAAAAAAGACATTCTAAAAATAGAGTGAGTAGTGGCATTTTGAACAACCTAGGTCGTGCCATGACCTTCCACAATTTAATTTTTTTTTTTTTACTTTTCTTCAAAGATGAGCTCGTTTCGTATTAACTAGCAAAAGTGGGCATGCATAAATGGTTGCGTCGTTTCCTTAATCGAAGCGACAGTTAGTTTTCATCCCCAGTAGCTGCGTGCTACTACCATGGCACTAGTTGTTACCAAAAAGCCATACCCTGACTCTGAGAGTTACACTAGTTATTTATGATGTGCTTCTCATCGGACCATGTTCATGGGTAATTGTAATCGGGTTAGGATCTTCTCACCCCCACTTTTCTCACCCCTTTTGTGACCACGCGACACGTGGCAGCAAGGAGGGATAGTGAGGTTAAATGAGGGTCACCTGCATCTAGCCTCACAACCCTCTTTGCTGCCACATGTCGCGCGGTCACGCTTCACCGTACCCCCTTGCGGTGAGGGGATCATATCCCATTGTAATCATGACCCCCAAACATTAGTTTATTTTATGGTTGGCTAGGTTGAACAAGTTGGGCACCAAAGACAGGCTAGTAGCTGCGTGCTACTAGCATGGCACTAGTTGGTGGCAAAAGGCCATACTCTAGATCTGAAAGTTCCCATTGTCTCAGTCCCAAAAAACATTGTAGAATATACAAATCAGAAGTTCATCGATTTTCTGGGTTGGTTAAAACTTTACGCAAAGACCCACCATATCACTAGTTACTAGCCTTAATATTCCAACTCATCATAACTACATAATTTCAAACATCCATTGTTGTAGAGTAACTTTTATTATAAAATTGCTATATGATGCAACTTATTTCATGATTATTAAGTCTTGTTGATGTATGACGTACGGCTTTTATATATTTTCATCTGTGAATTATCAATCTTCATTAATTTAAATATATTGCATCATAATTATCCTAACATGCTCTTATTTGACAAAATTCTTATGCATATATGTATACGTGTATCTGTTTCAGCTTTGTTTTCCCTTTCTTTTGACACGTTTTTTTCACTCTTTTTTTTTTTTCTGAAGCATAATTTCAGTTTTTTTTTTCTGAAACATTGTTTTTTCAGTCTTAGGTACTAAATTTTGACCTATTCATCAAAGTGTCCATACAGAAATAAAATAATTTGCAAAATATATAGTTTACTCTAGATAATGACGTAGTTAATAATGATATCGTGATTGTGAATAAATCATGATACTTCTTTAATATCTTCTGAGGACGAGAATTTGTATCCCAGTTGGTATTCGGGTTGAGATTTGCTCCAAGAGGTCAAGAGTTCGAATACAGAAACGCGCACAGTGTGGATGTTCCTCTGATGCTAGGCCAAAAGCCTGGTTTGTGGGGGAACACCTTGTGTGGGTAACTGTGTAAGATCTCACCCAACCTAGGAGACCGCTGAGCTCCTGATTTATATCTTCCATACGTGCTCCATGAAGCTGGGAGGTGGAAACCCTGAGATGAGTGATTTCACCTTTTGCTCCAAGAATTTGCATCAACATGGTTAGGTGGACCACAGTCATGGACCATGATCAGTCCCGCAAAACAACAATAACAATATTACATATTGTTTTAGAGACTCTCGTTTTAGAGACTCTCGCTTGTAGTTATTCTTCAAAACAAAACCACGAAAAAAAAATTGTTGAGCTCAACTAATTAATAAGAGTCTTTGCTATTTTGTTTCTAAAGCTTTCGTAGATTATGTAAACGGAAATATGTTTTTTAGTAGACAATTTTCATAATTTGTGTTATCTCTATAAATCTATAAAATAATCTGAATCCAAAGGAATAGTAAAGCTTGAACCAATGGGCCATGGTTCTTTATGAGACTTTTATGATGCGCTTGATCTTCTCTTTTCCTTTTCTGTGTTTTTGGCGATACATAAAGATTAGCATGGCCCCAACGCAAGGATGACACGCACAACAAAATGTAGTAGTGATAGAACAATATATGAAACATCCAAGATGGAGTCAACAACAGAAGTAGTGTACAAGTATTCATGATAAATATAAACAACCAGAACATTACCTCATTGCCTTAGAGACTCCCATTTATGGCAGAGTACGGGGGAGTCGGATGTATACAACCATACCCATAAGTTAGAAACACACAGAGGTTGTATTCGATGACCCATAATGAAAATTGCGTCCAACTGTATCGATCAACTGTTACTTCACAATATAAAATTTTAAACTTATTTGTCTGTTTCCTTTTTTTTTTTTTTTTTCAAAAACAAACGTCTCCAAGTATAAAACTCGCTCCCTAGTATTACTTACTTGCATCAGATTCAATTGCAAGAGTATTCAGCTAAGGAGTTTGGGCAAGGGGATGAAGCGGATCTGATCTTCTGTCACTTGACTATATAAGTGGCCAGTAGGATAGGATATGGGTTGTATTATGTTCCATGATTATAGTCACAATTTAATCAAAACACATATATAAAATTTTTTACATTAACGGTTCGTTTACATCTACAAACTAATGATAATATCTATAACATCGATTAGAAAACACATATTACAACAGTAACAACAACATTATTTCATTGACTTAGATGCTTTCGCCTATGGCGGGTTATGGGGAGGCCGGATGTACGCAACAATATCCATGTGTTAGAAACACACAGAGGTTGTTTTCCGATTACCCATAATGAAAATTGCGCCAAGTTGTGTCAATCAACTTCTACTTCACAATATAAGAAGCACAGTTAATTTAGTAAGTCATTTTGCTTTATTCCATTATATTCTAAAGTCGAAGAAGAGTGCATCTTTGACTACATTAAAAATAGAAGGTAGAACACATATTACAAGAATTGAAATAGGTATCGTACTAAATATTGTATGCTATCTATATCTTATTTTACAGTACTAAATTTCATTAAAAATCGAAAAATAATGCTCCAAACAGACACACTTGATGAAAATAATGTTACTGTTTAGAAAGTGCGCACTTTTGATAGAACCAAAATTTCTTTAAAATGAAAAACCGATTCAGATGAGCGACTTTGACATCATATTAGAGATGGATTGGCTGGCAAGATACCATACGCACATCGACTACCGTGAGAAATGAATGGTGTTTAAAGACACTACTAAGGAGGAGTTCACTTTCCAAGGGAACACAAAGCTGAAGAAGTTGCCCCGGAACATTTATCTGACACCATCACAAGCTTACAAGGCGCTCAGAAAAGGAGACGAAGGATTTTTGTGTATGCCATAGATAATGAACAAAAAGCGCCATCAATTGATGATATTCCGATGGTGAACGAGTTTAAAGACATCTTTCCTGATAAGTTACCGGGATATTTTAGCAGATTCATTAACTAGTTATGGTATGGTTCATTCATGATCACAAAAAGTAAGTCCTCTAGCACAAGAAAGTAGTCTTCTCTTCTTCCACTCTTTCTCATTTTCTCCAATTATATGTGCCAACTTTTTGACGATAGTGTTTGGCAATTCCAGGAGGAAAGGTATTCCACTTTATATACTTTTGATAGCACATAAAGATTGGTGAATTCCACTGTTAGTTCACTATCTCAGCACCTCTTGATATTGGAAGCCCATGGAAGCCAATTTGCTCAAGTTATACTACTACTACAACAACAACATTACCCTATTGTCTTAGAGACTCTCGTCTATGTCAGGATATAAGGAGTCGGATGTGCGCAATCATACCCATGTGTTACAAAGACGCAGAGATTGTTTCCCGATGACCCATAATGAAAATTGCGTCAAGCTGTATCTATCAACTGTTACTTCATAATATAAGAAGTGTAGTCGTTTTAGAAAGTCATTTTGCTTTATTTCATTATATTCTAAAGTCAAGAAATATTGTGTCCTTGACTCCATTAAAAAACGCAATTTAAATTGCTCAAGATATACATTTTGGACAAATATGGGTGTCCAATGCCCTTCACTTCCTTTTCTCCTCCCACAACACCACCCACCAGAGACCCCCCCACCTCCACCCCCAACAAAAACAATACACCTTGTAGGTTTGAATTGGGTGGAGGACCAACGTCTCCATTCAGTTTGGCTTCATTTGATTTTAGTTAGTATTTGGTTTAATCATTCGTGGAATTTCCAGTATGATCACAACCTCTTGTATGCGTTGGGCGTTTTAAAGTTAAGTATTCTACTGATTTTACGATAGCTTTTTATGTCATCGTGATGTAATGGGCTGAAGTGCACAGCCCATCTGTCTTTATCAAAATATTTTAGGATTTGGGAATTCAAATTGCCTTAGTAGTAAAGGTCATTGTACTCCTTGTTAATAAGAATATAGTGTGTTAGTGTGTTAGTGAAAGAATTTATTAAATACAAATAGAAAGCTTCTCATATTAAAATAGTCATAACCGTTTATATGCACAAATAATGCAAGACAAAGACAAAGACAAAAAACAAAAAAAAAAGCAAAAAAACAACAAACTAAAAAATGTAAAATCAACCTAAAATGTAGAGAGTATGTAAGTCCCTAAATATATTCTAAGTTATCCTATATCATGTCTAAATCTCGTTAACCTTAGTCATCTGTCTCCATAAACTCGGTAACATTATCGTGTTCAAATATATGTAAAAATAACTTCATTTCACTTTATGATGTTATGTATTATTATTCATCTAGTTGTGACATTGACTTATATAAAAAACAAAGACAAAAAAGCAATTTTATCATTTTAATAAAGGTTTTCTTTATTACACAAAAACAAAAACAAAAAAAGCAAAAAAAAAAACAAACTAAAAAAATGTAAAATCAACATAAAATGTAGAGAATATGTAAGTCCCTAAATATATTCTAAGTTATTCTATATCATGACTAAATCTCGTTAAACTTAGTCATCTGTCTTCATAAACTCGGTAACATTATCGTGTTCAAATATATGTAAAAATAACTTCATTTCACTTTATGATGTTACTGTATTATTGTTCATCTAGTTGTGACATTGACTTATATAAAAAGAAAAGTGCTTGTATAGCTTTGGCTTTCCAAGTTTTTCTTCTTCATGATGATCAATTTTATCATTGTAATAAAGGTTTTCTTTTTTCATGATAAGCAATCATATACTGTAATAACTATTATCAGTGGAAAAAAAATTGATAGAGAAATAAAAAGGAACTCCTGCACAGCCTTGGCTGACCATTTTTTCTTTTTAATGATAACCAATCATCTTATTATATTAACTATTATCACTGAAAAGAAAGTGGACCTTGAAGCAATTGGTAAATTTGATACTTTGTGATTTTGAGGTCACGTGTTCGAACCGCAAAAACAGCATCTTGCACAAAGTATAAAGTAAGACTGTATACATCAAATTGCGAAGCAATCTGTCTCAACTCTGGACCTTGTACAAACACGGAAGTTCGTTATCACTGAAAAGCTTCATAGAAATCATTTGTTGTCCTAACATGAGGATATAAAATGTGGGATGAGATCTTTTCCATAATTTTCATTTCCAGTCTCTTTTTTTTTTCCAAAATGTAACCACAGATCTATTATGTGTTATGTGTGGAGCATACGTAGGACTCCACACATAACACTATACATAGTTATATTTTTGGAATGGGGATTAGTGAGAAGATCTCATCTAGATAATATATGATCGTGACTGAATACACACACACATATATATATGTATGTATGTATGTATATGTATGTGTGTGTGTGTGTATATGTGTGTATTCCATTTTCAATGGTGTCAAAGACACACTTTTTCTTGACTTTAGAATATGATGGAATAAAAGCAAAATGACTTACTAAATTGGATGTGCTTCTTATATTGTGAAGTAGTAGTTGATCGATACAGCTTTAACGCAATTTTCATTATAGATCATCGTAAAACAACCTCTTTTTGTTTATAACACATGTTGCGTACATCTGATCCCTCCATACCATGCCATGAACGCAGTCCTCTAAGGTAATAGATTTTGTGTCTATATATACACACAGAGAAATGTTGGCTTTAAGGATAAAATATTAACATCGTGGATTGACTAAATCTGTACGACAATATAATTAAGTGTGTTTGCGTAACATATCAAATGCATGGGAGGCAGATATCAAGATGATCACTGTTCAATGTATTAGTGAGCGATGATTTATCAATCATTTTTTTAAAAAAAACACATAGGTTCTTATGTCGCTAACAAAATAAAGTTATATGACACGTGAAAATGAATAGTTATTTAATCACAAGTGCTTTACTAGATTAATTTCTTACATATGCATAAAACTTTTCACATTGACAATGACTAAGTAATTCATCAAAAGTTCGATTCTAATGACTTACACAGTGTGTGTTCCACTAGTGTTAGGTCGAAGGCCTAGTTTGTAGGGGATATCTTGTGTAGGTCACTGTATAAGTCATTAACCAACCTAAGAGACCGCTGGACTCTTGATTTGTATCATCTACAATGCTCCTTGAGACTGAAACGGTGGGTCTGAGCTGAGGGATTTTGCCTTTATGCTCCAAAGTAATTCATCAAAAGACCCATTAAAGTTTGCTTGCACGTAAAAAAGAACATGATTATAATTGATTGCATGGGAAAAGAACTCGAAGTTGACAGTCCTTTTGTCACCATATCCTATCTAGATTTCTATTTAAGCTCATAAGAAATATATTAATTCACAATTAAACAATTCTCTTATACCAAAAATTATCCTATCAATTCATTCATTATTCAGCTAGTTTCTATAATTTGAAAATGGTGCATAAATCCAATGGCATGAAGAAAAAATTGTTGTTTCTTCTTCTGCTAATATTTCCTAGTGAAATTTTATGTGCCTTTACTGGGGGCATAAGTTCTTATGTTGTGGAAGACATAAAAAACAGAGGGGCAAAAGAGTATTTTGGCCGTGGTCGAAGCTTAAAGAGAATGATTTCAGAACATGAATATGAAGATAAGCATTATAAAGCAGCAGGAAGTTATGGTTTTCATGGAAAGAAAGATGATGATTTCCGGCCTACAAATCCAGGCCATAGTCCTGGAATTGGTCACTGATTATGTTAAAAGAGGAGTGACGTGATTGATATTTGAGTTGTGAAATTAGAATTAAAGGACGTTCGCGGTGTACTAGCTCCGTGTTGGTGCATGGTCCGAGAAGGGGTCAGATTGCTTCGCGATCAGATGTACGCAGCCTTACCATCTACTTTGTGCAAGAGGCTATTTCCACGGCTCGGAGTTCTAACCTCAAGGTCACAAAAAAGCAACCTTATCCGTTGCTCCAAGATACACTTTCATTTGAGAAATTAGAATTGATCGTGCTTATTGTTTGTGCTCGTGATCAGTTTCAGCTGTAATGTTAAGAAATCATTATGAAGTTGTTTGAGTAATGCTTCAATGGGACGTTTGAATTGTCTAAGTGAATTGGTTGGTACTCCCATGTTGTCAGCAGGATTATTTCTTTCTTTTTTTTTAAAAAAAAATAGATGATATAATATATGACACTATATGGTAAATAGTAAATAATATACATGGCATAATGCATGTCAAGTACATAAATAAATATAAAATCACTATCAAGTAAAAAAGACAAGATTTCAATTCAAGGCCTCAACTCTATAAGTCCTGTTGGATGTATATATTTCTTTCCTAAGCTTAGTCATTTTAAGGTCTTAAATGAATTGTTTTCATGATGATTGCTTGTGCTAGCCATAAGACTTGAGATATTTGAGGCGAATTAGAAGGGACGTTTTCAGTGCACTAGTCTCTGTGTTTGCGTAAGATTTTTACATTTTTAATAAAATCTAACTAATTTATTTTTTATAAAAAAAATGAAGGTAACCAAACAGAGAATAATAGGACAAAGAGTGATGAGATTTACTAGATATGATTGATTGATATGAAATAATTGACCTTGTATCTTTTCTATGTTTTTCCATCCATACAAATCAATATATATGTGTGTGGTCTCCATGACATATCCTAATGGTTCCAAGTAGGGGGCTTCGAACCTTGCAGAAGGCAAGAATGTTTGAACTCTCTCCAGGCTAGCTGCATAGTGTGGGAGCACTATTGACCCGTGGAATGATCTGATAGGCTGACAGGTCAGCCCGTCGGTTGTTCCTTCGGTGCCAATTGGCTCCTTGTGTTGTCCTTGTGCTATGGCAAACTTATACTAGTATACCTTAGAAATCTGATTTACATCCTTACACCCTGTAGGACCGGGAGTGACATGAAACTCCCTGGTTGGGGTTCAACCAATATATATGCGTGTATATACATTAGTCTGGAAGTCAACTTGATTCAAAGCTGCAAATTAACTGTCCTCAATTCCAACTTTCCTGAGAGAGGGGATATGATCCCCTCACCGCAAGGAGCTGCGGTGACGCATGATCTCGCGACACGTGGCAGCAAGGGGGTGGTGAAGCTAGATGCAGGTGACCCTCATCTAGCCTCCCCACCCTCCCTTGCTGTCACGTGTCGCGCGGTCACAAAAGGGGTGAGGAAAATGAGGGTGATGAGATCTCAACCCCTGAAAGAGAGCTTCAATGTTGAAACTTGGGCTTACATGAGGTGAAGCTCATATCTACTCAAAACCTTAAGGCAATGGGTGGTGGAAGTTCATCCTCATATAAGCCATGAGTTTTTTCTCAAACTAGCCAATGTGGTATTCTCAACACCCGCCCTCACGTGACAACGTGGCTTGACATACACACGCGCCTTACAACCCGCCCTCAATCACAAACCGGGATTCTCAACACCCGCCCTCACGTGACAACGTGGCTTGACATACACACGCGCCTTACAACCTGCCCTCAATCACAAACCACAAGCTGTTACGTGGCTTGACATACACACGCGCCTTACAACCCGCCCTCAATCACAAGCCAGACATGAACATCTGGACTTAGATGAGGAGAAATATTAAGTGGCCAACCATGTGTCAGGCAAGGGGTGAGTCCACATTTTAAACCTGCTCTAATACCATGTTGAAACTTGGGCTTACATGAGGTGAAGCCTATATCTACTCAAAACCTTAAGGCAATGGGTGGTGTAACTTCATCCTCATATAAGCCATGCATTTTTTTATCAAATTAGCCAATGTGGGATTCTCAACAAAGTCAAAAGACTGGTCAAACCAAACCCCATTAGCAAACGTCATAAGTGGGCCGCTGGAGGAGTTACCATTGACGAAAAGAACAGTGACGAGCTGGGAACTTAGGCTGTTGAGGGAGTAGATTGAATCGAACTTGAGGAAAGAGAGAATCTGGTCTTTGGTTTGGCCGGAAGATCCGGCTGCGATCAGACCCAAAACGACATGGATTGACAGCGGGTGGAAGACTAGGTTGGTGCTATTGGACTCGGTGGAGTATATGTGCTTAGCCAGAGTCAAAGAGACGTCCTTTTGGTTGCCGATTGACTGTCGGAGATCCATCGTGATTTTGGAGGAGAGTTGATGCAGTAGGAAAGTGAAAAACAATAGAATGCAATCCGCGTATTTGTGAAGAAGTTGAACCGAATAGTTGGTTAGACCGTTAGGCAGGCTTAAAGTTTGTGACACAAGTGCATTTATAAAAGTGTTCTAGATTTATGTATTTGTGTTGGGTCTATGTATTTGTGTTGGGTCTGAGGAGGGATCGGATCGCAGTGCGATCTGATATACGCAGTTTATCCTACATTTTATATAAGAGGCTGTTTCTGTGGCTCGAACATGTGACCTCAAGGTCATAAAACAGCAACTTTACCAGTTACTATACAGCTCGCCCTCACACAAGTGCAATCATAAAGGATTCAAATGTTGGAGCAAAAGATCATTCTCTGACCCTGAGGGACCCCCACTGCCCCAGTTCCAAGGAGCATTGTGGATGATGCAAATCAGGAGCCTAGCGGCTTCTTAGGTTTGAGGTCACAAAACAACAACCTTACCATTTACTCTACAGCTCGCCCCGCACACAAGTGCAATCATAAAGGATTCAAATGTTGGAGCAAAATACCATTCCCCGGTCCCAGGGCCCAACCGTCCCAGCCTCAATGAGCATTATGGAAGATGTAAATCAGGAGCTCAGTGGCCTCCTAGGTTGTGTGAGGACTTACACAGTGACCCACACAAGGTGTCCCTCGCAAATCAGGCCTTCAGCGTAGCAACAGTGGAACGCACATAATGTACGTATCTCTGAAATTAAACTCTTAACCTCTTGGAGTAAATCTCAACCCGAACGGAGTAATGTGAAGAAGGTGAACGAAGTAATGTGTTTTAGATCGGGCTTGAAGCTTGTCACACAAATGAAATGCCGCCCAGTTTGTCGTAATGCCACCGAGAAAAAAAGACAAAACAGTGATACTAATAATAACAAAAGGAAAATTTGAAAGCGCGGGGATATGTGATATTTCAAGAAATTTCTGAAGAAAGATGAACACCCAAGTCTTCATATCTGTCAATCAGTGAAATAGAGATGTCAACTGATCTATATTCCAATGCCATGTGTAGATGCTACTTTTTCTTTTTCTCAAGTCGTGTAGACATGACTAGGTGGTATAATCGGGTTGGGATCTCCTAACCCCACTTTCTTCACCCTTTTGTGACCATGCGACATGTGGCACCAAAGGAGAGTGGTGAGGCTAGATAAGGGTCACGCGTCACTGCACCCCATTTGCGGTGAGGGGATCATATCCCAGTATAATCGGCATTATCCAGACACCTTGAGAAAGCTGAGAATGTCATTTTGCAAGAAAATGACTAGTACAACAATTGGTAGCTGATAGAACAACAGCGATTGCTTTGGAAAGACAATCATAGAAACATCCTTTAAGGTTGAACCCCAACCAGTAAGGGTCACTTTTTGACCATGCGACATGTGGCACCAAAGGAGAGTGGTGAGGCTAGATACGGGTGACCCTTATCTAGCCTCACCACCCCCTTTGCTGCCACGTGTCGCGTGGTCACGCGTCACTGCACCCCATTTGCGGTGAGGGGATCATATCCCAGTATAATCGGCATTATCCAGACACCTTGAGAAAGCTGAGAATGTCATTTTGCAAGAAAATGACTAGTACAACAATTGGTAGCTGATAGAACAACAGCGATTGCTTTGGAAAGACAATCATAGAAACATCCTTTAAGGTTGAACCCCAACCAGTAAGGGTGTCTCTGTTACCCCCGGTCTCACAGGGTATGTAAGAATGTAAATCAAGTTCACAGGGTCCACTAGTAGAAGTTTTTCATAGCACATGAACAGCACAAGGAGCTCATTGGCACCGAAAGAACAACCGACGGGCTGACATCAGGTCATTCCACGGGCCAATAGTGCTCCCACACTATACAACTAGCCTGGAAGGAGTTCAAACATTCTTACGTTCGGCAAGGTTCGAACCCCTGAAGTTCCTTTCGAAACCCCTACCTGGAACCATTGAGATATATCATTGAGACATCACAGAAACATCCTTAAACTCCCATGGTGCCCAGTCTTCCAGTAATGAGCGAAAGGACGCATGCCAACATCGACAAAAACTAAACACGAACACAGGAAAATATATGAATTATTACCATGCCACAAGTACTAAATTCATAGAAGTGATGAGAACATTTTAGTGGAAACAATATCCTTAATAGCTCTTCATCCTTAGATTGATCGACACGCAAACTATTGTTTAGAGTTGTCGACTAATAGCATATACAAAAAGCTGTTCAAGAAAAGAGAGAGTACCAAACACAGACAGAAACTATGATCAAGCCAAAAAACCACGTTTGAGCCAAGAACCAAGAACAGGGAATATCAATGCATGCTACCAGGATACTTTAGCCGTGCAATAGAGTGGTAAAAAGGTCTTCCATTGTTTAACAGTTAGCCAACTTCCATTTTCATGAAGATGCAGTCGGGTTGAGCACACTTCCTATGAACACCACTACTCCAGTCTTAGTTTCTCGAATAAGGAACAGGAACGGGTGATCAGCAACAAAATCCAACTTTTCGAAGACTTGTAAAGATCTCAGCATTATCACACCAGCAGTTGCAGCTGCTGCTTCTGTCCCTTCCTCATTAACTTCAATGAACGATTTATGGAATATGCTTGACACATGCAGATTTCGACTGACTGGAGAGTCCACCATTTCCGTGAGGCCATCACCAGAGAAAGGATGCACTACGCCTAGTCCTTTCAGAAGTTTAGAAGCTTCAAAACCGAAATTTATTTTGAACTTCGGGATCAAGAATTCACCCACTTCTACTTTTGAACATGGCAAATGGTGTTCCACAAATCCAGACTCGGAACTGAGCTTGTCTACTAACGCAGGCAGCCCATTTTTGGCATCAGGTAGAAAGAAGTACATCGAGAACTCACGCTTGTCGTCTCCTTGTTTATAAGGAAGGCTCAGCACTTTAAAGCCATCATAGGCGCTTATGTATTGTTTCTTAGTGCTTGTCATGAAAGGAATCTGAATTGAGCTTCCATCGAGAAGGTGGAACTCATGGTCTTTGGTCTTCGATGCATCAAATTTTTCGTTCCATGCGCCCTTAAAGTACAAAGCATTTGCAAAAATAAGCCTTGTGGTAACGTCTACCGAGCCAGGAGGAAGAATTTCTTTGATAAGCCCATTGGTTCCCTTTTCAGCCCATGAATTTACTTCAGTGGTTACCTCGAGAGGCTTCAACAAGATTCATAGCATATACAATTGTCAGTAGAACTTTCAGAAACCAATTGAAAACATATAACCAGCCAGTTTGGAATATGATGAACCATGCCATAGAAGACAAACATTATTAAGCACATAACTAAGATTCTTCACTACAGAGCAATACCAGCTTATACATTAGTAAGCACACTGCTAATAAATTTTTGCCCATATACTCTGTCCAAATTAATATTGTGCCCTTTTCAAACAAACCACTAGATAAACAACATTATATCAACTTGGACAGAGTTTGTAGGCAAAGATTCATGGACATGGAAACCTACGAAGGCACCTATACGCACAGTCAATGTCCAATCATGAGAGCCAAACATGACGATTGTAAAATACGCAGCTGATACTCGCTCAAATATTAGTCCACTCTCACCCTTCCCAGACCCTAGCGGTAGCTTTTGATGTCGTTAGGATATACAGGGTACGCTTGATGTTGTATACTTACTCAAATATAAAGAACAAACTGTTTAGGCATTAGATCTCCTTTTTTTAAAAAAATGAAAATGTTCTGATCATCAAACCAAGAAGATCACAGCAAAGACATTCTAAAAAAATGAAAGCTTCTCACCACAATCGATAACACAAAAATGTAACAATTTTCCAGATCAAAAGTTACCATCTTTAATAGTTTCATAAAGAAATCATACTCCCAAAAGTAACTCTTTTCAGCGAGGTTATGATTTGACCTTCGTAAATACATAACTTATATAACAAGACATGCAGAAATAGGTTAACCAAATGCATGGAACCCGGCTCATGCGTTCGATGATTATTGCTATAATATACTCGGTGTCACTAAAGAGGATGTTCTGGCCTCAACTTTGCATGACACACGCCAGAAACTGAGGGCGCGAAACAAATACAAATTCATAAAGGAAAATAGACATTGATTTGGAAGTCTAGTATGATGAAGGTTTTATACCGTATAAGTCTAAGACAGCTAGCAAGCAGTGGCGTGCAAAAAAGGATATAACTCCTCCGCCACCTTCAGAAGTTGAAACCCGCATTAAAGGAAAAATCATACCCAGAACTCGGTTTCCTTAAACTGATACTTATTTCTTCTATTGTAATACTAGGTTTAGTTTTTCTTTTTCAAATCGTGTAATAAAAACGGTTTTTCTTCCTCCGTAAGTGGGGATCATCAATAAAATAAAAAATGCTTCTTGCCTTATTTAAAAAAGAAAAGTTAACGAAACACAACAACAAAGAAATAAACTGAAAAGAGACAAACACAACCAAGGATAGGATTCAATAAAGAAACAACTTTTAATTTTGTTTAAGAACAATAAAGAAATAAATTGAAAAGACACAAACAGCTACCAAATAAACATGATATAAGCTAAATAAACTCATTAAACTAAACAGAAGAACATTAACAACAACAACGACGACGACGATAAAATCCCAAACCTTAATCTGGAAATCTACTTGATTGGAAGCAGCAAGGTAACTCTCCTCGACAACTTTCTTGAAAGAGGGCTTCAAAGTCAAAGACTGGTCAACCCAAACCCCATTAACAAACGACAAAAGAGGGCCGCCGGAGGCGCTGCCGTCAGCGAAAACAACAGTGACAAGCTGGGAATGAAGTCCGTTGAGGGAGTCGATTGAATCGGACTTGAGGAAAGAGAGAAGCTGGTCTTTGGTTTGGCCGGAAGATCCGGCTGCGATCAGACCCAAAACCACATGGATTGAAAGAGGGGAGAAGACTAGGTTGTTGCTCTTGGACTCGGTGGAGAAGATGTTCTTGAGGAGAGTTAAAGATACGTCGTTTTGGTTGCTGATCGATTGTCGGAGATCCATTTTGATTTGGGAGGAAAGTTGATGTATTTGGAAAGAGGAAAACGAAAGAATGCAGTCTGCGTATTTAAGGTGTTTCTTGGATTAAGGTCATACGATGATCCTAAATTCCTAAGCTCCAATCGTTCTACCCGAAAGAAATAAAACAACAACACTATATTCAGAAATTTTATTGTGGTCATTGATCAACTGGTGGTCCAATAAAATGATGACAAATAAGTTTTATCTACATGCAAGCAAGGGGGTGATTGGACAGAACAAGAGACCCATAAATTTTTTACACATTTCATTGGTCAATGATCAGCTAATCATACTTGGTCATTGACCATTGTAAAATTTGTGTACTCTATTGGCTTAGAGTGGCTTAGAGGCTCCTAAGAGAAAGTCGGATGTAAGCAATCATATATATGTATTAGAAAGATTGTTTCTCGATAATCCATAATGATCAAGTTGTGTCGATCAATTGCTACTTCACAATATAAGCAGGATATGAGAAGGTCGGATGTACGCAACCATACTTATGTGTTAGAAATGTTGTTTCTCGATAATCCATAATGATCAAGCTGTGTCGATAAATGCTACTTTATAATATAAAAATGAGGATGACATATAGAAATTAAGAATGTAAATTAAAAAAACATACAGATCGAAGAGGAAAGAATAAGAAAAATCCGTATTACAAGGCAAAAACTTTATTTTCCTTTTCGAGAGTAAAAGCAGGCATAAACTGAATTGGGATGAGCAGATCACGACCTACTAGATTTGCACATCTCTGAGGACATGGTCCAGGATAGGAGTTCATAGAGACATGAGATTAAGGTTAACGAGGTATAGGTTATATATAGGGACACCTTAGAGCATATTTAGGGACATAGATAGGCGTAGACAATATCTACGCTTTAGGTTGACTTTACACTTGTTTGTTTATGTTTTACTGTTGTTTTGCATTACATGTACATATACACGTTATGTATATTTTAATATCGAAAGCCTCTTCTTGGTATTTCCTGAATTTCTCACTAACACACTAGCACATCATATCTCTATATTATGTCATTTATGCAGTTATATATAGAGTCGGGTGTCTCCCTGGAAGCAGAGTCTCTATCTTTTGGGACAGAGGTATTGTTTGTCTACCACTTACCTTCCCCAGACCCTAACGATAGCTTTTGCTGTCGTTGGGATATACTGGGTACGGATGATGATGATGACGACGCTTCGATCACTTCCTACCGACAAGAAGAGACCGAGCTTGCTGTAGACATTCAGGCGTAAAGGAGTGAGATCTGCTCATGAACCAGGTGAGTAAGGATGCAGCTC
>AP025070.1:31427045-31474608 GCA_036186865.1 Eustoma russellianum
ACTGGGAGGAACCAATGCGGATGAGATCCTAGGGGGCCAAAACATATTAATAACATTGAGAGAAAAGTCAAAACAATGATATTAATAATAAGAAAAGGAAAATGTTTTGAGCAGGGATATTTTGACGAAAATTCCGAAGACAGATGAACATTCAAGTCCATATTTGTAGTTGATTCCGCTTGGCTTACGCGTTTGTGTATGATCCGATGAGTCGGATCGCTTCGCAATCTGATGTACGCAGTCTTGTCCTACACTTTGCACAAGAAGTTATTTCTGCAGTTCAAACCCGTAACTTTAAAATCACAAAACAACAATCTAACATGTTACTCTACCGTCCGCCTGTAAGTCAATATTTGTCAATCGGTAAAATAGATATCTAAACTGATCTATAATCTATTTAAGACTTATGAGTGGCTTCTAATTTTACCAGTCAATTTACTTGTCTAGCTCAAAATAACATTGTTTTACACTTATAAGAATTTATTTTAGGGGATACAGTCATAAGAATTAAGAAGAGATGATTGAATAAAACAAAATTATTCACTAAATTGGTTACACTTCTTGAAGTAGCAATTGATCGACACAGCAATTTTCATTATGGGTCATTGGAAAACAACTTTTGTATGTTTCCAACACATGAATATGGTTGCGTACATCCGACCCTTCTTTACCCATCATAGACTAGAGCATCTAAAACAACAATTGGTAGACTGAAATTTAAGGGTAAATTTAAGGGTATCAATGGACTCTAGCTTGAAGAAAAAGAAGAATATTATACCATATTGACCACTTTAAGATAGAATACATGGATTATATGATAATGAGTACCCTATCATGGAACGGGTTCATTCTTTTGCGCCCTTGGTCACGCAAAGCAGAAGATACAGAACGCAAAGCTTAAAATTTGTACTTGCTCGGCTGTCAATAAATTATAGCCGAACTTTTTAAAGAAAGAAAAAGAAGACATAATTTGATCAACCAAGCAAAATAGTCTGTGTGAAAGTTGATTTATATAATTACGAGAAATAAAGATAAAAAAAGACGTCTCCCGTATTTATGCATAGCTCAGAGAGACACCGGATCGCTTTGCGATCTGATATAGGACAAAAACATGGAGTAGTTATCAATCACACGAAGTATCAAGAATGACCTTCAAGTAATTGTGAATTAAGCGTTACAATACACAACACTTCCTAGTGCAAGACTTAAAACTACACCATCTGGCACTTGGGGAGATGGCAAGAAGCTGATATTCTTCCTCCGTACCCAGTATATCCCAATGACAGCAAAAGTTATCGTTAGGGTCTGGGGAGAGTAAATGGTAGGCAGACAATACCTCTATCCCAAGGGATAAAGAGTCTGCTTCCAGTGATACCCCCGTCTCTTTATGTACCTGCATAAATGACATAATAATAGAGATATGATATGCTAGTGTGTTAGTGAAGGAATTCAGGAAATACATTTCTTTCCTTTTTCCATTTAAGAGAGGTCAATACATGGAGTACTGGATACATCAAAATGGACACCCCACAAAATTTATCTTCCCCTACTTACAGCTCATTCTTCCAAAGAACACAAGCATCTCAGATCACATACAAACAAAACTAGACTATTCTTGGATGTAAATTCGATTCATAATCACAATCATGATTCATAATCACAAAGCGCAAATACATGAGCCAAATACATCTCAGATCACATACAAAACTTTTTATCATATAGTCACAATGGGGAAGTTAAAATATTCACACATTCCATCCCTAAAACAGGTGGTAGAATAGATTGGCAGCGATTATTGCAGTGATGGAGAGGTTTCCAAGGTCCCTCCTCTTTGAAGTCACCAGAAAGCCAAGAAACAGCAGCAACAAACTTTCAGCAGATAGCATGATATCATATTGATCAGATGATCGGGTGAATTGTCACGAATGTGCTGGAACATATTTAGATATAGATGAGTCATAGATTGTGTCTGCTAATCTGGTCGGAGGCCAGTATCTGAAGACTGATCTACCCACAATATTTTCCACAGGAAGAGGACCCCTGAAAATCATTCAGGGCACATCAGTATTTATACGTTTTGTAGAGGAGAAGAAACCTGTGAGTAGGATTAACAATCAAAAGCCTTAATGTAAGCATGTAGATCTTCTAAGTTCTTGTGTACACATATCCTAAATCTTGTTATAAACTTATTGCATGTGTGCTTTTGAGTCACCTGGTTTATAAATATGGCAAAACCTTATAACATTGAGCATGAGTTGAAGATGTGCTATAAAATGAGTTAAGGTATTAAGGTATCTTTCGCCTTATTTTTGTTAAACTCAATAGGCAGGAAGGCACATAACACAGTATTTATAACTTCAATCCAAAATCCAACAATTTTGAAGACTGCATTTCCAGGAATCTAAGAAAATGAGAATGAATATCTAGCAGAACTAAGAAACAATTCAGAATTCTTCAAATCAGGCAGTAACATTACTCAGCAAGGCATACCATTGGTGCGAATCGAAACTGTGGTTACGGTTATCACCCAATACAAATACGTAGCCCTCAGGAACAAGCTACAGAAAAACAAGAAATGCAGCATTGAAGTTGAGATTCAAAAACCTTAAGAGGAAGAAATATTTCTGTAACAAGGCACAAAGAAACAAGAGGTGAACTTACCACTGGCTCCATGTTATAGGCTAGTGGCTCCAAGATAAAATCCTCATCTTGAGCAATGCCATTGACAAACAGTTTTCCGTCGTGAACCTAAAGTGGATGAGCGTTGAACAAGGTCAATATACAATAGATAGTTCCACAAATGGAATAACAAACTTCACCTATAAGGGAAAACTAAACACGTACTTCCACACAGTCACCAGCTTTTGCAACAATTCTCTTCACGAGAACATCTCCAGAACCAAAACCATATTTCTGAAGAAAACCCACAAGAAACACTAAGCTCCAAGCACTAGCGTGAAGAAAAGTCAAAAACTGCACACAATAAAGATAAAATACGAAAAATTCGAAAGGATACCTGAAGAACTGGTGGCGCCTTAAATATAACTATGTCCAAAACATCCGGTTTCCTAAATACATAAGAAACCTGCAAAAACAACAAGAACCCCAAAGTAGCTCAGTAGTTTTAGCTAACATAAAAGCACACTTATACAATACATTTCGATCATCCCATTTTTACATTACACAGTGCCACCAGTACCATCAAATCTACCATTCAAAAAGAAGACAAGTACCAGGAGAAACTAAGAAAATGGTATGTCTAGTTCGTAAAATATGACTGGGGAATAAAGCACTTGATTAACACTCGATTGCATACGAATTTTCATACTATTTCTTGTTTGGTAAAATCACCATTAGAAGCACAAAGAATAAGGGAAAGTCCACCTTATAGTAATTATTGTAACAGGAAAAGCTCATAATCAGAAGCAAACTATAACATACACAAATACACTTATGAGACAAAAACATAAACCAGCTTTTGGACTCATTATCCGAAAAGAAAAGTCTCAACCACATTCTAGTCCACATTTAGTTCTAAGAGAACAAAGAACATAAATCAAATGTAATACTTTGAAAACCCACTTGAACCACTCCGTTTTCAAGCTTCATATAGCTTGTTTGAGAAGAGTCTGATTCAGCATTTAGCAAACAGCAGAAACTAAAGACGATGAGAGCACAAAGAAACATCAAGAAACTGTAAATAAGACGGGGGAAACACGTCTGATCTTGAGGTAGCCATCGTTTCTTCAGCTATGCTTTACCACAAACACCACAACATCAAAAATTAGATAATTAGAAGAAAAACGAAAGAGATACCTTCTCAGCTAGAATGCGGTCGCCAACTTCAAGAGTTGGATACATAGAAGCTGAAGGAATTGATCTGGGTTCCGCCAGAGAGGATCGGAACAATATACTAACACTCAATGCAGTAAAAGCAGCTTTCGCATCCTCCGAAGAGATATTCAATAGTTTTGACAACCAATTATTCCACGAAAGCTTCAAATCATTAACCATAGCTTCTGATGAAGCTCCAACAACCTCTCTACTCTTCTTCCCAACCTCCTTTCTCCCTATTGGCTGCCTAAATTGATCATGAATGGAAGTAGTACCTCCTTTATCCACTAAACTAGTAGCTTTACCAATAGTAGGTTGACTGCAAGGTAACCACTTAGCTGCTTGTAAAAACGGAACAATCGCCGACGGCTTCACAGGCGAAATCCCCATTGCACCGGAGACAATCGACGGAGAATCCTTTGACGAATTCAATAGACTAATTAAGCCTGTAACTAACGGGGATTTCGAATTTACACCCAAAATCTCACCGGCAAGGGTAGAATAAGAGGCGGCAGAGAAAGCCGGATTAACAGGTCTTGAATTAGTTTTAGACCCAGCTCGGAAATCCGATTTAGCATCGAAATCGGCCTTCATCTGGCAGAGACGAGAGAGGATAGCGCATTCATGGAAAAGCCGACAGTTTCCAGAAGCGGCGGCGGAGGAAGCCCTCGAGGTGGCGGAGGAGATCATACTCTGGGCAAGATAACCCGAGTATGATACGGTGAATCGGATCGCCATAAGTACTAATTGGATAAATCCGATCAAGAACTGGAAAATCCTGGGGTCTGAAAAGGGGATTGAGAGTTGTAAAAGCCCTAAAAGAATGGATGAATTTCCATTGGGATGGAATGAATCAGTGATGAATTGAAGAAACAAAGGGTGAATCGAAAAGTCAAGCTGGAATTCTTGTTAGGAGAGCAGGATTTTGTGTAATTTGGATGCAATTTAGGATCGGAATTGGCTGACGGAGGAAGAAAAAGGGAGGGCTGAGCTTTCCTAATTGGGAGGAAGCTCAGGAGAAAGGGTTGAATTTCGTTGGGAGGCCAAAGGAATGAATGAATAAATTTGGGTTTGTGTAGTTAAGGGGAAGGAGGGAGGAGGAAAGCTGAACCGATTTGGCTGCTAGTAGAAGTCAAATTACATTGTTGACTAAACCTTTTCTTTTTTTTCTTTTTATCCAAACGGATCAAAAGATATTGTTAGGATTTAAAAAGGATAAACGTCATGCAAACAATATCTCTATTACAAAGGATAGAGGGTTTCACTCCAGTAAGACATCGGCTCTATATGTACCTGTATAAATGACAAAATAATAGAGATACGATGTGCTATTGACTTAGTGAGAAGAATGGTAACATAGGTACATTTCATGTATCAACCTAATACCTACACTGACTTCAGTAGTCTAGTTTAGTGGTAAAATATATGGTATCTTGAGTTATAATGTCTCTTCATTTTAGTGGCAAGGTTTGATTTTGTTGAGTATAAGTTTTCTTATACAGATATGATGTTTTTTAGGAAAGTTTCCATGCATTAAAAATGTCACTAGACTAGAGTATCAGACATTTTACATTAAGCTAACCCATGCAAAGTTATATTGAGCCGGAAGTCTCACTGAAAGAAAACTCTATATCTTTTAGGATGGAGATATTGTTTGACTGTCTTTCACACTCTTCAGACTCTAACAACATCTTTTGTTTGTTGTTAAAATATACTGTGTATGTGTTGTAGGGTACTAAGACTAGTTAATATAGGAAAATAAGTGTGGTGTCGTTTTGTTTTTTTCCTTTGACAAAATACTTCTATCTTGATTCCATGGAGGGGCCGTCACTAAAATTTGATTTAAAAATAATTTATTTTCATTAGATGTTAATTAAGTTCTTAATTTAAAGCCCATAATGGTCCAAATACACTTGCATTAAGCAACAACTTTTTTCCCATTTATTGAAAGTCAACATTCAGCCAACCAGTCTGGATTATTGAATAAATAAATGCAATTATAATGTCTACTGATGTCAATTCCAAAACTCCATGGCGGCAGCACATACGTCTGCAACAACTACAAGCTAAGAATAAAATACATATAAAAACTAAATAAATAATTGAATTTCCAGGTTCCAATATTCTTAGAGCCACATTAGATTTAAGAATTAGGAGCCTCAGACTCAGTTGATATTCGGGTTGAAATTTGTTCCAAGAAGTCAAGAGGTTGATTTCATGGACACACAGTGTGATTGTTCTACTGCTTCTAAGCCGAATGTCTGATTTGCGGGGTACACATTGTGTAGGTCACTGCGTAAGTCCTCACTCAACCTAGAAGGCCGTTGTGTTCTTGATTTGCATCCTCCACAATGCCCCTTAGAGCTGGGCGGTGGGACCTCCAAAGCCAGAGAATGGTCTTTTGCTCCAAGGTTTGAGAATTAGGAATGATGAAAATGGAGAGGCTTTCACTTTGGAATATAATGAAATAAAGCAAAATGACTTACTAAATTGGATGCGGTCTTATATTGTAAAGTAGCAGTTGATCGACACATCTTGACGCAATTTTCATTATTGGTTATCGGAAAACAACCTCTGTGTGTTTCTAACACATGAGTATAGTTGCGTACATCCGACCCTCCATACCTTACCATAAATAGGAGCCTCTAAATCAATGAGGTAATGTTGTTGTTACTGTTGCTGAAAATGGAGAGGCTGTGTTTAGTTGCTATTGTGCTAAAACTTTTTTTTTTCTTTCACCAACTCCATAATGGATTTGATATCAAAACTCGTTTCAATATAAGAAATTGACAAGATATTCGAACTTTAACTATACGATTTACCATCATCATGGTACATTGGTATTTTCGCATTTTGATGAGAAAGTGGGTTCTCCCCCCACCTGTACCAGAAGCCCCTTAGTCAGATGAGATGTAAATCGAGGGATGTGTTCCACCGGCAGCCCTGCAAAGAGAGAGGACACACGAGACTCAGCCAGCCCAGAGGCAACCTTTGTAATATTTCAACAAGGATTGTCTCCACACGACTCGAATATACAGGAAAAGATATACATAAACGTACGAACTGGGATCTGAATACATGTATAAAATGTCCTTCTGTTTGTTATCCTTTGACTGTCCTTCAACCAATTATACTACTTCCTCAAATTTATGATGCCAACTGCAAAGACTAGAATTAGACAATGTGGTGAACATTATTTTAGTAATGACCTTGAGGTCATGGGTTATAGCTACTGAAACAGCTTTTTGTAGAAAGTGTAGGATAAGACTGCGTACATCAGATCGCAAAACTATTATCCTTCTCTTCGAACCTTGTATAAACACGAAAGCTTAAATACACCGAAAAAGCCCTTTATAAACATCAACTGATAACTCCATGTGTAAACAGATTAAATTGGGAACAAACTGTACCAGGTGTATATATGCACACACATATCTCATGTATACATGTATAAGTATTACACACACATACATATATGTGTCTGTGACTGCATGTGTATGTGTATGCATGTATTTATGCATGTAAGTATGCACACATAATTCGTACACATGCATAACATGACAATTTCTATTTTTTTCCAGACGAGCTATATAGATCAAAATAACACTTTCTTATTTTAGGGTATTAGTCTTAAAAACATAAAATATAGGAATCGTTGTAGTAGTTTTTAAAGAATAAACTAGATTATTTTTTTTATTGGAGTCATACTCTTAATCGTTGATTAATCGTTGACCTAAAACTTCATTAAAGGGCGTTTCCGGTGTACTACGATCTCGCGTTTGCACAGGGTCTAGAGAGGAGACGGATCGTTTAGCGATTTGATGTAAGCAACTTTATCTTACACTATGTGCAATAGGCTGTTTTTCGGCTCGAATATGTGACTTCAAAATTATAAAGCAACTATCTTACCAGTTGCTCTAAAGTCCACATCCGACTTGAAACTTGATTGAAAACAAAAATTCCATAAAATAACTTGGATGAATGGCTAGAAGTGTTTGGGGCCTGTGTTGACTTCCCTGCTTCGGGGTTCGTTTATAGGTCTAGGCTTTATATTCTTGGAGCAAAAAAGGCGAAATCTCTAGTTTTGATGGTCTTCATCGCTCCAGCCTCAAGTAACAATGTGGAAGATGTAAATCAGGAATCTAACGATCTTCTGAGTTGGGTGAGGACTTACGCATGACTACTAAACTTTACATTCTTCTTCTTCTTAATCAAGAAGGAATGTCATTTTCACACAATACTTTCTTCTCCTTCAACATTAAGAACATTAAGGTCAAGATTCACTACGGCTGTTGAATCTCTCCAGTGCGTTATTTTCAAGAGATTTACAGGAGATGATTGTCTGTTTCATTAAAACCTTAACTTTTTTTCACACTAGATAGGATCATATCATATATATTAGTTTAGGTCTCGATTAATATCGGAAGATTTCCGTTTATGTTTAATAAAATCTCTTCACTAGTACATAATCCTATTATTGTGCTACTTCTGTAGGTACATATAGAGCTGGAGGTCTCAAACTCGCTATCCCTTGGGATGGAGGTATTGTTTGTCTGCCATTCACCCTCCCCAGACCATAGCGATAACTTTTGTTGTCGTTGTGATATACTGGGTGTGATTGTTGTTGTGGTTGTTGTATCAATCAATCATACCCAGTATATCCCAACGATAGCACAAGCTATCGTTAGGGTCTGGGGAGGGTGAGAGGTAGGTACCATCCCAAGTAGGGCTGTAAACGAGCCGAACGAGCCGAGCATTGTGTTGTTCAAGCTCTGTTCATTTAACTTAGCGAACGAGCCGAGCTTGTTCATTTATTTAAACGAACATATTTACTTGTTCAAGCTTGGTTCGTTTAACTTAACGAACAACATTAACGAGCCGAACACCTTAAACGAACGGTGCCACTTACCGAGCTCGAACAGAAAAAGGTGTTCAAGCTCTGTTCATTAACCTTTTATCCGAGCCAAGCTCGAGTTCGAGCCCAAACCAAACGAGCCAAACAACCGAACGGCTTGGTTCATTTACAGCCCTAATCCCAAGGGGATAGAGAGTTTGCTTCCAGTGAGACCCCCGGCTCTATATGTACATGCACAGATAATCATAATAATAGGACTATGTACTAGTGGACCTATTTTATTAAACGTATGCTACAGTCTTCCGATATTAAAATAGTCATAATAGTGAGCATGTACACATAATTGAAAGAAAAAGACCGAAACAAAATATGCAAAGTCAATTAAAGTGTAAATAATATCTAATCCTCTAAACATGTTCTAAGGTGTCGTATATCATGTCTACCCCTCGTTAATGATCTTAGATAGTGTGACAGATGATAAGATACAGCTTGAGATTGAATATCTCCACTCGATATTTACCACTAACCTGAATGATTTAATAAAAAAAGTGGATGTATTTTCTTTTGGTAAAAAAGAGATGTAGGCATGCTTAAGGTTAAGTTCAGTAAAAGAATATTTTGAAGCAAAAAATTTTAACCTTTTTTCGTGTGACTTATGTAATCGACTCATAAAAAATTTTCAGAAGAGCAACTCCGTGAATTTGAGGTTACGGATTCGAGCCGCAGAAAAATTCTCTTGTACATAGTGTAGGTTAAGACAAACACAGAAGCTTAGTGCCGCAGAAACACTCTTTACTTTTAAATTTACTTATTCTTCATTAGCAAATATTTATAGTTAAAGTATATTGATTGATCAGTTCTAGGCCCACATCTCCTTTGTGTCAGGCAGATCCAAAGATCCAGTTCTATTGCGAATAAGGCCCATTTGGACAACAATAGTATCCGGGGTTAATTTTGAGACACCGTTAGCAGAATGGATAGGATCCTCTCACCGCAAGGTGACTCACCCCTCTTCCCACAACGCGACATGTGACAGTAGGGTGGGGTGGTGAGGCTGGATAAGGGTAACCTTCATCCAGCCTCACCACCCCATCCTGCTGCCACGTGTCGCGTGGTGACGAACGCGGTGAGGGAGTTGCGGTGAGGAGATCTGTACCCTTAGCAGAACGTGTTATTAAATTTATGACGATTAAAATATTAATGATCATGTATTATGTGTTTTTGAGCTTTGCATCCACCATGCTAGTAGGTATTGTCTTATGTGTTGATTTCCTGGGATGGGGCCGTTTATCATGCTTGAGTAGTAGTTCCATATGGATCTGATTTCTCGACATTGCAAGAATATGTGTTGCTGTGTTGCTTCATCCTTTTTGCATATTGGGCATCTTGTGGGGTGTATGGTTGTGGGACATTATGTGTATGAATAAACGAATTTAAAGGGCGTTTCCGGTGCACTGAGCTACCGCGTTTGCGCAGGGTCTAAGGAGGAACTGGGTCGCTTCGCGATCTGATGTAGACAGCCTTACCCTACACTTTTGTTAAAGAGTTTGTTTTCGCGGCTTGAACCTGTGACCTCAATGTCACAAAGTATTAACCTTACCAGTTGTTCAACGAATTTAAATATGATTATTCATTACAAATCAGAAAAAGAAAAAAAAAACCATGTAGAACTATCTCTAGTACTGGTATTGTCGTTTGTGTAGTTTCTTAATGACCTTGTTTCCATTTTCAATGTAGTCATGGACACACTCTTTTTTGACTTTGTAATATGATGGAATAAAACAAAATGGCTCACTAAATTGGCTACGATTCTTATATTGTGAAGTAGCAGTTGGTCGACACATCTTGACACAATTTTCGTTATGAGTCATCAGAAAATAATCTCTTTGTATTTCTAACACATGAGTATGGTTGCATACATCCGACCTCTTATATTCCGTCATAGACGAAAGTCTCTAAGACAATGGAGCAATGATTTTGTCGTGGTATAGTGATCTTAAATCACGCCAAATATTAATGATCATGTATTATGTGTTTTTGAGCTTTGCATCCACCATGCTAGTAGGTATTGTCTTATGTATTGATTTCCTGGGATGGGGCCGTTTATCATGCTTGAGTAGTAGTTCCATATGGATCTGATTTCTGGACATTGCAAGAATATGTGTTGCTGTGTTGCTTCATCCTTTTTGCATATTGGGCATCTTGTGGGATGTATGGTTGTGGGACATTATGTTTATGAATAAACGAATTTAAAGGGCGTTTCCGGTGCACTAAGCTATTGCGTTTGCGCAGGGTCTAAGGTTGAACTGGATCGCTTCGCGATCTGATGTACGCAGCCTTACCTTACACTTTTGTTAAAGAGTTTGTTTTCGCACTTGAACCTGTGACCTCAATTTTACAAAGTATCAACCTTACCAATTGTTCAACGAATTTAAATATGATTATTCATTACAAATCAGAAAAAGAAAAAAAAAACCATGTAGAACTATCTCTAGTACTGGTATTGTCGTTTGTGTAGTTTCTTAATGACGTTTCCATTTTAAATGTAGTCATGGACACACTCTTCTTTGACTTTGTAATATGATGGAATAAAACAAAATGGCTCACTAAATTGGCTACGATTCTTATATTGTGAAGTAGCAGTTGGTCGACACAGTTTGACACAATTTTCGTTATGAGTCATCAGAAAATAATCTCTGTGTATTTCTAACACATGAGTATGGTTGCATACATCCGACCTCTTATATCCCGTCATAGACGAAAGTCTCTAAGACAATGGAGTAATGATTTTGTCGTGGTATAGTGATCTTAAATCACGCCAAATATATTAGATTCTCCACTTTTTCACATGTCATTTTCTCTTATGACTTAAAAAGAATAATCAGAACGTATTTGGTTCGCTAGTCTCATGCGTTTGTGTAGAGTCTAGGAAAGGGCTAGATCGTTTTGCGATCTGATGTATAGAGCTTTATCTTGCACTTTGTCAAGAGACTGTTTCCGCATTTCGAACCCGTTACTTTAATGTCACAAAACAACAACTTTATCCGTTGTTTCAAAGCTTTCCCTCAATTGAAAAGAAGAATGTGTACTGATAATGATGTGAGGTCAGAAGAATCAACATTCGATCCAACGCCATTTTCAACTTGGTTTATCATTCTAGTCAAAGATGCTGAAAACGACAGAAAAGAAAATAAAAGGGGAAAGAAACAGTGCGATATATTAATTTAATAACTTAAGTATTTATTTAAAAGCTTAGTAGCATGAAACCTCATGTCTAGAGGTTGGGATCTTCTCACCTCTACTTTCTTCACACCTTTTTATGACCACGCGACACGTGGTAGCAAGGGAGGGTGGTGAGGCTAGATGAGGGTGACCAGCATCATGGCTCACCACCCCTCCTTTCTGTCACGTGTCGCGCGAGCACGCGTCACCGCACCACCTTGCGGTGAGGGGATCCTATCCCCATGCCTAGTAAAATATACTGCAATGTTTTGGCTTTGACGGAAAATGCTCTTAACTTTTCATGACATAATTTAATATATGTATAAAAGAAAAAGACTTTCACCTAACTCTTGCGTTACAACTATATGTTCTTAATAGGTCAAGAGTTCGATTATAAGGACACGCAGAGTATGACTGTTCCACTGCTGTTACGCCGAAGGCCTAGTTTGCAGGAAGACACCTTGTGTAGGTCATTGTGTAAGCCCCAGAGACCTCTGAGCTCCTGAAATGCTCCTTAGGACTAGGGCGATGAGAGGTTTCAGGGCCAGAATTTGGTCTTTTGCTCCATAAATGCTTTTCTAACATATGCAAGTCGAAGACTTATCCACTGATATAGAGTTCTATACTACCTCCTCCGTCTTAAATATAAGTCCATTTTTAATATTTAACGTAATATAAATTACACTGTGTTAAAAATCAAAGTAGACTTATACTATGAACGGAGGGAATACTAAAAAATCATTACCTATAAGCATATAATTCCATAGAAAAGTTTTATGGTGGTTAACTACTAACACATTCATTAACCAATCATATAAAAAATAATTGATATTATCATTGACGGGCGTGCAAAGCACGTGATCTGTCGTTTCATATTGATTGATGACTAAGAGGGCTGGCCTCGGAGCAACTAGTAAGGTTGTAGCTTTGTGACCTTGAGGTTACCGGTTCGAGCCGCAAAAACAACTTCGTGCACTAAGTGTAGAATAAGACTACGTACATCATATCGCGAAGCGATCCGGCCTCTTTCCGACCCCTGCATATATGCAGGAGCCTAATGCACCAGGAACACCGTTTTTTATTTATTGATGACTATCTAATAAGATTTACTAATTTACCAACTCAAAATTTGTCATGATTCCACGAAGGCAAAACTTTCTTTGTTCAACATCATCAGATGCATGGCATTCTAGTTATCAAGTACTGAATTCGAGTCAATTCAAATATAAATACATATTTAGGAAGTGTGGCCATACTTTTGCCCTTAAGAAAATATGCTAACCCTAACTATAATATAATGTAAACTTATAAAGATTTCAATTTGATAAAAAAAAACTAGTAAGGAATTGACACATTTTTGTAATAGAGGCTCCCTGATTAAATGAATAAAAAGTGAATTAGAAAAAGTCATTAGCTAACTTATTAAGCAAGATAAAGGATATTTCCGCTATCCATTGAATTTCCTTATATGTATGTTTCACATTATAATCCATCTGATAAACTTGGTTTGGTTGTACTTTGCTAATGACAAAACATCCCTACTAAATAAATTCAAATAAAGTATATTATTGTTACAAAGTAAATATAAGTCATATTGTTGGACTACGCGTTTGTCACACTTTCTTTTTTAATTGGTTTACAATGATATCTACCTTCGGCAGTAATGACAAAATCCTTTCGTTATATACAATTCTCTATTTATAGGTTTTTTATAAACCATGAAATGTTATTCTATTTTTTAGACATAATCGAATTTCTAATCTTACAGTTACAAGGTTAAAAGTAAATAATGAAATATGTTTCTTTACTACGAGCAAAATGTAAAATCCCTAATCTCAAGTCTTCCACTGTATCAGCGCCAAGGAGCATGTGTGGAGGATGCAAATCAGTAGACCAGCAATCTCCTAGGTTGGTTGAGATCTTACGCAGTGATTCACACAAGGTGTCCTCCAGAAACCAGACCGAAACCTCCAGAAACCAGGCATTCGGTCTAGCAGCAGGAACACCCATACTATGCACGTCTCTAGAATCGAACTCTTGACCATTTGTAACAAATCTCAATCTGAGTAACAATTAGATTATTCCCTGAGACAATATGTTTCTTTACTATGTAGTTGCACTATGCGTTTGTCACAAATTTTTTTTTTCGTCAAGGACGTTCGTCACATCGAGTTGACGTTAGTGTGAGTAAAAATGCTAACAAAAAGTCAAAGAGGAAGTTTGGTTAATGAGAGAAAAAGAGAGGGTTCTGATGGGCATAGTCTAGTTGGTAATCGAATTGTGGATTGTCACAAAGAGGTCACGAGTTCGAATCCAGGGACACGTACAGTGTGGGTGTTCCTCTACTGATAGGCCAAAGGTCTAGTTTGTGGGAACATCTTGTGTGGATAACTGCGTAAGATCTCATCAAATCTAAAAGACCGCTAGACCTCTGATTTACATCCTCTATGCAGCTCTTTCGGGCCGAAGACAGGGGAGACCTTTTTGGTTAGAGTTCAACCTTTTCTCACAAAGAAAAAGAGAGGACAACAGACAAAAAGGATAGTATCTGCAACAAAGGTCGTCCATTCATATTCCAAAACATGGGGCCATGGTCGGTGTGTAATCCAATTTCAGATCTTCCACTTCGTGGATGACAACACCTACGACATCGACATCTCGCTTATCAAAAACATAAATATGTAGCTGCTAGGGCATAGTTTAGTTGTTATTCGGGGTTGGTTATTGTCAACGTAAGGTCATGAGTTCGAATGTAGGGACGCGCACAGTATGGGTGTTCCTCTGCTGCTAGGCCAAAGGTCTGATTTGAGGGATACCTTGTGTGGGTAACTGTGTAAGATCTCATCCAATCTAAAAGGACGATAGACTCCTGAATTACATCTTCCACGCAGATTCTTGGAGCTGGGACACTGGGAACCCTTTGGGTTGGGGTTCAACCTTTTGCCAACAAAACATTAATCTGTATACCATCCTAATATATCCTTCTCGTTTTCAACTGGTTTGTAACAAAAAAATTTTTCATGTTTCATTAGATGAAAAAGTTGTATTAACTTAGAAGATTTTTGCTTTTTAGTCATATAAACTACGTAGATAATGTTAGGAGTAATTCAAGTCAGACAAAGTTGACTTTTATACAATTTGTTTCTGAAATAAAGCAGTGGCTGATCTGGCGAGCTCATGTCAGGTCGGACCGACCTGCAGGTCAAGACAGTTCAAGTGGCGTAATTGAGTTTGCTTTCTGAACAATCAGCCGACCTGTCGACCTCAGCACAATAGCACTTCAGAATAGCAGTTCTGTGGTATCAACCCTTCAGCCGAGCTGAACTGAAGTCAGATTGATCAGTCAGATCAGATCAGTCCAATCAGCGCAATTGTATTTGCGTTCTGGACTGATGGGCCAACCTGCCGACCTCTTTCACCTCGGCACTACAGTTGTGCTTTCAACCGCTTCAGCCGAGCTCAGCACGCCAGCAGTGCTGCAGCAACGAACGTTTTCAGTAGAGCTCAGCTCAGCAACACTATACAACAACATTGCTACGTTGTCCCTCGATTAGCTGAGCTCAGCACAAATTAGATTCTTATTCATATAATCATGCCTTACACTGATTTGAGCGTCGGAGGGTTTTTCTTGGGGGAGTAGCACTGGCTCTCTAATGTCGTTTTCCCTCGCAGGTTCTAGAAAAGGCCTAACGAAAAGCTGATTGTGTTGTACTCGAATCACCTCTGATCTACCTGACAAAGATCCGACTTTGTTAATTACATTGTCTTTTCTTTTTTTTTTGCATTGTCTTTTCGAAAGAACGTTTGCAATCTTTACATTAAAACTAATTATTAGGCTCTAATCTTTCTTCTTCTTCTTTTTTTTTTTTTAAAAAAAAAACAAAGGAGTTTTGGTTTTTGTCGTGTAACATGAAGATTTCTGGCCTATCATGTTGTTTGAAGATTCTATACGTATCCTATAAACTTTAAAGTTATATTGTACATTCTATGAACTTAATGCACAGATTTTAAAATTATTATCATACATAAGTAGAAGTCGAGAAGACAATCTAGCAGCGCCCTCCTCGTACGTAGAAAAAACTTCCTATTTTGTGAATGCTGAATATCTACTACAGGGGCATCCACAAACGACATAAGTATCCACAAAGAACATGCGAAAATTGCCAGAACATGTATGTCCCATGGCATAGCTCAGTTGGTATTTCGGTTGACAGTTATTTCAATAGGTATAATGTTCGATTCCAAGACACACAGTGTGAGTGTTTCCCTATTATCTGGGACAAAGACTTTGCAGTGGACACTTTGTATGGGCTCTTTGTGCATGACTCTCCAATTTAGAAGGCCGTTGAACTTCTGATTTGCATACTTCACAATGCTCATTGAAACTGAGACGGTAGGAGCTCTCAAAACATAAAAATCCTTTATCAATACATACCATGGAGTAGTATGTATGCATATAAAATTATATCTCCTATGATCTAATAAATATTTGCATGCTTCAAAGAAAACCTATATGACAAAACCTTCTATTGATGAGAGATAACAAAAAAGCAAAGAAAAAAGAAAATCTAAGGTCTGATAATTTAATCTTACACGGGAAAAGATATTTCTAATCCACTAATCCATTCCCAACCATTTATCTAACTTACCCAATGAAACTATGTTATATGTATAAGTTCACCAAAATTTGATACAATATTACATAATCTATGTGTATTTTAAATCTCCAAAATTTGATATAATGTTACATAATCTCAATAAATAAGTCACATAATCTCAATAAATAAGTCAGAAGATAAGATACCAATAAATAAAAGATATTTTTTAAACTTCCTTTCTTTTTGGTTAAGAGAAGTGAAATTTCATGCCATGGATATATCAACATAACTACTGTTGGAGAAAATGAGGTAAGTTGGAAAAGTTTGGCAAGTGGGTTTGTCAAAAGTTGACAACCACCATATTTTGAGCTTAATTATGATTAGTATTCGTTAATCAAAAACGAAAATTAATAATTTCTAAATTATCTACGTGACAATTAGATGACTTTAGGCTTTTGAATCACTCGATTCCGATACCGGGTGAATGAGAAATTAATGCTCAAAGTTGGAGTAAAATTGGAAGGAAAATGGAAAAGTGGTGATGTGGCCTCTTGAGGAGTGAACACATCACCCTTTAAGTGGAATACCACATTGGTCACTTAGGATGAAAGAGCCACCATATAAAGTTCAAGTTGGAGCATTCTAAAATGTGCCCTTGGGCATGAGAAGTTTTTGACGGAGTCAGGACATAGCTCATGCAAGGTTCACCACACATGTGCGCGCCGCCGCCCGTCCGGCCGGCCGGCTCGTTCTTGTCTTTTTGGAGAAATTTTCTTTTACATTTTCTAGAAAAATAAATCAAGTGATCCAACGGTTGAAATATTTTTGATCATAACCGTTGCAAGATCTAACGGTGTAGATCGTAGTCTACACGGATCATGATCTAACGGCTGAGATCATATGTGCTGGCGGTTTCTTCATCTAGATCTAACGGCTGTGGATCATAGTATACACGGATCATGATCTAACAGCCGAGATCGCTTCTGGCAGCAGTTTTTCATCCGACGGTCTACGTTTAAAACTGCTGCAGTTTTCGATCTAACGGCTGTGGATGAAAACCGTTTGATCCAACGGCTGCGGTTTAATCTGGAGATTAACCGCCGTTTCCTTCCCGCCTATAAATCTCTTCCTTCTCCAGCCTTTCTACACTACACACTGCACTCTGCACACTGTGATTTCACTATGTTCTTCCTTCTTCTATTTTCGTTTTCAGCATACTACTGCACTGTTACGTTTCCAGTTCGAGAAATCAGAGCATCCCGCAGGTTCGCCGAGTTCTTTACGTTACTGTGTCGTTTCGTATGAACTGTACCCGTTGTATCCTGGGAGACGTTTGCTGTTTTCGGTTGGGCACTTCGTACCGGAGCAAATCGTCTTAAGGACAGAGTCCTTAGACTCGCCTCGGTTCTGCTTGCATTTCGTTAGTTTACACAAACGCACACTGTACACTGCAGTTGATTACAGTTTTCTAACAACTACAAACATTACCCTATTATCTTAGATGCTTCTATTTATGTCAGGATATAGGAGAGTCGAAAGTACGTAACCAAACCTATATATATGAAAAACACGGAGATTGTTTCCGATGACCTATAATGAAAATTACGTAAAAATGTGTTGATCAGCTGCTATTTCACAATATAAGAAACGCAATCAATTTAATGAGACATTTTATTTTATTCCATTATATTTTAAAATCAATAAAAATTGTGTCTTTTAACTTTGTTGGAAAGATAAAAATTACCAGAATGACGAAGTCACATCAAATTGCAAGGGTGTTGTGGTGGGGAGAGAGTTTCCCACTATGTCAAAAGAACATTAAAAGAGCACATGTCTAGCAAATATTCCACACCTATTTTCTAAGGATTCAATTTCATGTCTCTCGAACGACAAAGACAGGGGGAAGGGGAGCGGGGAGGGGGAGGGCGGATGAGATCCGCGCATTGAGTCACCGCGTTTTCCACAACGCGACACGTGGCAGCAGAGAGGGGTATGGTGAGACTGGATGAGGGTAGGGATGAGAAGAGGAGATCTGAACCCGAGGGAGGGAGAGGGAGGAAACGCATTTTAGTGGTTAATTATGCAACTAGATAAACATATCCAGGTGCATTTATCTACTAAGATCAATAGCATACCCGATATTAATGCAAAATGTGCCATGCATCAATCTTGACTAATTGCTATTTAACTGTTAAAATAAAAGAGAACCATCTTAATATAAAAGATGATACAATAATCCAAAGAATATCAATAGGTTCGCTGGATATAGACGATCTCTTTTAATTAAAAAATTATTAGTTTATTAATTAAAATCTCACGAAATGAATTTTTTTTTTTCCAGTTCTATACAGAAATATTAATTTATAGAGGTCATACCCGATAGAGAGAATCTGTTTTCTTGTCCATATATAATGATGTCCGAACATCGTATTCCTTTAGGACCCTACTTTTGAACAACTTACCAAATATTTTTGGTAACCTGAATTTGAGACGGTAGGGCTGAGGGGTTTGAGCCTATGAGCGTGGTGTGGGGTGGGATAGGATCCGCTCACCGTATAGGGGCGCGGTGACACGTGACCACGTAACATGTGGCAGCAAGTGGGGTTGGTGAGGCTAGATGGAGGTGACTCTCATCTAGCCTCACCACCCACCCTTACTGCCACGTGTCGTGTGGTCACAAAGGAGGTGAAGAAAATAGGGGTGAGGAGATCCCAACCCGTGTGGGGTACCCTGCGTGGTGTTTGAGCCTTTTCACATTTTGTTGCCGTTCGCCTCTCTAGAATCTCTCTACCAAGCGCTTAGACCGTCTCATAATCAACTATAATAACATCGTATAAAAAGACGTTTTCATTATATTAGCCTTTTGTGTTTTTACAAAGTGTGGGGAAGGGATCGGATCATTTTGTGATCTGATATATACAACCTTATCTAACACTATGTGTAATTGACTGTTTCTGCGGTTCAAATCCATAAATTCAAAATCACAAAACGGCAACATTACTAGTGGCTGGTTGCACACTTTTTTTTTTTTGGGAAAATGCAAGTATCATATACCCAGAAAAGCACACGATCTAATCGATCGTGGCGAATGTCAACGCATCTAGGGGATGCTACCCGTACAGATAATGATGTAGCAAAATAAAATGAAGACTACATTAAACTACCAAGCTAAGATAATACATCGAGATGAATGTACAAGAGGTAGCCAGGCAAAATAATGCTGCTTCGCAAGAGCAAGGGTCAAATTTGAGAGTTGCCAATTTTGATGCGCACTTAATGCAAAGATATATGAGCAATAGTTGGAAAAAGCAACGCAACCAACCCGACGAAGGATCAAGGTGGAAGAAATCGCTATATGGCTCAGCACAGAACAACCTGCATTTAGAACTAATACCAACCATGCAATTCCAAGTACCAAGAGCATAATGTAAATAGATTAGATGATTAAGCACTCAAGGCATGCCCTTGTTACCAAAACTAAGTGAGAAGGATAGTAGACATACTGTAGGAGATAAGTAATAAGGGTGACTATGATTTGACCGATAGTGAGGCACTATAATGTCAAAAAATAGTCATCCAAAATGAATCATGTCTAAGTGATGTCTTCTATACTAATGCAACCTAATGGTGTGTCAAATGCGGAAATGTCATGTACATTACTCTATACACGTGCGTGCACACTCGATGGATAATGTCACTAGGTGTTTGAACAAAATCCTCGAACATTCTTTTATTCCTCCATTGCCAAATAAAATAAACAGTAGATGCAACAGTGGCTTTAATGGCTTTGCCTCTCAGTGTTTTACCTCTTAGTCTAGATTTGGACCATGCAAGTACTCGAGTAATAGTAAGAAGACTTTGCACACTTTATAATAGCATTGCATAGTATCATCAAACTCAATGAATGAATTTGGATCATTAGACAATAATGTTAGAATGGATATTATAAATATCGCAAGGTTTGTTAGAAGAATCCTAAGTAGACTTAACGAGAACATTTGTCGATTTAGACAGATGGAGTGTAACACCCGTCCAATATAAAGGGAAAAAAAACAAAATAAAGGAAAGAATAATATATAAATACGGGTTTAATTTTTATGTATCAAATGTCATCTGGAATCAATAGTTTTCAGAACAATGAGAATAAAATATAATAAAATTTAACGGTTGATGTTTTCATACCCACAATACCGTTACAAGATCCAAAATTTAGACATTACACCATGAACATGATTTCATATGGCACAAACTATTCGAATAAATTAAAAATTCCATTTCATAATGTATTCATTCACCCATACATTTTTTAGTAACCCTTAACGTTTTAAATTAGCAAACTATGAAACTTTCTAGCGAACTACAACAACATTACTCCATTGGCATAGAGGCTCTCGTCTATAGCGGGTTATGGGGAGTCGGATGCATGCAACCGTACATATATGTTATAAACACATAGAAGTTGTTTTCCGATGACCTATAATGATGCGTCAAGTTGTGTCAAGCAACTGCTACTTGACAATTTAAGAAGGCGGCTAATTTAATGAGCCATTTTGTTTTTTCCATCATAATCCAAAGTCAAAAAATAGTGTGTCATTGTCTATTGGAAATGGAAAGTAGCGAACTAAAAAGATACAATCCTAGCAAAGTAAAACTGTTTCCAATAGATAACACTATAACTGGTTTAACGAACCGAGCCTAGCCAAATACTGGGTTTTGAATTCGGATTCGTTTAGCTAAACGAACAGTTTGCTCGGTTCGTTTACCTAAACGAGATTTAAAATTGGTTCGAGTTTGGCTCGATAACATTATAACTGTTTAAACGAGTCAAACAGTTCGACTCATTTGACTAAAAGAACTCAAATAGGTGTTCAATTTCGGTTCGTTTAAGTAAAATTGACAAACGAATTCGAACAAATACGAATCGAACTCGAACAGTTCACGAACTGTTTGGTTCGTTTGACAGCCCTATCTACAATATGAGGAGTTGTTTATGTCTAATCAAATCTATAGATACACGCGGGTCTCTTATAATGATTAATCATCAACTCGTTTGTTGACATATAAATTTTTATATGTGATCATCTCACTATGCTACTAATTATTGTTTACTTATTGGGTATTATAAAATATCTCAGTATAATTACAGCCTCCTCTTGGAAGAATTCAAAATGATAATAACATATGCACCTACTGCACAACAAACTCAAGGTTGTTGAGTTCAGCCAGGGGCACTAATTGGGGATAGGATCCCCTCACCGCAACGGGGTGTGGTGACGCGTGACCGCGCGACACGTGGCACCAAAGGAGGGTGGTGAGGCTAGATGCAGGTGACCCTCATCTAGTCTCACCACCCTTCCTTGCTGCCACGTGTCGCGTGGTCATAAAGGGGATGAGGAAAGTGGGGGTGAGGAGATCCCAACCCCACTAATTGAACCAGTCAAACTACGGCTATAAAACCAAATTAGTCACATGGGTTAGCTACCAGTACTTCAGAACAGAATAACTCACTTATTGGTTTTATTGCGTAACTCAACCGGTACTCCGGTGATGAATCACATTTGCGGTTTTCATTTTGAATCTTGATACCCGTAATGTTCAGGTCATGTCATCAGCTCCTTATATCGGAGCTGATTTTTTGTTCAGAATCTTTATAGACACAAAGTCTTGAACCTTTTATTTAACAAATCGATGAATATTTGATTTACAACTTGCACAAAGTTCATATAAACGCTCTACAGCTTAGGCCATCTCCAACCTAAAACACGAAATTTTGCACCAAATAACCTATTTGGTGCAATAAACAGTAAAAAGTACTACAACCACAAACACCAAATCCATTACCAAAATAAGAATATTCCTTAAAGATTCTTCTATCGTTCTATTTTTAATTCATTATTATAAATAATTTAACGCAAATTTAACGTTCATATAAATTTAACATAAGTATTCATTAATTCATTATTCATTGATTTAACTGAGGTGGATTATTTCTTAACGTGTTCCTATAAATTTGAAAATTAAAAATAAAAATTAAATTATAAATAAAACAAAATAGTACAATTAAATAAATATGCTTAAAATTATAAATAAAATTAAATTAATATGCTTAAAATGATGATGTGGCGGATGAATACTGATTTGGTGCAATGAATAGTGTTGCATCTATTTGATGCAACACTATTCATTTTCACCTATTTGGTACAAGGTTTAGTGCTTGGTTGGAGTGAGTTTTGGTACCAAATGAGTGTTTTGGTGCATCCATTGGAGATGGCCTTAATGACTCAAAAACATATGGAGGCTTCATTGAGATACACAACCTTTTTTTTTCCGGTTGAAAATAATTGTATGACTTTGGGATAGAGACCGTTCCGTCCTAAACATAGGCACGAGGCCGTCCTAAATTTGAATACAAACACAGGCATATTTATTACAACAATCAGTACAATAATTGTAGGTATAAATATGGCAGGCGGCTCAATATCTTAGTAAAAGTGACGTATTATCTAAACTTTATTTAAAGGTCAATTTTACCCATTAAAATGACATGTAATTGACCATTTAAACCCAACATTTATCAACTTATAGGGCTGTGCAATGAACCGAAGATTTCAGCTCGTATTCGTTCGTTAATGGTCGGTAAATGAGCCAACTTTGAACAGCTATTCGGGTATGTTAATTAAAACAAACTAAACTATTCGCGGATTATTCGGCTCGCTTATACAGTTGTAAGGTTATCGAACTGAATTCGAACCAATTTTAAAGTTTGTTTAGCTAAACGAACCAAGGCGAATAGTTCGTTTAGCCAAATGAATGCAAATTCGAAAACCTAGTACTCGGTTCGGCTCGTTCGTTAATACCCCTATCAACTTATAGCTTTATGTCATTCACAACTTATAGTTTTATGTAACATAAAAGAAACAAATTAACCGACAGCTATAGGTCATAATTATACCATCTACTTAGACCTAATAGGAACCCCCCCCCCCCCCCCCCCTCACAAAAAAAAAAAATTCACAACCACTACATATATTAGAAGAGTCCCAAATAAATTTACATCAACCTGTTAACATCACCTAACTAGCCAGCCCAAAAAGATTATACATTAATTTTCAAGAACTCCTTGTGACTTTTTTTTTTTTTTTTGATAAATACATCCAGGAGTAGACACAGGAGTAGTCACGGGTTTGAGTCGTAGATCAACTTCTTACCCAATATGTAAGGTAATGTTACATATATCAGATAATAAAACGACCTGATCCTTCCTCACACCCTATACAAACGCAAAAACCTAATGAAGCGGAAACGTCATTTCGGAGTATTCAAGTATTCTACGCCATTAGGTATCACATCCTAGCTAAAATATTTTCTTCCCAAAAAAGGACAGAAAATATTTTATTCCCATTCAAAGGAAGAAAAAAGTCCTAGCTAAAATGAAAACACATCCTAGGACATAAACAAGACAAAAACCTAAAAACTCCAAATTTCACTTTAGTCCCTTGCCTGTCATGGATATAGCAAGATCCGGCCAACCAAAGCAATCACCGTCGGTTAACCCGCCTTCTAACCCACCCACTTGCCACGTGTTACACCCTTGTGAAACACCACCTGACCCCTCACCACCACCGCCGCCGCCGCCAGCATCTACTCCACTCCCACCGCCACCTCCGTCTACGTTCACCTGACACACATTTTCGGGTGGCCAATCAAGTAACCCGAGTCCAAATCCAACGCCATGCATATCCATACCCGGCCCCGAATCCACCCCGAACCCGGGCCCAAATGGTATGTAGCCTCCTCCTCCCACTTGGGCCGTCAAAAGTGAGCTCAAACTTAATGCTTCCGGCACCGCCTCATTTAAATTCATAGAAAATCCTTCACCCATAGACCCATTTACCTCCAAAACCGACCCATGTCCCGAACCCGGAACCATTTGCTGCACTATGGAAACCGGGTTTAAATTTAAATTCGGGTTCTCATGGGCAATTTCAGAAGAAGACGCTGTTGTTGAGGTGGGCGTGGTCGGCCCAGAAGAAGATAGGTTAGTAGTTGAAATTGTACGAGCTCGTTTGTTAGAAGAAGTGGAGGATTTCCGGGAGCCGCCACCGACGGGTACGTTCCGGAGAGTGCCACCGCGGGTCCAGTAACGGCGGCAAGCTTTACAGAAATGGCGGGGCTGAGAGAGGTTGTAGTTGTTGTAATAACAGAATTTTGTGTTTGTGGATTGACAGCGTGGACATGGAAGTTGAAGTTCTTGCTCCGGTGGCCGAGTTCCTAAGCTTGATAGCCTTGTCGGCGCCGGACGTTGGTCTCCAGTTGCCACCGACATTTGGGAGGGGTATTTTTTGTGTTGGGTATGGATCAAGAGTGGGGTTTCTGTTGGAAGAAACTGACAAAGAAGAAGCAGGGGGAGGGAATGGAAGAAGATGGTGAAAAGAGGCTTATAATCTGAGAGAGAGAAGTGGATTTGTAGTGATGGAGAAAGATGCAAGTGCGACTTCCGACTTCCAAATAGTCCAAGTGGTGTAAAATATTCCCTCTGTATACAACAACAACAACAACACAACATTACCTCATTGTATCAGAGGCTCTCGTATATGACGAAATATGAAAGCCAGATATACCCAACCATACCAGGTTGTTTCCCATTGACCCATAATGAAAATTGAGTGTCATTCAACTGCTAATTTACAATATAAGAAGCGAAGTCAATTTAGTGAGTCATTTTGTTTTATTCCATCATATTTCACTCCATTCAAAATGGAAACTAAAATATTCCCTCTGTATATAATATAATAATGTAAATTATTCGACGTATATGTTTCAGTAATGTAGTCTAAGAATAAGTGTTACACTTCTTAAAATTAATGTTTAAGTAATCTTATTATAGTCTAAAAATAATTATACACGCCTTAATATTATAGTATAAATACGGTAAAATTACCAATAATAATTTCGTGTGAATCATAATATAAAATTGTTAATATTGTACTGTATGCATGCGTCTCTCTTAAGGGTGACAAACAGGTCGTGTTTCGTGCTTCGTGTTTTTTGGGTTTCGGATATCAAAGTATCAGACCCGTACCTTACCTGTTTGCTTCGTGTGCACGGAAGTAGATACCCAAATATGTACATGTCAGATTTCGTGTCGTGTATCAGGTTTAACCACAAACTTGACAAGTACAAATATTTCAGGTCGTGTACGGGTCATTTCATGTATTTTTCAGGTATTTTCAGATTTCATAACTTCGAATCATCTCATTCTTTACAATGTCCTTTTCTGCTTGGAGTGAATTTCGGTATGTCTTTTAGCTTCAACAATTTTGTAGGAACGGAACCAAGACTGCTAGCTTACTGGCTGCCGATTAAGTGAGAAGTGAGAACTGAGAAGAGTGAAGAGTGTTTGAAAAGAATAGAAATGGAGAATAATGGGTAGGACGGCGGTGGCAATTGCAGAGAGTAAGAATGAAGGGAATGAGAAATTGGAAATCGAGGATTAAGTTTTTAGGTTTTAAGAGTTTTTTTACTTCATAATTTTTACTCTAATAATTTATAATTTATATTCAAAATATATTTTAAAAAATTGGGTATGACGGGTATAAATAGAAACCCACGGGTGTATATGGATATGACTCGCTCATAACGGGTAAGTTTCAAGTCTTACCCTGTTGGAAAAGTACTTCAAAGTACCTTACTGTGTGCTCCAAACTTATATAGAATATGTATGAGGTTGTTTGGGAGATTGATATGAAGTGTTGCAATGCTGGAGAGCTTCAGTTGGACGTGGATCTCTCACGTCCATCGATCGACGTCGATCGATCGACGTGATCGATCCATGTTGATCTGAGGCTGTCCGATCTCTTACATTGAGAGATCGACGTACGTCGATCGATCGACGTGAGAGTTCGACGTACCAGCGGACATAACTTTTCATTTTGGGTTGCAACTTTTGATCCAAGGATCATCTCCCTTCACCTATGAACGGTAATCAACTGCCATAACTGATAGAAAAACCGCTGAAATGAGTTTAAAACATGGTTTTTAACACAATTCAAGGTCTATAAATATGAGATCTTGCTATCTTCAAACATACACAACATTCTTGCAAAAATCTATAGAATTTCATCATTCTTCTTCTATCTCTCTTCATTATCTTTCTCTTCTACACCAAGTTCAATCTTCTTCTCCTAGAGCAAAGGACAAGAAGAAAGTTGTTATATCTTGGGAATCATTAGTCTTGTTGTCTACCTTGCTTAATCGGTAGAGGCTAAATTGCTTTAAGGACAGAGTCATCTTGAGACTCGTCTCGGCTTTGTTTGATCATCTTCTTGCTTGTTTGCTGCACTTTCCTAGCATACCCGATTTGCACATGAAACCCGCCTATACCCAAACTTGCAAAGAGCGTGTCAAGTTTGGATCGTGTTTTCGTGCCGTGTCCGAAATTGCCGCCATAGTCTCCTTTACGTTTAAAATTTTGCTTAACGCTCCAAATTTAATCTAATTTTGACATGCGAACATTTCATTTGAATTTAGCTAGCAACTAATGACAATGACGAAATCCAACCGTCCAAAAAATGCTAAGTATAAACAGTTTTATCTCTGATAGTTAATATCAGCTAGACCTAAAAGGTTCCCGTCGGTCACACTTGTACCAAGTAAACAATTAAGTAGACGCAGCCCAAAAAATACCGGACGTATCTCTTACATCGATAAAGACTATGAGACATTATTGACTAAACATCTTTTAGAACAACAAAGAATAATCACCTCGGAGTCTCTATCTCAGCTCTGACCACTGACACAACACCAGTCGCAATGGTCACATCGCCCCCCAACTAACACATCGGTCAACGTTTCCACCTCAACTTTGACCATTGACATAACAACGGTCACAATGGTCACTCCGGCCCCAGCAACGCATTGCCCATACACAGCGAGTCAGCCATTGACACGATGCATATGGCCCTTCACCTCTGCTTGGCCAAGGAAACATCTGCCACATCAAACACTTGTCAACGAGTAGTTTAACCATGCAAATCGGCACATAACTTCTCTTGGCGGCTACGCACAAGCAGGATGTAGCACTTGGCACTCTCATAACTATTTGACATGTATTGGCTGACCAAACCATATAAAAGGCGTGAGCAACGTTCTACAGTGAGCCATATTCAAATCCAACAGAAAAATTCTCTATAACTGAGACATGTTTCTCTAATATTCTAACATACAAACATAGTTAAACATTGATGAAGCCGGATCTTCACCAAGGGTCTAGACGACCTTAAAATAGCTTCGTCAGTTAACGTGAAGAACTGTTAACCGGAATTGAAATGGTTGCCGAGATTATAATTTGAAGGGCGAGTTAGGAATTTCTCACAGTATTTGCCGAGGAGCAGAGTGTATGAATTGGCTTTAGGGTGTGAAAGATTGAATTTTGGATCCCCTCCTTTGTCTTGATTGGCTTGCCTTTATAGATCTTTTTCCTGCTTTAAGCCCCTGATAGTAGCTTGGAGAAGACGCTTGTTTAGGACAGAAAACCTAAGATGCAATAGGTCTGCTGATGTGATCAATAGTCTGACTGATGTAATCAATAGGTCGGCCTGGTTGATGTAACTAGTAGACCAGCTGTTGTGACCTTGGCGTGTTCAGGAAGAATAACCAGCTGTAGTCACTATATTTGAAGAGTATCTATGTTTGAGGGCCCACGGAATAATATCTTAGCAAGGTTCATTTGCTGTGGTACACAGCTGAACCTTGCTGAAGTGAATGACTTGCTGTGGTACACAGCTGAATTCTGCCGAAGTGCATGACTTGCTGTGGTACACATTTGAACCTTGCTGAAGTGCATGACTTGCTGTGGTACACAGCTGAACCTTGCTGAAGTGCATGACTTGCTGTGGTACACAGCTGGACCTTGCTGAAGTGTGTGACTAGGCCTTGCCGAAGTGCACGACTTGGCCTTATCCCGTGGAAACGGTCTGAAGTGCGGCATTTGAACATGAACTGAAGTTGGTGCCGAGGCTGAGACTGAGGTGCAGCTGAGGCCGGACAGCCATGCTTAGGCGCTGAACTGCTGAACTGCAGTACTTTGAATGGTGAGCTACTGAAATTGAGCCGTTGACTGTTGTTAACTAACAGATGGTTCAGTTATGGTTTATCATTTGCCCCCAGATTTTGTGTGGCTGAGCTGAACTGCGAAGGCAGACAAATCTTGTTCCTGTGACGTGGCAGTCCTTTATTGATTGCGTAATATCTTTTTACGCGCTCAGTAATTCCAACTTTCAATGTAAGCGCTACTTTCGATACCTTATTATTACTTTTTTGGCGGTTTCATTCCCCGAGGGAGGGAAATGCGTAAACCTCTGTCTTTCGAATTTCAAATTTCAAACGAAAAGGAGCGCCTTTTCGTCTTCCCTTGCTTATAAATAGAGATGATTTCTCCCCCTCATTCTGCATTCTTCATTTAACTTTCCCGTCTTTGATGCCTGTCTTGGTTTTCCACAGCGTTCCTCCTTACAATCCAGTCCTTCATTTTTATGTAATCATTTCCAAAACATGTACACTTCCTCTTACCCAGAGATTCTGGAAGGTGACCGTGAAGTTCAGTCCTTTCATGAAGAATTTGATTCTAATGGGGATGATCTTCCTTCAAGGAGGTTGCGCCTTTCTAACAGACCTTTTTTGGTTACTGTCATATCTTCCGCTTTAGCGCCCCTGTCATTTCTTTATAGGGATTTTCCTTTAACACGTCCCTTTACAGCAAAGGATTCACTTTGCTGCACTTCAAGGATGGATAGTATAGATAAATCAGTCCTCTTTTCACTTTCTGCAAAACAAGCATCCCCCCTCTATGGTTACATGGCAGAGCAAAACTTTGTTGCTTCCACATCTTGAAGATGGCCTGTGAAGAATGTAATCGTAATTGTTTCTTGCTTCACTGGAAGAAGAGAGATTTGTGTGACTGATGCCTGTCAAGGAATCTGTCCAGATCTGGATAAGGAGCATTCTGAGCTTGCTGACCTCCATAGTCTTAAGACTGAAGCGGTAGTTGAAAACCGAAGTGCTTAATCCCAAAATGGAATTGATCTCAGAGAAGATGAAGAAGTTGTAACGTAGAATAAGATTTTCTGTAGTTGTAATAGATTTTGTACTTCAATGAAAATCCATTTTTCCCAATTTTTTGCTCTTCAGCTTCCTTCAGCTTCTTTAACTGTCTTTGTCTTCAGCATGCGAAGTTGTATTTGCTTCGTCTCAATAGTGAATGCAAATATTTGTATTCGGCTCTGCAAAGTTTTACCTGCTCTTTTTCCCGTAGTTGCAAGTGTTTGTCTTCACCACTGCGAAGTTTTACTTGTTTTCAACTTGCTCTATTTTGATAGTTTGCAAGTATTTGTCTTCGGCACTGTCAAAAGAATATCTTTCGTATGATGGCTTTTAGCTTGGCTCTTCAGCTCTGCTGTGCCTTGATGAATTTCAACATGTGGGAAAACTTTCATCCCCTTTTCTTCGATCCTTTAGGCAAACTTGTCTTATTGTTGAGACTTGCTGAACTCCTCAGTTCTGCTGGGGTGAAGATATAGGGAAATCTGTCCCCAGATGTTTGAGATTTGCTCAACCTGTCAGTTCTGCTGAGGTGAAGATATAGGAAAATCTGTCCTCAGATGTTTGAGATTTGCTCAACCTCTCAGTTCTGCTGAGGTGAAAATATAGGGAACTTATCCCGCTGTTGAGTCCTGCTCAACCTCTCAGACCTGCTGAGATGAAAATATAGGGAACTTATCCCGCTGCTGAGTCCTTCTCAACCTCTCAGACCTGCTGAGGTGAAATTATAAGGAACTTATCCAGCTGTTGAGTCCTGCTCAACCTCTCAGACCTGCTGAGGTGAAAATAATGTTGAGACCTGCTCAACCTCCCAGACCTGCTGGGGTAAAGATAATGTTGAGACCTACTCAACCTCCCAGACCTGCTGGGGTAAAGATAATGTTGAGGCCTGCTCAACCTCCCAAACCTGCTGGGGTATGAATATCGGGAAACATGTCACATCCTGCTGAGACCTGCTCAGCCTCCCAGACCTGCTGGGGTAAAGATAATGTTGAGACCTGCTCAACCTCCCAGACCTGCTGGGGTAAAGATAATGTTGAGGCATGCTCAACCTCCCAGACCTGCTGGGGTAAGAATATCGGGAAACCTGTCCCATCCTGCTCAGACCTGCTCAGCCTCCCAGACCTGCTGGGATAAAGATAATGTTGAGACCTGCTCAACCTCCCAGACATGCTGGGGTAAAGATAATGTTGAGGCATGCTCAACCTCCCAGACCCGTCGGGATAAGAATATCGGGAAACCTGTCCCATCCTGCTGAGACCTGCTCAGCCTCCCAGACCTTCTGGGGTAAAGATAATGTTGAGACCTGCTCAACCTCCTAGACCTGCTGGGGTAAAGATAATGTTGAGGCCTGCTCAACCTCCCAGACCTGCTGGGATAAGAATATCGGGAAACCTGTCCCATCCTGCTGAGACCTGCTCAGCCTCCCAGACCTGCTGGGGTAAAGATAATGTTGAGACCTGCTCAACCTCCCAGACCTGCTGGGGTAAAGATAATGTTGAGGCTTGCTCAACCTCCCAGACCTGCTGGGGTAAGAATATCGGGAAACCTGTCCCATCCTGCTGAGACCTGCTCAGCCTCCCAGACCTGCTGGGGTAAAGATAATGTTGAGACCTGCTCAGCCTCCCAGACCTGCTGGGGTAAAGATAATGTTAAGGCTTGCTCAACCTCCCAGACCTGCTGGGGTAAGAATATCGGGAAACATGTCCTATCCTGCTGAGACCTGCTCAGCCTCCCAGACCTGGTGGGGTAAAGATAATGTTGAGACCTGCTCACCCTCCCAGACCTGTTGGGGTAAAGATAATGTTGAGGCCTGCTCAACCTCCCAGACCTGCTGGGGTAAGAATATCAGGAAACCTATCCCATCCTGCTGAGACCTGTTCAGCCTTCCAGACCTGCTGGGGTAAAGATAATGTTGAGACCTGCTCAACCTCCCAGACCTGCTGGGGTAAAGATAATGTTGAGGCCTGCTCAACCTTCCAGACCTGCTGGGGTAAGAATATCGGGAAACCTGTCCCATCCTACTGAGACCTGCTCAGCCTCCCAGACTTGCTGGAGTAAAGATAATGTTGAGACCTGCTCAACTTCCCAGACCTGCTGGGGTAAAGATAATATCGAGGCCTGCTCAACCTCCCAGACCTGCTGGGGTAAGAATATCGGGAAACCTGTCCCATCCTGCTGAGACCTGCTCAGCCTCCCAGACCTGCTGGGGTAAAGATAATGTTGAGACATGCTCAACCTCCCAGACCTGCTGGGGTAAAGATAAATATGCCCCCACTTTCGCTGCGGGTGATATATAGGCATATTATTGATCCATGCACCATAGGGTGACTTAACTTTCCTGGCTGAATGTCAAATAAGAATATCCAGTTGAATAATAGAAACTGGTCCCTTGATAACATAAGGTTGAGCCAGAAGATACCAGATGTGCGCAATAAGAGATAAACCATGATTCGATTGAATCAGGGACTAATGCCGTTATATCAGCCTTATATGCTTAGGAACCCGTATCCCCCTTTCATCAGAATCAGAATCCTCATCACTTAGGAAACCTTGATGAGACCCAGGTTTACAATTCTCGTCTGGAGGGGGTCTAATAAAGTCTAGCCTGTTGTGGAGCCTAGACCTTAGATTATAAAAACATTGCAGGTGACCCAACTCAATAAGATGCCCAATCTCTTGCCCGAGCTGTCTACAATCTTCTGTATTATGACCAATATCATGATGATAAAGGTAGTACAATTGATGGTTTCTTTTATGGACTGGTCCATCAAGGGGCTGGGGCTCTTTTGCCAGAGATTTTTTCCTCATGTATGAAAGGATATGAGCTTTTGAAGCCAGCAGAGAATTCCATTCCTTTCCTCGGCCTCCTAACCGAATCTTGACAGAGCACCTTTCTTGCAACGGTGCTTTGCCTTTATTGTCAACTTTTCTGCCATGTTTGAAAGGCAGGGAAACATACAGAGGCCTTTTCCTTCATTTTCCTTACTACGGCTTGGAAGACATCTGGGTTTTGAGCCACATATCGAATGGCTCGCACGTGCTCTTCATATGTGAAGGAAATGGGAGTTGAAGATTCTCCCGGCTCCGTAGAGCATTGATCAGTTTGTTGCTGGGAAGACCTTTGGCTCCTCCTCGATGTCATAGGTTGCTTGGAACCTTGACTATCTTTTTTACTCATCTTTCTCTCAATAGCTTCCTAAGATAATTAGAAAAGCTCTGAGCAGCCGTTAGAAAAGCGTCGATTAACTGTTTTCTGGGTTAAGGGACTAAGGGGACTCTCCTTCTAGCGCCAAATGATGAAGCCGGATCTTCACCAAGGGTCTAGACGACCTCAAAATAGCTTCGTCAGTTAACGTGAAGAACTGTTAACCGGAATTGAAATGGTTGTGTAGCTGGAATAGCGCTAAATACCCTGCACAAAGAAGCACAGGTCAGAGGTCCCGGGGGGTTGGCCCCGGAAAAAACCCTCCGACGCTCAAGTCAGTTTGAGCCATATCTCACTGAGATTATAATTTGAAGGACGAGTTAGGAATTTCTCACAGTATTTGCCGAGGAGCAGAGCGTATGAATTGGTTTTAGGGTGTGAAAGATTGAATTTTGGATCCCCTCCTTTGTCTTGATTGGCTTGCCTTTATAGATCTTTTTCCTGCTTTAAGCCCCTGATAGTAGCTTGGAGAAGACGCTTGTTTAGGGCAGAAAACCTAAGATGCAATAGGTCTGCTGATGTGATCAATAGTCTGACTGATGTAATCAATAGGTCGGCCTGGTTGATGTAACTAGTAGACCGGCTGTTGTGACCTTGGCGTGTTCAGAAAGAATAGTCACCTGTAGTCACTATATTTGAAGAGTATCTATGTTTGAGGGTCCCACAGAACAATATCTTAGCAAGGTTCGTTTTCTGTGGTACACAGCTGAACCTTGCTGAAGTGCATGACTTGCTGTGGTACACAGCTGAATTCTGCCGAAGTGCATGACTTGCTGTGGTACACAGTTGAACCTTGCTGAAGTGCATGACTTGCTGTGGTACACAGCTGGACCTTGCTGAAGTGTGTGACTAGGCCTTAACAAAGTGCGCGACTTGGCCTAATCCCGTGGAAACAGTCTGAAGTGCGGCATTTGAACATGAACTGAAGTTGGTGCCGAGGCTGAGACTGAGGTGCAGCTGAGGCCGGATAGCCATGCTTAGGCGCTGAACTGCTGAGCTGCAGTACTTTGAAGGCTGAGTGTTTGAAATTGAGCCGTTAACTGTTGTTAACGAACAGATGGTTCAGTTATGGTTTATCAAGCATGTAACTCATTTGATCGACGGAGGGTTTTTTCCGAAGTAACAACTTTGGAACCTCTAACGTTGTTTATCTTGTGCAGAGCTTAGGTAACGAAGTATGTGACAACAAACTACATCTGTGCAATGTTGTAACAACATTTTTTGTTATTTGGATTATCTCTGTTCAAAGTGAATATCCGACTTCGTCAATTATGAAGTGTACTCATGTGGTCGCTCTTTAGGTATAAGTGGGAAGCACACATGTACGCATTATTTCAAGAGTAGTGATTTTGATCCCGTATGTGCAATGAGTATAGATATTTGTTATGGTCCAACGTGGCCTTTTTCCACCCCTTGGCCACCAGCTATTATTGAGATGGAAGATTCTTCCAACAGGATATATGTAGAAAATCTAATGTGGGATTGCATAAGATGATGAGGTCAAAGAAAACTAATTGATAAAACACAAATTTCGGTCATAGGCGGTTTGCAAATGTTTTTTTGTGTTTTTTTTTTTTCGAGCAGATCTTTTACGTGAAGCACGCATCATAAGACTTAAAACACGCACAAAGGAAAAACACACACAGAAGTTTGGTCCAAAAATCTTTTAAAAGATGGTCACCTATATTCCAATTCTTAGAGATACACTAGTATCGCTAACTTAGGAAATGAAGTTTACTTAGGACTGTCAAACAGGTCGTGTATCGTGTTTCGTGTTTCGTGTTTTTCGGGTTTCATGTATCAAAGCGTCATACCCATACCTTACCTGTTTGCTTCGCGTGTATGGATGTAGATACTCAAACCCGTACATGTCAGGTTTCGTGTCGTGTATCGGGTATACCCACGAACTTGACAAGTACAAATATTTCCAAGTCATGTACATGTCATTTCATGTACTTTTCATGTATTTTCAGGTTTAGTGTATTTTTCAGGTTTTATATACTTAAACGACTATTGATACAATGTATGAAACAACAATAAGTACACAACCAAGTGTTAAATATTAAAATGAGTGAGGTCCTCTAAACTCAAATCACTTGACTCTGCAATAATAGATTAAAGAAATGAGATTTGGGAATGGAGGAAGGGGGAACCGAACAGGGTTACTTAGTAGCCGGTAGTCTTTTTTGGAAAATTTTATTTTTTATTTTATTGATTATAAATTTCATTTAAAATACATTTTTTAATTTCGTGTATAAACAGGTATAAACGGGTACCCGCGGGTATACCCGGACACGATCCGCCATTGGCGTGTATCTTTCAGGTCTTACCCGATTTGTACACGAAACCCGCCAAGGTCATACCCATACCCGTGAAAATTCGTGTCAGGTTCAGGTTGTGCTTCGTGTCGTTTCTGAAATTGTCACCCCTAAGTTTACTTACCTCAACTTTGATATTCAGCTACCCTTTTAGTTTTTCATTTATTTTACTTGACAAATTCACGTTATCTGCTCTAATACTGACTCAATTGGATTAAAAGATTACTAACTAAGTTTGAATGTACACCTTGTATGAGTTGTCTGATAAAAAACTTATCAATCTAGGTGGCCGTTGATTCTTTGATCTGCATATTCCATGAAACTCTTTAAGACTGGGACGATAGTGACCTAGTGAAGGTATGACCATTTTTTTTTCACTCGAAAAATGCATTAGGTAGGAGTAATTCATTCATTTTGATTTGGAAAAATGAAATGGACATATAACTGTTAAGAAAAGTTATGTAGGTATCAATTATTAAGTTATGTAACATCAATTGACGAGGTGATGACAAATTTATCTACTTTCTTATGTTTACAATATTAAAATTGATGCTGACATGTACCATCTCGACGAGGTGAAAAAAAAACACGGTACTTAACAAATTCATCTTAATTAGCATATCTTGTTTCCTCATGTGGTCCTTGACTATCTTGTGGCAACAAGACATTTTTTTAGAAGCATGTGTTTTTCAGTACATTATAAGCAAATCGAACGGGACGGGATCATCTCACCTACAATCCCCCACTTTCTTTCTCATCGCACGACATGTGACAGCAGAGGTGGTGGTGAGGCTAGATGCACTCATTTAGTTTCACCACCCCTGCTGCCACGTGTCGTGCGGTGGAAAAGGGAATGACGGGATTGTGGTGAGGAAATCCAAACCTAAATAGAACTGCTAGACACGAAAAACATAAATACGAATCATCCTGATTCTTATGTTATATTCAAAATATTAGAAAATAGCATCCTCTCCTGTTGCAGTACGAAGATACGATCTATAAGTTTATTTGAGTTAGATGTCTAATATGTTACCTTTTATTGAAGTGTGAATAGACAAAACTAAATACTTTAGGCTTAAGATTGCGTCATAGACTTATAAGCATTAAGACTTTTCTCGTAATATATATTGTAGCAGATACTTATATGCAATGAAACGAAACTTTCACTTAAAAAACATTAGCACAACATATTGTTAGAATGACGAAGTCGAATCTTCAAATAAGATCAAAAAATAATCCAAATGATGAAACTAACGGTAGTTGTTGCAGAAAAATACGCAATTCAACAATGTTATAGATTCTAAAGTTTTATTCTATAAAAAACTCTTCGATAATCAAGTCAGTGATTTTCCTTAATTTGAAGTGTATATGCTGAATTATTTAGAGAAATCTCTCATTTTTGTCGTTCAAGAAAAGTATTATGTAATTCTAATGAACATGTCCTAGCATTTTTTTCTCTTGGACGTTTGTTATGCATTTTGTATGTTGAGGCGAGCCAATTCATGTTTAGGAGCTATGAGCGAATGCCATGTGTCATATCTTTCTTGTGCATAGCTGTCATATGGCGCCACGTGTCGAGTTACATGGCTAAGCTGCTAGTGTGTCGGGAGTCTCTTTGGCTGAGATTGAGGTGGTGCATGACCGAGGTGTATGTTATTGCCGAGGTGATAGCTGAGACTGAGGTGATGCATGTGTCTAAGATGATGGTTGTGACTGAGGCGACCAACTTTGAATGTCTCTTAGTGAGACTGTCTGACATTGACTTGAGATCTTAGTCGACGACATAAGGACGTCCTAAGTCTCATGGGTCGTGGCGACATGACTCTTTATTTAAATCCCAGTAGCTGACATAAATCCTAGATGACTTGTGTTTTTGTAAGGATTAGATAACACTGACGGTAAGTAACGAGATTGGTTACACTTGATGATAAGAAGAAGAAGAATTATTTGAAGAATTTTTTTTTTAAATGATAGTTCTATTTTCATCACAAAGGGTAAATTCTCATCTCTATTATGTAATAAAATTCGAAACCTCGTAATCGAGGGTATTAAATACGGTACACTGTAAGTGGGTAAGAATTATCCGATAAATCTTGTTGTTGGCAAAAGGTTGAACCCCAACCTCAAAGAGCTGCGTGAAGGATGTAAATCTGGAGTCCAGCGACCTCTTAGATTGGATGAGATCTTACAGTTACTTAGATTGGATGAGATCTTACAGTTACTCACACAAGGTGTCCCCCACAAATCAGGCCTTTGGCCTGGCAGCAGAAGAACAACCACACTGTGTGCGTCCCTGGATTCGAACTCATGACCTCTTGTTGGCAATCCACAACACGAATACCAACTGGACTATGCCGGTATTATACTATAAATCTTTGAAGAGTGACGTTGGTGGTGAGTAACGGATGAGATCTGAGGAGGAAGAATATGAGGTAGAATATGTGGCCTCCAATCACGCGACGCCACGTGTACAAAAGGACTTTTTTTAAAAAAAGAAAAAAAAAAGTAAACAGCGAGCCCTTTTATACCCGTGGCGTCGCGTGATTGGAGGCCTCATATTCTACCTCATATTTTTCCTCCTCAGATCTCATCCGGGTGAGTAAGGGGTATGTGGGGAATGACGAGACATGGTCAAGAAAACACATGGAAAAGTTGAATATTAGCGGATTAGCAAATTCACAGAAGCCGACAGTATGATCACTGTCGGCAGGCGTGGGAAGCAACAGTTGGCTTCTTTCTTCTCCTAAGGCTCCAAATCAGATTGTCGCTCACCTAATTTTTTTTTTCATTGAAATTCGATCGATTTTATGGAACAAAATTTTCTCTACAAATGGTAACAACTCGTATGAGACTAATGTATATTTACAATTACGTCACATGCTTTTAATAAAACATACACACGGTATCTCATACCGCCAACGAAACCTATTCTTTGTTTTAGAACAAACGGTCATACCATGACATTGAATGTTTCCATCGGCCCAGTTTTAAAGTACATTATGGAATATGCAAATCAGACACTCAACGGTCTCCTGAGTTGGTGAGAACTTTACGCAAAGACCCATAAAAGGTGTCCCACCGCAAATATTCTTTATCTTGGAGCAAAAGGTCATACTCTGACATTGAAGGACCCCATCGACCCAGTTTTAAAGTACATTGTGGAGGATGGAAATCAGACACTCAACGGTCTCATGGGTTTGTGAGGACTTTACGCAAAGACTCATACAAGATGTCCCCGTAAAATAAGTCTTCGGTCTAGCAAGAGAGAAACGTCCAGTAGAGAAACACCCACATTGTGCGTGTCCCTGGAATCGAACTCTTAACCTCTTGGAACATATACAACCCGAATACTAACTGAATTATGCATAGAGTCACCTATTCTTTATCTAATCTTATATTTTTTGATTGATTATTTTTCATTGAGTGTTATATATTGTTCGATTATTTTTTTTAGTGTCCTCAGGTCAAAGGATCCATTCCCGTTTGTGTACTGTCCCTAGCCGGATGTTTCAACTCTTGATTTTCTCCTTTGTTTGTTCTTAGCGAATTTAATTAAATACATTTTTATGATCCAAGAAGTGTATAAATTATAACCAACCATACGATAGTTACGTTTCGATATATTTTACAATTAGATAATCAGCAGTAAACTGTTTTGGTAATAAATTATTAAGGATAACAATCAGTAAACTTTCCAAAAATAATAAATTAAGCAGTCAATTATTTTTAGTAATAAATTATTAAGACTAACAATTGTTAAATGAATATAGATTGTAATTAAACATGTATATATACATTAGTAAAGGATAACTATGTATTTACGTCTTATAGAAATAGCCCCTTGTATAAAATACAGAGTAAAGCTGCGTACATCAGATCGTAAATCGATCCAACTTCTTCCCAAACTCTACATAAACGCGGAAGTCTAGTACACTGGAAACGTTTTTTACTTCCATATGACAAATTACTAGTGGCCTACGGCCATGCGACGCATGGCCGTGTCGCATGGCCGTGCCTAATCAATATTTTTTTTATAAAGTTTATCATTTGATCAAGGTAGATATATATTTTTAAGGTCACATAACCTCGATGGAGTTAATTTTTTTTTATTGTATGTTACTTATACATCTTATAATATTGTATGCATTGTTGCAAACAGGTCATTATGAAGCAAAATGAATTACAAGCAAATCATGTTCCAAATAGGTAGAAAGTGTTGTGTACACATAAGGTTGTATATTTCCTAAATATGCCGACCAAAGCAATATGCCCACACCTTACTGACTAAATGGGATACGAGAATAAAGAAATAATAAAAACAACAACAACATTATCTCATTGCATTAGAGGCTCTCGCCTATGACGGGTATAGATGGATCAGATGTACGCAGCCATACAAATGCGTTAGAAACACACAGAAGTTGTTTCTCGGTGACCCATAATGAAAATTGCGTCAAGATGTGTCGATGATGATAAATGAATTTGATTGCCTCGTAGTAGAGGTCTCTTTTGTGAAAGGTTCTTACTTGGTGTTCACAAGGTGCAAGCTCCAAACTCCTCTGGTATAAAGAGTAAATGGTAACACTCTAACACCCATACTGTAACTGTTAATATTTGAACCGACAACCTCTAATAGTGCAATCTAACATTCGAATACCAACTGAGCTATACTTAGACGTAAATTTTCAATCAAGTAAGAAAAGGAATTTCAATGACACCTTACGTAAATTCTAGGTAACGCTTTACCAATCTAAGAAGCCGTTGAAATCCTAACGTCTTTTACGTAAATGAAGCTCTAGGACGACAATGGATTTGGCGAAGAAAGGGAATTTCAGTCCCCCACATACTGCTACAGCGTTTCCCTTGAGAATCATGAAAGGTGAATTGTTGTAGTAGACTTTGACGGCTTTGGCCATGTTGGAAAATTTAGTCAATATGGCCACCAAACATCGAGTATGATAATAGGACAAATTCGTCCAAGAACACCATTCTTATGTTAGGAAACACCAAATGAATCTGTAACAAAGGGTTCTAGGAAATGATGTATTTCATTTACAATTTGATATAGAATCAATAGAAAGAACAACAAATCAAAATAGCCGAGACGTGACGGAATGTCACTGTCCTTAAAGCAATTTTGTCTATACCGTTGAGCAAGGTATTCTTCAGACAAATGCTTCCCAGGATGTAACGGTTTACTTTCTTTCTATTGCTCTTAAAGAGAAAGTATTGAACTTATTTATATAAGTGAATGATAGTGAAGAATGAGAGGGGAATGTTGCAGAATTTTCACAAGAATTGAAGAATTTTTCAAGTATATGTTGAAGATAGCAAAGCCTACTATTTATAGGCTTTGAGTTCACAAACTACAAGTTCAAAAGATCCTTTTTCTGCAGATTTTCCCCCATGGATCGGTTATGGACGTTCAATATGAAAGGAGATGTCATTTGGTGCAGAAGTTGCATCTTTTATGAACAGTCGGGACACTTCAGGCGCCTTATGTAGGCGTTCGGAGTGTTCTGGAAGCTTGCTGGAACATTTCGAACGCCTACATCAGGAGCTTCATGTCACTTCGAACGCCTACATCAGGCGCTTCATGTGACATCGAACGCCTACATTAGGCGCTTCAAGTGTTTGGAACGCTTCCATTTCCTTCCATTGTTCATAAAACACTCCAAACTTCACCCAATCTCCTATCAATAGGTCACATAACATTATATAAGTTTGGATCACAAGATTTAAAGTACTTTTAAGTACTTTTCCAACAGCCAGGCCTACACTCCAATAGGGACTGGGCCTTTGCAATTAAAGGGAGGAAAAAGTTTTCTCGTAAACGCCACATGTCAGTATGAGGTTTCAGCTCTTCTCTTCTTTTATATATATATATATATATATATATATATATATATATATATATATATATTGGATAATTAGCTCTTCTCTTCTTATACATTGTAAATACGATAAGATATACAAAGAACCAGAAGTATAAAAACATAAATAGCCATGTAAGAAATAAAAAAGCAAGATAAGAGCATGGGCAAAAGGTAATTATGCTAGCAATACATAAAACCACATTAAGTACAGCAATACATAAAACCACATTAAGTACAAGAACATCAAAACCTTTTCTTGCCTGCCTGTCCAGAAAGCAACAGTTCTAGCAGCTAAAGTAGCACAACCAAAACCCAACAATTCAATAACAAAGAAGTTTGCATGAGATTACAAAACTATGGTAATAAACATAAGTTCATTCACTAAGTACTTTGATGACCAAAAGGCAAGTAATTTGTCTTCTCCAACTCAATTTCTTCGCTTTATCATAGCACGTAGAGGATGTAACTTCTGGTTTGTAAGCCCAACTATATCTACATTATCTTTCTCTCCATCAGCCAGCTCCCATTTGAACTCCTGCACTAGCCTAGCAATGGTCAAGCAAGAGATCAACATGGCTTGAAGCGAACCTGCACATACCCTCTTGCCTCCTCCAAAAGCCATAGTCTTGTGTAAGTCCAATTGATCATACTTGCTATCAAGAAATCTCTCTGGCTTCCAATCTTCTGGATCCTCCCACTGATTCTTGTCCATGTTACACGCGTAAATATTGATCGCGATCTACACAAATCGATTCGTGTTACGTGTTAGCTCAAAGAAATGCAGTAAAAGAGTATATAAATACAACAACAACGTTACCCCATTGCCTTAGAGGCTCCCGCCTATGGCAAGGTATAGGGGGTCGAATGTATGCAACCATACCTATGTGTTAGAAACACACAGAAGTTGTTTTCCGATGACCCATAATGATGCGTCAAGCTATGTCGATCAACCGCTACTTCACAATAAAAGAGCATGTATAATAGACATGTAATAACCTCACTCCCAGCAGGAACACGATATCCTCCTATTTCTGTATCTTCTTCCACATATCGCAGAGGAACTACTGGCACGGGACTGTGCCTTCGCAGAGTTTCATGAAATACAGCAGATAAGTATGGAAGTTGGCATAAGTTCTCCTCTGTAACTTTGTTTTCCCCACAGACTTTCAAAATATCTCGATAAAGGCGCTCCTGGCAGAATCAAAGTTGAAACTAAAGCACTCAGTACAAGATTAAAAACAACAACATTATCCCATTGCCTCAGAGTGATAAGGTTTTACGGACCCCTAACTTCGCCCCAAAAGCTAGCTTGTAAGGGAAGGTTTGAACTCAAGCTTATACACTAGTCCAGGATGTACTCCGCGGCCGATGTGGGACGCATCATTCCCATCCTATTCAGGACCTGACTGCCTCAGTCGGTGTTCTGCCGAACCCCACGAGACACCGGCCTGATGGAAGCCCAGAGCTCTGATACCAAATGAGAAGGTTTTACGGACCCGTAACTTCGCCCCAAAAGCTAGCTTGTAAGGGAGGGTTTGAACCCAAGCTTATACACCAGTGCAGGATGTACTCCGCGGCCGATGTGGGACGCATCACAGAGGCTCCCATCTATGGCAGGATACAGGGGGTCGGATGTACGCAACCATACTCATGTGTTAGAAACACACAGAGGTTATTTCCGGATGACCCATAATGATGCGTCAAACTGTATCGATCAGCTGTTACTTCACAATATAAGAAATGCAGCCAATTTAGTGAGTCATTTTAATTCATTCCATCATATTCCAAAGTCAAAGAAGAGTGTACTTTACTCCATTGGAAATAGAAATCTACAAGATTAAAAACTAAAATGTCAATTCTTGGAAAGGAGGGACAGAGAACCTGTTTTTCTGGATTCTTGGCTATTTCATACATGGCCCATTCAGTAGAAACCAAAGTAGTGTCGGATGTTTCGATGATAGTTTCCCATACCAACATCAGTATTTGCATTTCTGTGAATGTTTTAGCTTCTTTTAACAAGTAGTCCAGATAACAGTTCAGTTCCTGCAAAGTTGATGGAAAGAATTTTCATGAATTACACATAGGACAACTGGAAGAAATCATCATCATCATCATCCGTATTCAGTATATCCCAACAACAGCAAAAGCTATCGCTAGAGTCTGGGGAGGGTAAGTGATAAGCAAACAATACATCTATCCCCAAGGGATAGAGAGTCTGCTTCCAGTGAGACCCTCAGCTCTATATGTACCTGCATAAATGACATAATAATATATATATGATGTGCTAGTGTGTTAGTGAAGGAATTCAAGAAATACAAAGAAGAGACTTTCGACAACCGGAAGAAATGTCAGTAAATAAAGATAGGAAGGAGAGAGTACCTTTCCTGATTCAAATCTTTTCTTTTGCTCCTTGATTAGGGATCTCATAGCTGCTTCTCTACGGCTAGCTACTCGTTGGATTCTTGTTTCAAAGCTTTTATTGGGGATCCATTTCAGATAAGGGAAAAAATCTCTCCAGTCAACATCAATGGCTCCTTCCATTAGGTCAAGCACTAGAACCCTGAGTAGCTCCTTCTTTGAAAATGTGGTTCCCAACTCCTCTACATAAATGGAATCTACATTTTCTCCCAAACTCTGCAAATCCATAGAATGACTTGAGATACATGTAATTTCATACTACCTACACTCTTTCAAGAGCATTGTAATGCAGAGTAACTTACAATTTACAACATGCATATGAGATCGTGGATGATGTGGATCAATAAAATATACTCTCTTTTCCTCATTAAGTCACATAACTCATGCTGTCACTTTCACAGTATAAACGAAGGCCATTTGATGTCTATAAGTGAAGATTAGATGGATGTCCGTTCCTTGATATGCTTTCAAAAGGGCTGTTTTCATGCGTGCTGGTGTTCGTATCAGAACCACACGTGCAAGTTTCCCTGCATGTGGCTCGTCCGTGATAACTTCTTCGGATTTGCGTGAACTAGCAGACCGATCACTAAGTGGGGATGCTCCTTTCAGCATGAGCGAACCCTTTTCGTATATGAGCAGAGTCCGATTGAATTGGCCTGACCCTAGTTCAACTCTTTCTCCCGTGCGTAGGTTTCGAGTTGTTTCCGGGTCAGGACTAATATATATATATAACAATAATTGCGGCGAAAACACAGAGCCGGGGGCGGATCTTTGAATAGGAAAAAGAGTGATGAAATGCTATCCCCACTCGGACCAAGACAGAACTTTGACTTGTTCAAACAACAATTAAGGTGAAGCAGGGTCAAGAACGACGAATCTCTTTCTAAATAAAAATAAAACAAACAACGACATCCTCGTTTATTTTTGTATTTTTATTCGAAAGGTCTCGTGATTCACATTGAAAAGCATATTCTTGTTTTAGATGTTCCAAAAACTGTTGAAAAGCTCACTTGTTTCATTGACAAGGCAAAAAGCTCTGGCTGGAATGTTTCCCTCAGAATGACTGCTTTAGAAGGATCCTTCATCGTAAGCGTGAGCAAATGTTCATACACATTCTCCACCAATGTATCTCTGTGCACTCGATGTCGTTTCTGATAAGGACATGGCAAGTTAATGAGTGAACTGATACTATATAAAATGACAAGAGAGAATGAGAGGCATCGACCACGAACCTGAGCATTTGATCCCAGAGCACTTGTGAGTAGGTGCCTTTTGGCTGTCTTGTAAAACTCATCATAATCGCTCATTGCTACCATCGTTTTATCAGAAGTGAGGATTTTTAATGCGTTCGATAATTTTCTTGAGGAAATTGATGAGTATCTGGTCACCATAGCCTAAAGACTCAAATGAAACAGAATGATTCAGCCGAGACCAGCATAATCTACATCATAACTGTCTAGTAAACAGATACCTCCACATAGTATGGAAACCTTCCACTGTCACAACCATAAAACAATAGCCTTTTGCATAAAAGTGTAGCGAAAACGAAAAACCTGCATGTCTCTGACATAGGATCTTCTAAGTCTTATCCTCGACCTTCGTCTAACACACTACGAGAGATCATTTGTCATGTGTCTTGAGGTTTTATCAAACTAAAACTTATGACATAATCTACATGGTGTATTAGAAAATGATATAGGATAGGCAATAGGTGTTAGAAGATCTTTTGCACATATATATATATATATATATGATTTGGCGATCAAAAGAACGGAAGAAGTTCCAGAGAACAGTCAATTAAAAGATAAAATCTATCGGTACTTCCATGAAATTATATATCACCCATTTCTCTTCAAACAGAAGCTACATCTGTTTTCTTGCTAAGCATATCTTTGATCTAAGAAGATAAAATTGCAAAAACTTCACCATCATGATACTTGCTAGTCATTCAAGAAAACCAGCAAATGCTTCTTTTCACTTAATCACAACTAATTGTTAATTATTCCTCATAATTCTGAAAGGCAAAGAGTGCTATATGTATCATGTCCATACAAAACGGTCTTAAAATGTGAAATCAGTACTCATTCTATAAGATCATAAGAAAAACAGCAAATGCCACTCTTTGCTTAATACCAATTATTTTGGGACCACTTGAAGAAAAACCAGTTACCAAGCGAAAATAAGCTTTAAAGATATCATCATCATTATCAATCACACTTAGTATATCCTAACGACAACAAATTCTATTGCTAGAGTATGAGAAGGGTGAGCGCCAGACAAACAATACCTAAAACAATGTATAAAAGAAATTTTACGTAATTAACTTTCTTTAAGTAATTCAAAATAAACTACCTAAAACAAAGTATAAAAGAAATTTAATTATAACAATATTTCTAGGACGGAGTGAGTATTCTGCATTTATTATCTTCTAAAAAGATCATTGCACAAACATAAATACATCCAATACTTTGTCAAAACAAAATTGATCAGATTTACACATGTATCAAGTCTCTATACGTGCCTGAACCTCTTTTTTTTTTTTAATGGTTTAATGAAGTATACATTTGATCATAAGTTAAAGAAGAAAGATAACGAAAAGAGACAACACCTCCTTGGCAACAGCATTAGAGTTGAGGACAACCATCCTGTTGGCACCAGTTTTGATTGAATAAATCGGTCCATATGTCTCTGCCCATCTTGCAAAAGTCATATGAGGTTTTTTCTCCGTCAATTGAAGCAAATTCCCAATCACCGGTAGCCCTGGTACCTCTGCATTCAATCAAAAGCTCCATTTCTCTTACTACTCACAAAATTCAACCAAGTTCAGAACTTTTACATCTGGGATCACTTAAAATCATACTATCTTAATGAAAAAAAAGAAGGGTGGAGGACGGGTGGGGTGGGGTTGGGGTTACCTGGAACAGGTGGAAGGAGGGAAGATCTTTTATTTTGCCTATTCAAATATGCTTTGAGAAACAAAAACGAAATTCCACCAATTGCAACTGCAGGGCCACCAACCGAAATAGCTGTGCTTAAAGGAAGTGATTGAACATCCATCATCGCCATATTTGAAGTAAAAAAGGAAGAATGTATTGTTTCAAAGGCTATAGACTTTTTCTCGTGGTCTATGGGGATGGACTAGGAGTTTAAAAAGTAGCAAGAAATGGGCTTTTGGTCATTGATTGATTGATGGTGATGGAAATGGGGTTTGGATGGATCTTTTCCTTTTTATGTCTTCAGGTGGAAAATTCTGAAGAGCAGATTCCTTGAGGTTGATGAAGAAAAAGACGAGCTTGTTTTTGTCCTGTGCTGAAGGTTCAGCTATGGACGAATATACTTTACAGTTTACCCCACTAAAATATTTTACTAAAATATCACAATCTGTCAACTTTCAGCCAGGATAAACGCAATCTTGATATATAATATATAAAGTAGTTATTGGCAATTAAATTGGACAAAAGACCATGCCCTGTTCCTGAGGGCTTCTACCACCTCAGTCTTAAAAAACATTGTGGAGGAGATAAATCAGGAACGCAGTAGCCTCCTAGGTTGGGTAGGGGTGTCAAACAGGTCGTGTATCGTGTTTCGTGTTTCGTGTTTCGTATTTTCGGGTTTCGTATATCAAAATGTCATACTCATACCTTACTCGTTTGCTTCGCGTGTATGGATGTAGATACCCAAACCCGTACATGTCAGGTTTCGTGTCGTGTATCGCGTATACCCACGAACTTGACAAGTACAAATATTTCAAGTCATGTACATGTCATTTTATGTACTTTTCAGGTATTTTCAGGTTTTGTGTATTTTTTTTCAGGTTTCATGTACTTAAACGACTATTGATACAATGTATGAAACAACAATAAGTACACAACTAAATGTTAAATATTAAAATAAGTGAGGTCATCTAAACTCAAATCACTTGACTCTGAAATAATAGATTAAAGAAATGGGATTTGAGAATGGAGGAAGGGGGAATCGAACAGGGTTTACTTAGTAGCACGGTAGTCTTTTTTTGGAAAAATTTCTTTTTTATTTTATTAATTACAATTTTATTTAAAATACATTTTTTAATTTCGTGTATAAACATGTATAAACGGGTACCCGCGGGTCTCGGACACGACCCGCCATTGGCGGGG
>AP025070.1:31474618-31536933 GCA_036186865.1 Eustoma russellianum
ACCCGCCATTGGCGGGTATCTTTCAGGTCTTACCTGATTTGTACACAAAACCCGCCAAGGTCATACCCATACCCACGAAAATTTGTGTCAGGTTCGGGTCGTGTTTCGTGTCGTGTCTGAAATTGTCACCCCTAAGGTTGGGTGAGGACTTACGCAATGACTCACACAAGATGTCCCCCGCAAACTAGGCCTTCGATCGAGTAGCAGTGGAACATCCACACTGTGTGTGTCTCTGGAATCAAACTCTTGACCTCTTAGAATAAATCCCAACCCGAGTACCAAATGACCTATGTCCTACGAGTGTTATTGGCAATTAACTAGATGTATTGGCAATGAAGTTGAATTATTATTTTGTCTTATAAGAACCTAAATTTGAATGTTGCTAAAACTAAGCAAAATAATTTAATGTTTATATCTTATTCTCTATTGCAATAGACTCCACGCGTACCGTCTGCCTATACAACAACAACATTATCCAATTACTTTAGAGGCTCTCGTCTATACCGGAGTATTGGGAGTCAAATGTATGTATGTAACCACACATTTGTGCTAGAAGCACACAGATGTCGTTTTCCGACGACCCATAATGAAGATTGCACCAAGATGTGTCGATCACCTCCTACTTCACAATATAAGAAACACAACCAACTTAGTGGTTCATTTTGTCTTATTCTATCATATTCCAAAGTTAAAGAAAATTGTATCTTTTACTCCATTGTAAATGGAAAGTATATGGGCCTACATGTGGTCAAATTTTATACAATGTCTTAAAAACAGTGATTTCGATACATGAACTTTTAGATTTGTAATCTAATATCTCTTACCATACAAAATATTTATCCATTATAAGGCTCACTAGATTATAAGAAAAACATAAAAAATTTATCTATGGGTATATAAGGGAGGAGATGAATGGGGCCATGTGTATGCGGGGTCTATTCTATGGTTAAAAAACCTAGTATGAACCATGCATGTAGAGTCAATTATATAGTAAAATATATTTAAATGGACTATGTATATCGTGTATATAATATCTTTAGTGTAGACCACAACACTTATAATGTAGCCGATGTTTGAAGTTAGAATTCAATACTTTCGTCGTTGCACATTCATAAACCAATCTAGTTACAAATATGCATATTTATGACATAAAATTGCATAGGTTATATTAACAACAACAAGAAGAATACTCAGTATATCCCAACGACCGCAACATAAGTTACAGTAGACTTCTTGCATAATGAAACCAGCCCTTCATGAAGGTATCGGTTACAAGCTTTTCTATCAAATTTGCATGGGGATTAATCTTTTGGAATACCAACGGTCGCTAGGTTCGAATTTACCGAACTTGGTGTACTTGGAGGATCGCCGCCACGGCAACGGTTGATGTAATTGCTGTTGGAGAATTTAAGGTTGGGCTTTGGCCCATCGTTGGAGATTGAAGATTTGGGCTTAGGCCCGTTGATGAGTGTTGCAAAACTTGATTGAGCAACGTACTTTGAGCTTAATGAGTTTCCGATAATGAAATCGAAAACTAATGAATCCTTAATTATCTACGTAACGAGTAGTTAATGTTAGGATGTGGAATCACTCAATTGTGTATTGGGTGAATGCGAAATTAATGCTCAAAGTAGATGGAAATGTTGTTAATGGGTGATGTGTCACCCGTGTGGAGGAACGCCACGTTGGAGGGGTCCATGTGGCGTAAAAGGCATCTGAAGGACATCGATCGATGACATCGATCGATCGATGTCACTTCGATCGATCGATGTCATCGATCGAAGTAGATCAGAGGCCTTCGATCTCTTGGCAGATCGATCTAAGTCAATCAGAGGACATCGATCGATCACTTCGATCGATCGATGTCACTTAGATCGATCAAGTTGATCGAATGAAGTGCTCAGTCAGACATCAGTCGATCACATCGATCGATCGATGTGATCGATCGAAGTCTGACAGCGGGCAGAATCATTTTGATTGTGCGGTTAGGTTTCAAACTTGAAACTAACACTATCTTCCGGTTTAAAATAAGATCAATCTGTTGTGATCTAACGGTGGCAGGGAAGATAGCTTTAATCTAACGGCCGAGATTTAAACTGTCTTAACCGCTTAACCGAATATGGTTTCCATCTAACGATCCAGGTTTAAACCTGCTAATCTATCTTCGATCTAAAGGCTGAGATTAAACCTTCCTAATCTAGATATGAGGTTTTAATCTAACGGTCTAAATCAAACTTCGGTTTTGATCCGACGGTCACGGTACCTTGTCCTCCAACCGACTCCTCTATATAAAGAGTGCTAAGGGTGCAATCATACACACACCTTAAGCTCTTAGCATTTCAACGCATTCTGCATTCGTAGCACGTGAGTCCTGCATATTGTCCGGGAGAAGTCAGGACACTCTAAGCGTTCGAAGGAGTTCAAGTTCAGCAGTGCCGCTCAACTGAACATGTACCCGTTGTATCCTGGGAGACTATTGCTCATACCGGTTGGGCACAGTATACCGGAGCAATACGTCTTAAGGACAGAGTCTTCGACTCGCCCCGGGTTTGATTTATTTTATTTTGCTGTTTCATATGCACACATTGTACGACTGCGTCTTGGTACATGATTGATTGTCTCCAACAATCTAAAGACGTACTTCAATTCAATTAATTTCTGTACCGTTTTTAATTTGCGCAAAAGCAGTTTCGTACTGATTTGCAGTCTACTTCTACTCCTTTCTTAAATTTGATTCTGTTCTGATCTATTCGTGTTGATCAACTGAACAGTAATCTGATAGAGAACACAAGCTCAGGCTCGGTTCATGGTGCAGACATTCAGAGTTCTGCTCCAATGGCACCAACTGCTGGGGTGCCAAGACATGCTCCTCCTGCACAGGGTCCTGCAGTGGCCCAAGTGGAGAAACCGAAGAAGTTCAGTGGGAGCTTTTTCAAGCGCTGGCAGCAGAAGATGCTGTTCTTCTTGACTGCTGTGGGATTAGCAAATTTCCTGACTGAGGACCCGCCTATGGTGGATCCGTTGGAGGACCAAGCCCAGGATATACAAAACCAACGTTTTGTTGAAGGTTGGAACTTCAACAATTATGTTTGTTTGAGCCATATTCTGAGTTGTTTGGACAACTCCTTGTATGGTTTGTACTGTACGTACAAGACCGCAAAGTCTTTGTGGCAGGCTTTGGAAAAGAAATATCGTACGGAAGATGCCGGCACTAAGAAATTTATTGTCGGCAAATTCCTGGATTTCAAAATGTCTGATTCTCGCACTGTTGTTTTTCAAGTTGAGGAACTTCAGACGTTGGTTGCCGAGATGGAAGAGGAGGGCATGTTGCTCAGTGAATCTTTCGTCGTAGCAGCAGTGATTGAGAAGCTACCTCTTTCGTGGAGGGAATTCAGAAGCTATCTCAAACACAAGAGAAAGGAGATGACATTGGAAGATCTAATTGTTCGACTCCGCATTGAGGAGGACAATCGTAGATCTGAAAGAGCGCCACAATCTAGCTCTGGTCAGGCTAAGGCCCATGTTGCAGAGGCCAAGAAAAAGAAAGGCCAACTCGGGGTGAACAAGAAAGGCAAGCAGATCGCCAAGAAGTTCACCGGGAAATGTTACAACTGTGGCATTCAGGGGCATGTCAACAATGAGTGCAGAAAGCCCAAGAAGAAGCAATCCAAGGCAAAGGCGAACATAGTCGATGCATTGGATGATCTGAATATCTGTGCGGTGGTCTCAGAGTGCAATGCTGTGGGGAACGTACGTGAGTGGTGGCTTGATACTGGCGCCACTAGACATGTTTGCTCCAGCAGAGAGATGTTCACGGAGTACCAGCCCGGGAACAATGAACAGCTTTACATGGGAAACTCGGCCTCCTCAAAGATTGAAGGCGAGGGCAAAGTTGTTCTGAAGCTCACATCAGGGAAGCATCTGACTCTGCAGAATGTGCTGCACGTCCCTGATATTCGGAAGAATTTAGTATCTGGATCTCTTCTAGTCATGCATGGTTTTAGACTAGTGTTAGAATCCAATAAAGTTATTCTTTCAAAAAATGGCATGTATTTGGGGAAGGGGTACTTGTCGAATAGGATGTTTAAATTGAATGTCATCACTATTGTACCCAAAAGAGATTTGCCCGCAGAGGCTAATAAAATTGCTTCCTCTTCTGCTTACATACTTGAGTCTTCTTGTTTATGGCATTTTCGTTTGGGACATGTTAATTACAAGTCAATACAACGTATGAGTAATCTTGACTTATTGCCCAAACTGGACTTTAATAATAAAGGAAAATGTCAAATATGTGTTGAAGCGAAGATGGCAAAGACGCCATTTCCTTCAATAGAAAGGAACACTGAACCTTTGAATTTAATTCATACCGATGTGTGTGATTTAAAGTTTGTGCAAACGAGAGGTGCTAAAAAGTATTTTGTAACTTTTATCGACGATTGCACACAATACTGTTATGTATATTTGCTAAGCAGCAAAGACGAGGCCCTTGATGCTTTCAAGGATTATAAAAATGAAGTTGAGAATCAACTTAGCAAACGAATTAAAACAATTCGAAGTGATAGAGGTGGCGAATATGATACACCGTTTAATGAATTCTGTTCGGAACATGGCATTATTCATCAAACGACTGCACCATATTCACCTCAATCGAATGGTATTGCTGAACGCAAGAACCGTACTCTTAAAGAGATGATGAATGCTATGTTGATAAGTTCGGGTTTACCTCAGAACTTGTGGGGGGAAGCAGTTCTCTCAGCCAACGTCATTTTAAATAGAATCCCATCTAAGAAGATGGATGTAACCCCATACGAACTTTGGAAGGGCTATAAGCCTAGCTATAAATACTTGAAAGTGTGGGGGTGTCTGGCAAAGGTGGCTGTACCGAGACCAAGACAAGTGAAAATTGGGCCTAAAACAATTGATTGCATATTTATTGGTTATGCAACTAACAGTAGTGCATATCGGTTCTTGGTGCACAAGTCGGATATTCCTGACGTACATGAAAACGTGGTCATGGAGTAAAGGAATGCAGTGTTCTTTGAAGATGTCTTTCCGAGGAAAGACAAAATTCAAGAAGAAACAAGATCTGGTAAGCGAATGCATGAGGCGACTCCTCAAGGAGATGAGGAGCTTCGTCAAAGCAAGCGTGCCAGAATGCCAACTTCGTTTGGACCGGATTTTCTAACCTATATGGTAGAAAATGAGCCGAGGAACTTTCCGAGGCTATGTCAACTCCAGAAGCTCCATTCTGGAAAGAAGCAGTTGACAGTGAGATAGACTCAATTCTTCAAAACCACACTTGGGAGTTGGTTGACCTTCCACCTGGAAGTAAACCACTTGGTTGTAAGTGGGTTTTCAAGAAGAAACTGAAAGAGGATGGGTCTATTGAAAAGTATAAAGCCAGGTTGGTAGCTAAAGGCTATCGACAAAAGGAAGGCTTTGACTTTTTTGACACCTACTCACCAGTAACTAGGATCACTTCTATAAGGGTGCTAGTTGCAATTGCTGCAGTCTATAACTTGGAAATCCATCAGATGGATGTGAAGACTGCTTTTCTGAATGGTGAGTTGGATGAAGAAATCTATATGGAACAACCCGAAGGGTTTGTGGTTCCAGGACAAGAGTCTAAGGTTTGTAGACTCGTTAAGTCCTTGTACGGACTTAAGCAAGCGCCCAAACAGTGGCACTTGAAGTTTGATCAAGCTATGTTAGCTAACGGTTTCAAGATCAATGAGTGTGACAAGTGTGTCTATATTAAGAGCACACAGAATGCTTACGTGATAGTGTGTCTCTATGTAGATGACATGCTAATCATGGGAAGTACTCGGGACATAATCTTAAGCACAAAGAAGATGTTGACGAGGAACTTCGATATGAAGGACATGGGAGTTGCCAATGTTATTCTAGGAATTAAGATTTCTAGGATGACTGAGGGACTCATACTGTCACAAACACACTATATTGAATCAGTCCTGAAACGGTTCAATATGGAGGATGTGAAACCGGTAAAGACCCCGCTCGACTTAAGTGTGCACTTAAGGAAGAATCGAGGCGAACCTGTAGCTCAGTTGAAATACTCTCAGGTGATCGGGAGTCTGATGTACATAACGAATTTTACAAGACCAGACTTAGCTTGTTCAGTAAACAAATTGAGCAGGTTTACCAGTAATCCAAGTGATGATCATTGGAAAGCTCTTAACAGAGTGATGAGGTATCTGAAATACACAATGTATCTTGGATTACATTATACGAGATATCCAGCAGTGTTGGAAGGATACTGCGATGCAAATTGGATATCAGATAGTAAGGACTCGAAGTCCACCAGTGGGTACGTGTTCACTATTGGTGGTGCTGCTGTGTCGTGGAAGTCCACGAAACAAACCTGTATAGCTCGGTCCACTATGGAAGCTGAGTTCATAGCATTGGACAAAGCTGGGGAAGAGGCTGAGTGGCTTCGGAATTTCTTGGAAGATATTCCGTGCTGGCCTAAGCCGATCGCTCCTATTAGCATACACTGTGATAGTCAGTCAGCTATAGGACGTGCTCAAAGCAGCATCTATAATGGTAAGTCACGACACATACGTCGGAGACATAACACCATTAAACAGTTGATCTCTAATGGCGTGATTTCCATTGATTATTTGAAATCAGTGGAGAATCTTGCGGATCCGCTTACAAAAGGCTTGCCTAGAGATCATATGTCAAGATTGACAAACGGAATGGGATTGAAGCCCATAATGCATGAATCTTTGTAATGGTAACCCAACCTTGTTGACTGGAGATCCCAGAATCTTGGTTCAATGGGACAACTAAGTTATGAAGGTTCAGTAAGCACTTACTCATTCCGTCTGATAAAAGTGCTGTCTGCAGAGAATTTAGGGTAAGCTAAGGCTTTTAATGATGTCCTATATCTTGATGCGTCAAGTGGAGTATGGCAGAATACTCTTTATAGGAATCACCTATGTAAGTGTGAAGTGGGGCCGCTTCTATGAGAAAGTCTAGGTGGCAAGATTTCTCTAAAACACTTTCTGAAACCAGGTTGTTCATGGCCAAAACGAACACAACCATGAGAACCAAAAGGGTGTTAAAGGAAATATTGTGTGAGTGTCATTGTCTTGGTTCACAACAAAGGCTGACTAGTTCAAGACATCAAGTCACTACTTAGCCGAGTGGATCCGATGATACATCACTAAGAAAGGTTCAAAGCCAGAAGCTACCTCTTCTGATGCAATATTTTCTTGTCTGACTTCTCCTCAGAGTCTGCATATGCATTTGCATTAATTTCCATTCATGTGGGGGATTGTTGGAGAATTTAAGGTTGGGCTTTGGCCCATCGTTGGAGATTGAAGATTTGGGCTTAGGCCCGTTGATGAGTGTTGCAAAACTTGATTGAGCAACGTACTTTGAGCTTAATGAGTTTCCGATAATGAAATCGAAAACTAATGAATCCTTAATTATCTGCGTAACGAGTAGTTAATGTTAGGATGTGGAATCACTCAATTGTGTATTGGGTGAATGCGAAATTAATGCTCAAAGTAGATGGAAATGTTGTTAATGGGTGATGTGTCACCCGTGTGGAGGAACGCCACGTTGGAGGGGTCCATGTGGCGTAAAAGGCATCTGAAGGACATCGATCGATGACATCGATCGATCGAAGTCGATCGATGTCACTTCGATCGATCGATGTCATCGATCGAAGTAGATCAGAGGCCTTCGATCTCTTGGCAGATCGATCTAAGTCAATCAGAGGACATCGATCGATCACTTCGATCGATCGATGTCACTTAGATCGATCAAGTTGATCGAATGAAGTGCTCAGTCAGACATCAGTCGATCACATCGATCGATCGATGTCACTTCGATTGATCGATGTGATCGATCGAAGTCTGACAGCGGGCAGAATCATTTTGATTGTGCGGTTAGGTTTCAAACTTGAAACTAACACTATCCTCCGGTTTAAAATAAGATCAATCTGTTGTGATCTAACGGTGGCAGGGAAGATAGCTTTAATCTAACGGCCGATATTTAAACTGTCTTAACCGCTTAACCGAATATGGTTTCCATCTAACGATCCAGGTTTAAACCTGCTAATCTATCTTCGATCTAAAGGCTGAGATTAAACCTTCCTAATCTAGATAGGAGGTTTTAATCTAACGGTCTAAATCAAACTTCGGTTTTGATCCGACGGTCACGGTACCTTGTCCTCCAACCGACTCCCCTATATAAAGAGTGCTAAGGGTGCAATCATACACACACCTTAAGCTCTTAGCATTTCAACGCATTCTGCATTCGTAGCACGTGAGTCCTACATATTGTTCGGGAGAAGTCAGGACACTCTAAGCGTTCGAAGGAGTTCAAGTTCAGCAGTGCCGCTCAACTGAACAGGTACCCGTTGTATCCTGGGAGACGATTGCTCATACCGGTTGGGCACAGTATACCGGAGCAATACGTCTTAAGGACAGAGTCCTCGACTCGTCCCGGGTTTGATTTATTTTATTTTGCTGTTTCATATGCACACATTGTACGACTGCGTCTTGGTACAGGATTGATTGTCTCAAACAATTGCATCCTCTATTATGTGGGATGAGACCTCCTCACCGCACGGTGAGTCACCGCACGGCCCAGGACGCGACATGTGGCAGCAGTAGGGGGTGGTGAGGCTGGATGAGGGTTATCCTCACCCAGCCTCACCACTCTCCCTTTTTGCCACGTGTCGCGCGGTCACGTACGCGGTGAGGGGGGAATTGCATCCTCTATTATGTATAGGTCCATTGTATATTCCCTTGCAGACTTTTTTGCCATTGATATACTCGCAGGGTTTACGAAGGCCACCATAATCGATGTCCTTTTTAGTCATTTGAGAGAAGCCAGCATAAAGCATTAGGGACAATACAAGGAAGATAATGAATATTCTCTTCATCATGGCAATCTTCTTCTTCAAAAGAAACAAATTTTGATGACACCTTTGGCTAATTATAAAATATTTAAAGAGCCCTATATATACATACATAAATGTATGTATGTAGGTATATGTGTGTATGTATCTGTGTGTGCCCATGCATTTATTATATGTGTACATGTATGTACTTATGTATGTAAGGTTGGAAAAGTACATCAAAGTACCTTACCGTGTGCTCCAAACTTATATAGAATATATATGAGGTTGTTTGAGAGGTTGATGTGATGTGTTGCGATGCTGGAGATTTTTAGCCGGACGTAGATCTCTCACGTCGATCAATCGACGTGAGAGATCGACGTGCTAGCGGACAGAACTTTTCATTTTGGGTTGCAACTTTTGATCCAAGGATCATCTCCCTTCACCTTTGAACGTTAATCAACTGTCATAACTGGTAGAAAAACTGCTGAAATGAGTTTCAAACATAGTTTTTAACACAATCCAAGGTTTATATATATGAGATCTTGCTATCTTCAAAGATACACAACATTCTTGCAAAATCTATAGAATTTTCAGCGATCTTTCTTCTACCTTTCTCCTTTATCTTTCTCTTCGATATCAAGTTCATTCTTCTTCTCCTAGAGCAAAGGAAAAAAAGACAGCCGTTATATCTTGGGAAGCATTAGTCTTGTTGTCTACCTTGCTCAATCGGTAGAGGCTAAATTGCTTTAAGGACAGAGTCATCTTGAGACTCGTCTCGGCTTTTGTTTAATCATATTCTTGCTTGTTTGCTGCATTTTCCTACCATGTAAATGCATTTATTATATATACATGTATGTATGCATCTGTATGTGCCCATGTATTTATTATATATACACGTATGTATGTATATATGAATGTATGCATATAATATGATTTGCATGGAAATAAATATATTGCACGGTAGAACTTTTAGTATCGAACCATATGTAGTTAATTCCCAAAACATACAAGTTATTAAGTAGCCATTGAAGAAGCGTCTGACTTTATCAGAGAGTTATTAGTTGCTATGTAGATGTTGACATAATATAGAAGATCATAATATATAATATAAACTAAGAAGAGACCATTGTGACCATTTTCCCCCCAAAGACATCCTAACATATCAGTGTAAAAATGGTATAAGTACAAGACAAAGTGGTGACAATAGTCAATATCTATGAAACAAAAATAGTAATTCTTGCATTTTTAGTTTATTTCATATATATATATATATATATATATATATATATATATATATATATATCTTCCATAATACAATATATGAACCCATATGTAAGACACAATATATTGTAAAAAGGACAAAAAAAATGATATTCATTTATAAGACTTGTAAGTCTATATGAGGGAGGAGATGAAATGGAGCATACACACACACTTGTAAATGAATATCGTTTTTTGGCCTTTTTACAATATATTGTGTCTTACATAATGGTTCTGATGAAGCCGGATCTTCACCAAGGGTCTAAGATGACCTCAAATAAACGTTGTCAGTTGACTTGAAGAAGATAGTTGAAATAGCTTCCTGGAAGCCCTGCATAAGGAAGCACAAATCAAAGGTCCCGGGGGTGTGACCCCGGGTAAAACCCTCCAGACGCTCAAGTCAGTTTGGGTCATTTCTCACTGAGAATATAATTTGGTGTGTGGAGTTAGAAAGTTCTCACAGTTCTTGGCTGAGGAAAAGATTCAAAGTATTTGCTCCAAGAGAGATGAAAACGTTTCGATCCTTCCTCCGGTCTGCGTTAGCTTGCTTTTATTAGTTATTTCCGCCCTTTGCCTCTGATAGCGGATGAGACGTTTGCTTAGGGCAAAAAACCTATCACGACGTAGGTCTGCTGATATAACTGGTAGGTTTGCGGACGTGACTAGTAGGTCGGCCGATGTGACCTTGGCGTGTACAGGCTGAACAGCCTAACATGTACTCTTTCTTTGAATTGCACTTCTGCCTGTCCCACAATGTAATGATACGTTTAAATCCTTCGCCAAAGTGCAAAACCAAGCCTGGCCGAAGTGGAATGTCAAATCTGGCCGAAGTGGTCTGAAGTGTAACACTTAGGCCGCAGTTGAGATTGAAGTTAGGTGCCGAGGTGCAATCCTTATAGCATATTCTTTGATAATAAGAAGGATGCTATTGTTAGGAAATCAACCGAGATCACTGCAAAAACGCGCAGCGGAAAACAAAACTTGATCTCTGATTTCCTACCAAGGATCCATGTTGTTCGTTTAATTCGATAAAAAAATCAAAAAATACCTCCGTAGATTCGAAATCTGCAGATAGAAGAGGTGCGAAATCACGAACACCCTCTGTCGGTATCCACACGAACGCTTCCGCCCGGAGTGCTAGCTCTTCAAACGGCGCGGCTGAAGAACTCGTTTTTCACAAAAACGGCTCTAGGGTTTTCTTATGACTCTGTGTATTTTTCGTGTGTCTTGTGTATACGAGATACACAAGTATATATGCACATACGTAGACATCAGAATCCGAGTCCTAATCGGATTAGTGGATGCCAATCAAAATCCATATCAGATACGGATTCTATCAGGATATTCAAAATCCATATCAGATATGGATTCTCTTGTTATTATCCGATAATACACATGTATATATAATCACCAAAAAACCGAAAATAATAATAATAATAATAATAAATATCCAATATTAATATTATTAATATTAAAACGATAATAATAATAATAATAATTAATATCCAATATTAATATTATTAATATCAGCCTTACGCATTCTTGTGTGTGACCCGATAGGCCCATATTAATTGGCAGTTGATTAAATCTCTATTAAACCAACAAGTCGTAATTGGCCTCTAGCAAGGCATTACAACTACCCAATTAATACGAGTAAAGTCCAACTAGCCTAATAATAGTACATGCACTAATCCCTTTGTCACACGATATCTAGTTTGAACATAAGTCATGGTCAGCGTCATACTTATATAGTTCAAACATATGATTACTCGATCTCTAAGTAGACTGATAAAACAAATGATATTGATCACAATATCAATTCATTTGAGCACGGCCATGCATTTCACAGTCTCACTAATCGAGGGGCCCAAAGATATCTCTCTCAAAAAGAGAGGGACAAATTCTATCTTGATTGTTCAATATCCTCCACAAAATTTCTATCACATTCAATCATGACCTTTATTATTATCCAGTTACAGATAACGTTTGATCATGTCAAAATATAATAGTCCTTATGTTGGAAACTATGACAATCTCAAGTCAAAGGATTAAAACATGACTATCATGAGATTTACTTATGACGCTAATCCATGTAGTAATCTCATGATGGGTCTATCCAATACACTGTTCTCTAACAAGTATCTATGAGATTGATTCGTATCACCATACACATAATCATCTCATGATTATCAAATCAATACTCATACTGATTATAAATTATTTTATCTCTATAACAATAATGAATCAGGGACGTATATCAAAATTGTGTAACATACTAACCAACAATAATGATAATAAAACCTCTTTTATTAATAATAAATGCATAACATAAATATCCAAATCATGGCCTAGGGCACATACACTAACAGCTATGGGGCACAGCCGAAGTGCAGTCAAGGCTGAACAGCAATGCCTGGATGCTGAACTGTGGGAGTTATATACTTGCACAATATCTGCCGTTGACTGTCGTTGACTAACAGATGATTATTTCTGGTTTATCAGGTTCATATATTGGTGTGTGTATAAAATCTCCATGGACCACTTAGGGACTATCATACGGTCCATTGTCTTATGTCAAAGTCATAAGTGAAAGTCAATCTGTTTAGCGTATTAGTTGACACGTCTTAACATATAAGGATACGACATTAACTTGATTAATTCACATTGTTTTGGTATAAACTAAGGTTGATAGAACCCAATATTATTTCCCTATACACCTTATTTTGTTCTTTTCTTTTCTTTTATGTTAATTATATTTTCACGCAATTTGCTTTATGGTAGAATAAAGAAAATGTAGGAATGTAATATTATTTCTTGTCTGAATCTATCATAATATTATTTCTTTTCTTCTATACAAGGGTCCCTGCCACCTTCGGTTCCATAAGAAATGTAGGAATGTAAATCAGGAACCTGATAGATTGAGACAAAGGGCATGTTATATACACGGGTACAATATTATGGAGCTCAAGCAATAGATTTCTCCACGAATGCCTCCGGAGTGATTCGAGCTCCTAACCCCCTTCTTTTAAAGTGATTACCTCTTATTTGTTTTATTAAGCTATGTCCTGGGGACAAACTGTTATTAATATGATATATGTAAAATTATCAGTCTATGATTTACGTACAGATTTGACATTGTCAAGCATATATGATCATGTGCTCTTTCTATTGGAGATGTGGTCCCATAATCATATTTTGAAAGAATTTTCTGTATTATTGATCCTACTTGATCATTTTCAGTAGATTTTAAGTTGCATAAATAGCAAATAAAGATCGGAGAATAGGACGTTTTCGGTGTATTTGTTTTCCGTGTTTGGACATTATCTGAGAAGAGGCAGGATCGCTGATGATAATTGTCATTGTCATTATTATTACAAGAAACAATATGATTCACTCTCCAAATCAATCATTCAATCATACTCAGTATATTCCAACGGCATCAAAAGCTACCGTTAGAGTCTGGGGACGATGAGTGGCAGACAAATAATACCTCTAATCCAAAGGATATAGAGAGTTTGATTCCAGTGAGAACGGCAGCCAAACAGTACCTCTCCAAATGCAGTCTCAAAACGATGCTATCCTAGGAGGCATGCAGGATACACTTGAATGGTGTGGCCTGCTCTTGACTGCAAATTTGTCTATGTACCTTGACGTACAATACTAATTTCTAGCCGCTTGACTGCAAATTTGTACGTGTAAAAAGAAAAAAAAAGTTAATATATAATAACCTTAATTATTTGTTCTCTTACAAGGTTGATCTGAAGACATGTCTCGTTGTTAACGTATCTTATCAAATTGTTTGGGTTGTCTCCATCATAAGTCAAACAATGTTTGTTCATCTTTTGTCTCGAGATGATCTTCAATTTATCTAATTGACCACTGATAAACCATAACCAGATCGTCAGTTAGTCAATAACAGTCAACGGTTTAATCCTAATAGTCCAGTATATTGAAGTACTGCAGTTCAGCGGTTTAGTGCTTAAGAATGGCTGTCCGGCCTCAGCAGCACCTCAGTAGGACAACACGACACCCTTATAACATCGAAGAATCTATTAAGGTTTGCATCTCGGCATCAACTTCAGTATATGTTCAAATACTGCACTTCGGACTACTTCATTTAGGCAATGCTTAGTCATGCGTTTCGGTAAGGCCAAGTCACGCACTTCGGCAAGGTTCAGCTGTGTACCACAGCAGGTCGTGCATTTCAGCAGAAGACAGTTGTGTACCACAGCAAAATGAACCCATTACGATAATACTTCGTGGGACCCTCAAACGGAGATACTTCTCAAATATATCGACTACAACTGTTTGGTCTTCCTGAACACGCCAAGGTCACAACAGCCGGTCTATCAGTTACATCAACCAGGCCGGCCTATTGATCACATCAGTCGGCCTATTGATCACATCAGTCGGCCTATTGATCACATTAGCAGCCTTATTATGCCTTAGACTTTCTGCCCCAAGCAAACGTTCTATCCACAATCCACTATCTACTATTAGAAGTTAAAGGCGGGAAAAGATCTATAAAGGCAAGCCAACCAAGACAAAGAAAGGGATCCGAATCTAGATTTCAAACATCCATACTCTAAAGCGAGTTCATACACCCTGCTCCTCGGCAGATACTGTGAGAAATCCCTAACTCACCCTTTACATTATAATCTCAGTGAGATATGGTCCGAACTGACTTGAGCGTCGGAGGGTTCTTTCCGGGGTCAACCCCCTCGGGACCTCTAACCTGTGCTGTTTTGTGCAGGATATTTGGCGCTATTCCAGCTATACATTTTCAATTTTAGTTGACAAATTCTTTACGTCAACTGACGGAGCTGAATCGAGGTCATCCAGACTCTTGGTGAAGATCCGGCTTCATCAACCAGTTTAAGAGAACCTTATTTCAGATAATCAAGAGAACATAAAAATAAAAATTAACCAATAAAAAACAAAATGGCATAACCTTGAAACTGTACATACGCCATTAGAGTTACACTCGAACACACACATATATATACATATATATATATACACACAAAGAAACTTTTTTAAAAAATATAAATTTGAATTTGAGAAGTCATGTGTGTGAAAATCATAGAGAGCATGGTGCTAATAATTAGACTAGTAAATCTTGATGGCTCAAAAATGTCAAACTAAAGTTTCCAAAGCTTCGAGTTAGGTAATCACAATGTGAGGCTAAAGGACTGAAGGAGTAATCAACCGGTGAACTTGATATATATATAGAGAGAGATCTATTTATATATGTATATAAATTGCTTCGCTATGTTATGTTTGACTTAGCTCATGGAAACACACACACACACATACATACATACATACATATATATATATACATACATACATATATATATATATGTATATATATATATATATGTAAATATATATATGAGAGGACGGGCCCTAAAGCAGCTGATAAAGTTGCAGTTTGTGACCTTGAGGCTACGAGTTTAAGCCGCAGAAACAACTTCTTGTATAAAGTGTAAGGTAAGACTGCGTACATCAGTTCGTAAAAATCTGGTCCCTCCCCAAACCTTGCGAAACGGAGAAACTTAGTTACGGGTAACGTCTTTTTTATACATATTTATTTATTTTTCTAATGTTGCTCCTGGAACCACCAAATTATTAAAAGTTGTAACACTTAAGAGTTGTTGAAAGTTGAAACACTCTGACGGAGAATGCATAAAATGTCTCACATAGTTTGGACACTAGTCTTTCATATAGTATTACTTGCCGATTTTTGATTTAATGTAAATTGTGACTATTATAGTGATTAGATGTCGACATAGCTTGACGTATTATTATGAATCATCGGAAAACAACATCTGTGTGTTTCTAACACATGAGTATGGTTGTGTACATCTGACCCCTCATATCCCATAATATGCAGAGGGGTCAAACCTGTACGTTTAACAGAATGAAGGACAACTGAAGATCTTCTACAAAATGGAATAGGATCCCCTCACCACTACTCCCTCACCGCGTGTGTGACGCGCGACACGTGGCAAAAAGGGGGGTGGTGAGGCTGGGTGAAGGTAACCCTCATCCACACTCACCACCCCCTACTGCTGCCACGTGTCGCGTCCTGGACCACGCGGTGAGGAGATCTCATCCCCTACCTAATAAACAAATTTGTACTACTCTGTCAGGGGGTTCACGTTAATTACATCATGCATCCAATGCATTTTGATGCTTCACAACATTGTTTTTTTTTTTTTTTGTGGGTTTCCTTTCCTAATCTAGTATCTAACAATAATCATACCTAGATACAATCATATGATCTAACACTACTCATAATTATAGACCGATCCAGAAGTAAAAAATAAAAAAATTACAACGATCACTACTTAATATTCATGGAGCAAAAGGTTCAGCTCACCGCTCTAGTCCTAAGGAACATTGTAGAGGATGCAAATCAGGAGCTCAGCGGTTTTTTAGGCTGGTGATGTTATACACAAAGAGCTCACACAATGTGTACACTAAAAACTGGACATTTGGTCCAGACAGCAGTACGACGCCCACATGATGTGTGTCCCTAGAATCGAACCATCCATGTACCTCTTGAAACAACTTTCAACCCGACTACCAACTGAGCTATGATCTGAAGGCATCACTACTTAATATCCTGGATATATTGGAGGAGGAGGTGATGCATAGGATGCACCAAGATAGGGAGGAAGATGTATGTTTTTAGACTTTGGAGGAGGTGGCGAGAAGCGAACCGGAGGTGGTGGAGGAGACAAGATAGGCGGTGGTGGTGGTTGTGAGTGAATAACTGGAGGAGGAGGGTGGAGAACTGGTGGTGGCATGGCGCGTTTTGGAGGCGGCGCCACGTGTCTGATGGGGTTTGGTGGAGGATATGTCTTATGGGAATGATGTTTCGTTGATCCACATTTGGCCTTGCTGCAATCAATTGGCTTATTCACCACCTCATGGCATTGTTTTTGTGACTTTTGCTTTGGTCTATTAGGCAAACAATTGCTTGTATCATCAAAAACATCTTTTCTTGATCCTGCCATGCATGATTTGGCTTCTCCATTGAAATAGTTGTGATCAAACGAGAAATTCGACAATCTTGGCAGCCGGCATACCGAATCAGGAACAAACCCTGTCAATTGGTTGTGTGAAAGATCCAAAATTTCGATCTTTTTTAATCTTGTTAATGTTGTTGGCAAGATCCCAGATAGTGAATTTGATGAAAGATCAAGAACCGTTATATTATGCATCAAACCAATCTCAGATGGCAAGCATCCGGAGAGCCCAGAATTAACAAGCAGAAGTTCATTCAAGGTGTTTGACATTTTGCCAATGCCAGAAGGAATGCAACCCTGGAATTTGTTATGGGCAAACACCAACACAGAAACAGGGGAATTCCCTAGATTTTCTGGGATGTTCGAATCGAATCGGTTGTGATTCAAAAACAGTGCATCAAGATCTTTATCAAACACCTCGCGAGGCAGCTCGCCCTCGAAATCATTGAACCTGATGTCCAAATACTTGAGTCTTGGGATTGAGAGGACATGTTTTGGAAAAGAACCCACAAACCGGTTATTGCTTATATCTAATTCATGCAACAATGTGAGCCTAGAGAAACTTTTTGGTACAATGCCACAAAACCGATTGGAATTTAGATGAAAAAGTGCCATGTCTGTCAATAATCCCAATTCAACAGGGAGATAACCTGCAATGTCTGCATGATTAAGATCAATGCCAGCAACAACAGTTAGATTTGGATTATCAAGAGCACGAGCACAAAACACACCGGTATAGTTGCATACATCAGGGCCATGCCAATTGGATGTGAAGTTTAAAGGGTCAGAGTATATGGCCTTCTTCCACGCATGAAGCGCAATGTAGGCATTTCTAAGCCTGACATTGAGGAAATGGACTTTTACATCTACTTTAAATTCATAATTCAAAGGAAAATCACTATTTTCAGGAAGATTTAGAAGTTGTCGACGAGCTATTATTAATGATTCGACGTCAGAAAGCGCGACGGAAACCGATGAAAATAAGGAAAAGAGGAGGATGCAGAAGAAAGAGCAGATGGAGCTCTGCATTTTTGGCTAAGAATGCATGCCAAGCTGCCTAAGGATTTGCAAAGGACAAGGCAACTTTGTTGAAGATGGAAATTGTAAGACCAGAAAGTGAGCAATGATCTGAATTCAGAGGCATTGCAATATTTTCTAGATGTAACATATCTCTTATTCAAACAACTGTTTTTGAAGAGTTTCTTTAATGGTTGGCACATATAATTTGGATATTGAGATTAGGACATGATTCAGCTTCCTAAATTTTCTATAATTTTAGGCCACAAAATTAGTTTTATCTATTTGACCACCATTGGACCTGGTCAAACCAAGTGTATTCACTGCCTTGCTTTTAGTACATCAAGATAAGACATGAGAGCTTTTCATTCATGAAATCAAGGACATATTTTTCCTTAACTTTGGAATATGATGGAATAAAACAAAATGACTCGTTAAATTCGATGCGAATCTTATATTGTGAAGTAACAGTTGATCGACACAGCTTGACTTCATTAAAGGTCATCGGGAAACATCTGTGCGTTTCTAACATATGTGTATGGTTACGTATATCCGAACCCCACATACCCTGCCATATACGGCATTCTCTAAGACAATGGGTAAATGTTGTTGTTGTTGTTGTTGAAGATAAGACATGAGAGAAGGATTAGTTTGTAGCTGTTACACATACTCTCTATCTTTTGGGATGGATATATTGTTTGTCTATCTCTCATCCTCTTCAGACCATAACGATAGATTTTGTCGTCGTTGGGATATACTATGCATGTGTTGTTGTGTTATAATATTGGTTATATTGGTTATATTGGTTATAATGTGTTGTTGTGTTATAATTTGAGAGGTTTACTGGAACTAGGGCTGTAAATGAACCAAGCTGTTCGGCTCGTTTGACTCGAGCTCGGATTGGATAGAAGATTAATGAACAGAGCTTGAACACCTTTTTTCTGTTCAAACTCGGTAAGTGTACCCGTTCGTTTAAGGTGTTTGGCTCGTTAATATTGTTCGTGAGTTAAACGAACCAAACTTGAACAATTAAATATGTTCGTTTAAATAAACGAACAAGCTCGGCTTGTTCGCTAAGTTAAATGAACCGAGCTTGAACAACGCAATGCTTAGCTCGTTCGGTTCGTTTACAGCCCTAACTAGAACAACTGTGGGGGGGGGGGGGGGGGGGCGTTTTAATTGTAGAAATTAAAATATGAGAAGTGATAAGTTTTTATTTGGACCGTTGGTTCAAAGAGAGAATCGATAGTTCAAAGAAAATACACCATCTCCCTTGGATTGATTATATTTCTCGTCAAACTTTCTCGGATTTTAATATAAACAGAAGTCTACTTTCCAGGTGGTATGGTTAAGTTTAACATTAAGGGGGAAAAAAGGAGCATACATGTTACGAATAATATTACGAATGCGCGACGAAAATGTTACACTTTTTATACGGAATTTAGGATAAAACTAATAAAAGACGTTTCTGATACACTATCCTCCCGCGTTTGCGTAGGGTTTGGGTAAGAGCCGTATCGCTTTGCGATTTAATGTGTGCAGCCTTACCATATACTTTGTGCAAGAGCCTGTTACTTATAAATGGCGTTCCGGTACACCAGGCTTCCGCGTTTACACAAGGTTCGGGGAGAGGCCAAATCGCTTTGCGATCTGATGTATAGAGACTTATCATACACTTTGTGCAAGAGGAGGGGCTGGATCGCTTTGCGATCTTATGTACAAAGTCTTACCCTGTATTTTGTGCAAGCGGCTGTTACTAATATATGACGTTCCCGGTACACTAGGCTCATGCGTTTGCGCAGGGTTCGGAGAAGGGCCGGATCGTTTTGCTATCTAGTGTACATAACATTACCCTACATTTTGTGCAATAGACTGTTTACACGGTTTGAACATGTGACCTTAAGGTCAGAAAGCAACAATATTAATGCCAACCTTCTTAGGATAAAACTAATAAGAATGCAAATAATGAGTAAGATGGTGGCTAATGGGCTGTTAAATAATCTAAGTTCCAACATGACCCATCTGTTGAAAAAAAACATTTGCAACCGAAAAGAGCCCTCAGATTGTCTTCTATACGAACCCACAAGCTCGGCCGGCCTACCATTTAATTTTTTTCCCCCTAAGAGAACCATTTTCTCAGACATTAGCGATAATTTTTGATACCGTTGTTTTTGATGTCGTTGAGATATACTAGATGTGGTTGTTGTTGGTGTCTGTGAACCATTTAATGTATTAAAATTATGATACCGCGATGTATTCTGACGGTAGAAGTTCAAATTATTAGTTTTGGTTCATGGCCAAATGTTATAGACCTTAGCACAATTCTTGGAATCCACACAAGAAAATATGAGGTGGCGTTTGGTTGGGGGAATGAGAATAAGGGAATGGAGCTGTTTGTTTGGGGTAAATGGGGGAATGAATTTTATTTTAATATCCAACTATTTGGTAATGGATATCGTTTTTTTGATATATTAGGCCCCCTCATCTATCAAAATGTGAGAATGGGGGAATGGGGAGCCGCCGGTCAACGCCGGTCAACGCCGCCGGCCCGTCTCCGGCGACCACTATTCCGACCGGTCACTATTCTCATTCCCACTTTAATACCAAACAACTATCACTTTTTAACCCCAAACTCATATCCTCCAAACTCATTCCCTATCATATTCATTCCGATTCTAATTCCGATTCCTAAGTGTCAACCAAACGCCACATGAATCTTAATAGAAAGTAACATCGTAAGCATACTCTGGGCTTAAAGGAATTTATAGGCAAAGTTCAGTTATTCTCTGAAATACAGTTCGTCTTAGCCAGTAATCTGTAAACGAAAAATAACCTTAGAGAAACCTTCTTAAGAAAAATAAATGAACATTAAAGAAGATGAAACTTCAGTGTTCAGAAAAGATTTTTAGCAGGTGTAACTTAATTTTCCCTATTTGCATTTAAATCATGAGGAGAATGTTTATGGTAACTTGTTTTATGTGAAGGAGTAGAACCAGGTCTAGCGCCAGGTCTGTAGGGATATAGTTCACTTAAAAAGTACCAGCGTTTTTTTGATAGTAAAAGACGAAATCCCTCGTCCTGAAGCCGTTACTGCCCAGTTCTATGGAGCTTTGTAGAGGATATAAATTAGATGTCAAACGGCTTCTTAGGTTGGTGAGACTGCACACAAAAACCCACGTAAGATACCTCTTACAAACTAGCAGAAATGGAACAATTCTACTACATACTAACAAAAGTAGAGCACGCTATTAATCATTTAGGCGGTATGCAATATGTGGTGCAATACCGTTTGTATTTGGATCTCGTATAGATTTTGATTTTGATCTTTTATAAATTTGTTGAGACTATTCATTAAGACGCATCATTCACTATACGTCATTTATAAAACCTTCGCTTTCTATTTGTATTTACTAAATTCTTTCACTAACACACTAGCACACCGTAACAGTCTCTATTAATGTGTCATCTATGCATGTACATATAGAGCCGCGGTCTCACTAGAAGCAAACTTTGTATCTTTTAGGATGGAAGTATTGTTTGACTGCCTCTCACCCTCTCCAGATTCTAACGATAGCTTTTGTTGTCGTTAGAATATACTGGTTATGTGTTGTTTTTGTATAGACGTAAAATAAGGGCTCTTAACTCTTAAGGTTGGATATTCTCACTTTTTTTAGGACATAAAATTTCTTCCAGATTGGGCATAGTGAGTGTCATGTAACATGTTAAATATGTAATTTAACAAATTCTGAAGCAGGGAGAACACTCTTGAAAGAACAAGTCCACCCAGAGCATGAGATAGTCAACATCATACCACGAGATTCAATATTGGGATCAGAATAGACTAGTCCATATCGGGTTCAGATCTGATCAGATTAACAGTAAGACAAAATATGAGACCTCTAATCACACGCCGTCACGTGTACAAACTGGTCAACCCTTTAATTTTTTTTTTCAAAAAAGAGCAGTTTGTACACATGGCGAAATGTAATTGGATGCCTCATATTTTGCCTTATTATTACCCATCCATATCATAGTACCTTAGGTAGGTCACACATGTACACTTTGTATATGGATAAAAATAAAATCATAAATTAAGCTGTAAAGTCAAAGATATCTGAAAACCTTTCAGCTATGAAAGAGTACACAAGGATTTTCTTTAAAAAAAAAAAGAAGAATGAATATTTATTATATTATTGAGATGGAGACTCTTATATTATTGGACACTAGCTTCTACTCTAGGGTTATCTTTTTTGTGTTCCTACTCATTATCTTCATTCCATAATAAACAATGATGCAAAATTATAGAGGCCAACTAGGATAATTATACCTTTTTCTTTTTCTATAATAGAAAAACTTGGTCAATTGTTACATCTTTACTATTCACTCATCACGAGTTTGGATATCCTCGCCCGCAATCTTCTCACTCACTTCTCCACCGCACGACATGTTGCAGTAAGGGAGGGTGGTGAAGTTAGATGTAGATGACCCTCATCTAGTCTCACCACCCTCCCTTGCTGCCACGTGTCGTGCGGTGGGAGAGTGTGTGAGGGGATTGTAGTGAGAGGATCCGGTCCCCACTCATCACTTCGAAGTTCAAATACATCATTCGTTTTAGTAAGTAAAAAAAGCTTATGACCAGAAACCCTAACTGGATACCTATCAGCATATACCACAGCGCAATAGAGATGAAAGTCAGGTAGCCAAGACCCGCTATTGTAGAGTTTGGACTGCTCAGACAGCCACATAAGGAGCTCACTGCAAGCAGTGGAGCTCCAATACCATGCGCTTACCTTAAAAGAGAGTCGAAAATCTTGCTTAGGACAAGAATCGAACTCTCACCACTCTCTTGAGCTTCCGTCACCGGAACTATTGGGCCATGAGGGGCTTTCAGATATGTGTTTATTTGGTGTGGAAAAAATATAAATTTGAAGATGAGAATGAGATAAATAAAAAAAGAGAGGGAATAAACCAATAAAATGTGCATTAATTAATCAACCTTGTTCTCATTCATAATTCAGAAAAGAGGGGAGATAAACCAATAAAATGTGCATTAATCAGTCAACCTTGTTTTTAGTATCAAAGATTAATGATAAATACATTCCATTGTCTAATAGATACACAACTTCTTATTTAATTAATGGTCAAGAATAAGTAATAATTGTTTAATCAGTAATTAAGAATAAATAATGAGATAAACTCAATTGAGTAAAAATAATAAAAATACGTACTCATTAAAAAAAAGTGTAGATTTATTATTGGCCATTATCAAACTCTAGTTAAGCATTCTTTAGTAATCTCAGTTTTCTTTTTTATCCTGAAATCATCTTATTAGTTGAATTTTTATGCTACTATCAATAAATAGGAAGAGAGAGCATGTATCACACTATTTCTCACATCTTCTCTTGCACCGAGGCAGTGGCGGAGCCAGAATTCCCTTCTTGGGAGGGCACTGATAGGATTCGCCACAGGAATATCACCAACTACTGTTTCGGACCGGGAATATCGACGACATATTTTTACATTATAACTTAAAATACGTAAAAGAAAACACATCTACCAACCAATGTACAAAAAAACATACACAACAAACAATATGTTGCAGCGTACGTGTTCAAATTAATTCGAGATACGTGTATTGCGCAGCATGTTGATAAAGTTTATACGAATTAATCATAAGGTGGACGTTATGTATGATAATATTATATGTCACATATGTCACGTAATAATATTAATTGTTACGTATAACATCCACATGTTAAGTGATCATCGGGTATGTTCGTGGATGTATAGTGTGGTCAAAAATGGAAACTCTGAATATATAGACAGTCATATGGTTAGAGGCCGCGATGGATGAGCTCAAAGTGCAACGACCATAAAGTGTATGATGTCTGGTTTCTGAGGTACGACAACCCACGTGTGGCTAGTAGATAATTGTTGGTGCACTAAATAAATATTTAATAATAATGATGATAATAATAACAATAATACTATTGAGTTAAGTATTTTTAGAATATTTCAAACTCAAACTCGAACATGATCTTTATATGTCATTCAATTTGAAGGTCAAGCTCGAGCATCTTCGAACTCGAGTTGAACTGATGCAGTATTCGAGTATATTTCAAGCAAAAGTAAATATAGATTCTTATTATGAAAATTATATGTAGAAGTAAAAACATGCATTTTAGTTGATATTATTGGACAAATACTAGTTTTTTTCGTGAAAACTTATTATCATTACAATTATTGTCGATTGTCATATTTAATTTATTGTTTGCATCAAATAAATATAACAATATAAAAGCAAGTCATGGATAATTTTTATATATATTATAAATTCGAGCATGTTCAAGAGTTAAAAATCTGAACATCAATATGTTTAAGATTGACTCGCTAAGCATTCGAGTCCAGTCAAGTTCGTTCTCGAGCTTTATCGGACGAAATCATAAACTAAACTCGATTAGTTCACGAACCATTTGACTCATTTCACCTCTAATCGATATCCAACAACTCGTCCATTCAAAAGTATACCATGTATCAAATAAGTCATGGCATCAAAAATACAACGAGGTAGGATCATTTGGCTAACAACCCGACTCTAATTTCGTGCTCAGTAACAAAAGTGCATAATTTTGCTTTAAAAAAACGCACACTATACCTGTTGTGTATTCCGTACAAAAAATACACATTTTAGTCATTTAGCAGAGAATTACCAAACGCTAAACACTATGTGACCACGTAACAGAGAGTTAGTGTTCTGTAAAGCAGGGACACATTTTGAACTGAATGGGTAAAAATATAACTACAACTACCTATCTATATAAATTTTTTTCGTCGATGTTGGGGGGGCACGTGCCCCCCAGGCCCCCCTTACCTTCGCCCCTACACCGAGGTCATGGGTTCATATCAGGTGAGGCAGAAAGTGAGGGAAAGTATGAGGCCTCCAATCACACGCTGCCACGTGTACAAGAAACTCTTTCTAAAAACAAAATAATTTAAAACTTCTTTCCTTTTTGTACACGTGGCAGCGTGTGATTGGAGACTGCATATCTTGCCTCACGTTCTGCCTCTTATGATCTCAATCGTAATGACATGCTATCCCACTACGACACGGACTAGTCCAAGTGGTAATGATTTAGTCTTTTAAACAAGAAGTTTTAGATTAAAAACAAGACTGTTGTGAACCAAGCGGATGTTGTTATAAACCATCTACGGGTGGCAATCTTAGACAAGACACAAAACCACGACCCGAATCTGACACGCTCTTCACGGATATGGGTATAGCATTGGCGAGTTTTGTGTACAAATCGAGTAAAACCTGAAACTTAACGGCTAAGAGCGGGTCGTATCCAAATACACTCTCGGGTTACCTATTTATATCTATCGTACCCGATTTTTTAAATATATTCCAAATACAAATTATAAATTATTAAAGTTAAAATTATAAAAAAATTCCTAAAACCTAAATACATAATCCCTTCTTACCCTTTGCCCCTCACCACCTCTACCCATAACCCATCATTCTCTTCACTCCTTTGACTTTTCTTTCAACTAAACTACGCTGCCCGTCCATCCGTCCCTACTTATACCCATCATTCTCTCCTCACTCTTTGAACTGAACTGTGAACCTCGGGCTCCGTCTCCCGCACCCAGCCTCTGTCTCCCTCCGGCCGCCCTTACCCTTTGCCCATCCGCAGCCCCTACCTCCGACTACCCATCATTCTCTCCTCACTATTCTCTCTAAACTATATTGCGCTGTCAGCCTTCTCTATCCATAACCCATCATCTCTTTTCTCTGAAGTGAACTGTGAACCTCGGCTTCTGTCTCTCGCCCCTCTAGAGTCCAGCCTCCTTATCCCTCTGGCCGTCCTGAAAAATACACGAAATCTGAAAAAACCTAAAAAATACAAGAAATAACCCGAACACGGCCTGAAATATTTGTACTTGTCAAGTTTGTGGGTAAACCTGATACACGACACGAAACCTGACATGTACAGGTTTAAGTATGTACTTTTGTACATGTGAAAAAACGTATCATGTATGAGTTTGATACTTTAAAACCCGAAACCTAAAAAACATGAAACACGACCTGTTTGCAGCTCCTAAACAAGCACATCATGAATTCAATATCTCAAAGAGATTAGCCTCTTTTATGTAGTTCAAAATAGCTAAGTTTCTGCCACTATGGTGGACAATACTTTTATGAAAAACCAAATAATGTATATTACATTAAGATTATATCATGTATATTATATTAAGTAAAACTTCAACACATAGTACATACGTTAGGTAGGATGATAAGAGTGTGATGGAATATATGACATAAGATTTTGGCCAAATAGTCATGACTAAGAAGGATAACTTGGACTTATTTCTCATGTCTGATATGTAGTGATTGTCTTAGTTTATGTTAGAAAACCTTGTACAAGTCATACATTGAACCAGAGGGGACATAACATATTTCAGTCAATATCCTTGACCCTTAATAGCATATTTTGCAGAATGGACAAGTTTTTTTTTCATATAATACTCCAAAAAGTTTTTAAGGTTTACTATGTATCGATCAACAAATGCTTTTTTACACGTGTCGACACGTGATTAGAGGCCTCATATTTTATCTCACATTTATCTTCTCCAGATTTATACTCGCGCAAGCGAGTCCAAAATTCACCCACCCATCAAAAGATCTGACAACTCTTGAACACTTAAATAAAATCTTATGTCGAAATCCGTAGTTTCAAAAAACTTTATAGAACATGTAAATTAAAAATTCAGCGTTTTTTTAAATTAATACGATTTTTTATCAGACAGCTCATACAAACATTTATTTTTTATATATTTATTCCAAACTAAGCTAACAATCTCTTAATGCGGAGACTGAAATCTCACAGGTTGACTCCAGCACTCCCGTCTTTGTGGTTCAAATAATCTTCACAATTTCTCTTCCTTCCAATCTCTCTTGTGTTTAAAACTATATATTTATTTGAGAATACAAATGGAGGTGTCGGTTTCACATATAATATATAAAGTCTCGCTATTACCGACATAATTAAATGTCAATTTTTTAAGTTTGGTATGCCAATATAAATAGTTAGCATAACTTAATATTAAAATTTTTAATCACATATTTGTACACTATTGATGAAGCTCGATCTTCACCAAGGATTAAGGATGATCCGAAATAAACACCGTCAATTGAATGAAATAAAGTAACTCGAATAGCTTCCTGGAAGTCCTGCACAAGGAAGCAGAAATCAGAGGTCCCGGGGGTGTGACCCCGGATAAAACCCTCCGACGCTCAAGTCAGTTTGGGCCATTCTCACTGAGTTATGATTTTGTATGAAGAGTTAAGAAGATCTCACAGTTCTTGACTGAAGAGAAATTTCGGTGTGTTTGCTCTGGAAGGGATGAAATGTTTCGATCCCCTCATTGGTCTCTGTTAGCTTGCTTTTGTTAGTTTTCCCTTGTCCTCTGCTTCTGACAGCGGATGAGACATTTGCTTGGGGCAGTAGACCTGTGGCATTGTAGGTCTGCTGATGAGATTGGTAGGTCTGCAATGTGACTAGTAGGTCGGCTGATGTGACCTTGGCGTGTACAGGCTGAACAGTGATGTGTACATCTTCCTTACATCACACCTCTGCCTGATGATCCCACAATTGAAAGTAGCATTACTCCTTTGCCGAAGTGCAATGTCAAATCTTGCCGAAGTGGTCTGAAGCATATCACTTAGGCTGAAACTGAGGTTAAAGCTGGATGCCGAGGTGCAAACCTTGGCATATTCTTTGATAAGGATGGGGGAGTAGAGCCGAAATACAGTTTGGCCGAGCAGCAGTCCATGGGTGCCGAACTGCCGGAGTTGAACACTTCATGCATAAGATCTGCCGTTGACTGTTATTGACTAACGGATGATTATTTTTGGTTTATCAACTATTATGTTTTTTTTTTGCTGTGCAAGACAGAATGTTACGCTACCACATCTTCCACGCACTACAACTTTCGATGTAAGATAAGATGTTCAAAGGGCATTTCCGGCCAACTAGTTTCTCGCATTTGTGCAAGGTCTGGAGAGAGGTTAGATCGTTTCATGATTTGATATACACAGTCGTATCTTACAATTTGTGTAAGCGACTGTTTCCGCGGCTCGAACCCGTGACCTCAAAATTACAAAACACCAACCTTGCCAGTTACGCTAAGATCCTATAAGACAATATTTTACTTAGTATAATTCAAGATCCCTATATAGGTGTTACACACTTTATCTTTTGTGTGTGTTTTGAAAAATAAATACTTTGTTCGCCTCTCCAGTATTCTTTCCATTTCCATTACCGTCAATGACATTCTCTTCATTGATTTTGGAATATAATATAATAATGTAAATGACTCATTAAATTGGCTGCATCTTCTTATATTGTGAAGTAACAGTTGATCGATACAGCTTAACCTTCGTTATGGGTCATCGGAAAATAATATTTATGTGTTTCTAACACATGTGTATGGTTGCATATATCCTATCCATTCTTATACTCCATCATAGACGTGAGACTAGTAATGTTGTTGTTTGCCTCTCCAGTCTACCCTTGCCATGGTCCCCATTGGCAATAAATGAAACATATCTGGGGTAACATTGACCTAATCAAGGTCGGTTTTTTTTTTTTGGAGTTTTCTTCTGCTCAAACTGTAAGGGTATTAAATATAAATAGTAGGAAGAGCAGGGAGAAAGAGTAAACGGAGCTATGAAGCATTCAATGCAGGCACGTATATAACAGCCCTTGTAATAAATGATATATTCAATGCAAATGTTGTTTTCATTTATTTCCAATTCTGTTTTCATTGCTTTAGTATATATCAGAGTATTTCTGATGTATTAAACTTTGCGTTTGTATAGTATCTGAAGAGAAGCTGAATCATTTTGCGATCTGATATGCGCAGTTTTACATTACACTTTTTTGTGTAAAAAGCTATTTCAAAAGCTACATTGGAAGTTTGACAATTCATAAAATTTATATAAAGTTATGAATATAAATAATATAAAAGATTTGATATAGTACTTATTTTAATGATTTCTATGTCTTCTGACTCTTTAATATCAATTAACTTTTACAATAAGTATCATTATTTTAAAGAAAATATAATTTTTTCGTAAGATGAAAATTGTAAAAAGGAAAAGCTAAATTAAAACTTTGTTGAAGTGTTTGCTGTAGAAGGCTGTTAATCGAACCGAACAGTTCGCGAACTATTCGAATTCGGTTCGTGTTCGGTTTATATTTGTTCGGTAATTGTTTGTAAATGAGTTGAATTCGAATATCTGTTTGAGTTCGTTTACTAAAACGAGCCAAACTATTAGTGAACTATTCAGCTCGTTTAAATAGTTATAGTGTTATCGAGCCAAACTCAAACCAATTTTAAAGTTCGTTTAGCTAAACGAACCGAGATGAACAATTCATTTAGGTAGACAAATCCAAATTCGAAAACTTAGTATTTGTTTCGGATTGGTTTGTTAACACCCCTATTTGCTGTATTGATGATTTAAAATTAAAATATCATTCCCAACGATAGGAGTGTATTAGCAGAGATTTTTAATTATAAATCATATATCTATTAAAATATTTTTTTGAAACAAATAATTTAGTTTGGTAATATTGACTTGATAAACTTAGATCATATACAATATTTAATGCAGATTAATTTTTATAATAGGTGGTAATATGCATTTTAAAATAGTATCATTGTTTGGTGCTAAATTTAATTTTACGCATCGTATAAAATTATAAGTTGAAGAAAACATATAAAATTTATTAGAAATTATATGTAACTATAATGAACCAAGGATTTCACTAGAAGCAAACTCTTTATCCTTTGAAATGGAGGTATTGATTGCCTGTCTCTTACCCTCAACAGATCCTAGCGATAACTTTTGTCGTCGTTGGAATATAATGGGTATAATTGTTTTTGTTGTATATTGTAACTATAATCGTGGTTACAAGTGTTGATTATGCATACTGCCTGTCCCGAGTTAAATCACGATCACTGGACCAGTAAATATGGGTTCCTTCTAGCGGCAACATTACTTTATTATTGTCACTGAGATTTTGATTTTACCGCGGTTATTTTTCTTTTTGCATATTCACTGTGGATCTCCTTTTAAGTATCCTATGCTTATTTTTTCTTTTTATAGATTGCACTTTTCAGCGTACCTTTTTAGTCCCGTTTTCTATTTGGATCCGTTGATGACCAAGTCCTCAGAAAAAGCCTGTTTTTGGAATATTGAACTAGAAAAATCCATTATTGACTTCAAGTTTCCACCTTTAATTCATTTTAATTTCTGGGTTCTTGTTTTTTTTTCTGGGTTCGAGACTTTGAGGGATTTTCTATTGAATCCTTTTGGCTGGTTTTTGATTAAGGGTTTTCGAAATCATTGGTGGGGTCGTTTGCTTTTACGGGTTCTGCTGAAACTGCTTTGACAGATGTGGGTAGGTGTTAAATTATTATGGAATTCAACTGCCATTTTCATATTTTAATTGCACTTGCAGTTTTTCATTTCCTTTTCCTTGTGTTTGTTTTATTTTCCCCCCACTATTTAATCAAATGTTCTTTTTTATTCTTTTTTCTCCTTGTTCTCTATTTGATGTTTGTTTTCTTGTTTGCTTTTGTGACGTTTCAGGTTTTGAAGTGAATGTCTGTTATCATTTCAGCCCACCAGAGAAAAGAGAATCAATGATTTTGTTCTTTTGTTATTGGATTCTTTAAGATCAAAAAGGTGAATTGAGGACCTTTTTGAGGTGATGAGATTGTGCTTTGCTATATTGTAATCTATGCATCTCCTTGTAGGCTCTTGATTTTGTTCTTTAGTTCTCGAGTTCTTAGAGGTAATGATTAACATGTTAAGGTGATCAATCAGATACTATACATCGGAATTAATGCATTTTTCACTATGGAAACCTATATCTCGCTGTGCATCTTTAATTGTGGAAAAGAAGAGCAGCCAGAAAGGGCATGGTTCTGGTTTGACAAAGGAAGATCGGAAGAAAAAGAACCAAACTTTGAAGAATTCACAAGAGAACAAACTCAGGGAAGCTCTTGAAGAAGCTTCTGAAGATGGGAGGCTTGAAAAATCACACAGCATTGATTCAGAAGCTTCTAATCATGGTAGAAGATTGGGGACATCAAGATCTCTTGCAAGGCTTCATGCCCAGAAAGAATTCTTAAGCTGCACTGCCTTTTTGGCAGACAAAACATTCTCCTCTGAAGAATCCATTCCTAATCTCAGAGATGCCTTCAACAAGTTTTTGAGTGTTTATCCAAATTACAAGTCCTCAGAAAGAATTGATCAGTTGAGATCAGATGAGTATAGCCATCTTTGTGATTCTGATTCTAAGGTATGTCTTGATTATTGTGGTTTTGGGATGTTCTCTTACTTGCAGACACTTGAATATTGGGATCCATCTGCATTTAGCTTAAAAGAAATCACTGCAAATTTGAACAATCATGTTCTTTATGGGGGTGCAGAGGAAGGCACTGCAGAGCATGATATTAAAACAAAGATTATGGATTATTTGAACATTCCTGAGAAGGAGTATGGACTTGTATTCACTGTTAGTAGAGGTTCTGCATTTAAATTGCTTGCTGAAACTTATCCTTTCAAGACAAATAAGAAGCTTTTGACTATGTTTGATCATGAGAGCCAGTCTGTGAACTGGATGGCTCAATGTGCACGAGATAAAGGTGCAAAAGTTTACAGTGCTTGGTTTAAGCTTCCGACCCTCAAACCCTGTGCTCGGGAGTTGAGAAAGCAAATATCGAATAAAAAGAAGAAGAAAAAAGACGCTGTGGGTCTCTTTGTATTCCCTGTTCAATCGAGAGTAAGCGGATCAAAGTATTCTTACCAATGGATGGCTCTTGCACAACAAAACAACTGGCATGTGTTGCTGGATGCTGGTTCTTTAGGTCCAAAGGATATGGATTCTTTAGGCTTATCGCTTTTTCGGCCTGATTTTATTATTACATCATTCTACAAGGTATTTGGCTATGATCCTGCGGGGTTTGGATGCCTTCTGATTAAGAAATCTTTGATGGGAACTCTGCAAAATAGTTCTGGTCGTACTGGTACTGGCATTGTAAGAATTGTGCCGGACTTTCCTCAGTATGTTGGTGACTCAATGGATGGTTTGGATGAATTGGTTGGTATTGAAGAAAAAGCAGAGCGTGAAGATGAAGGTGCGGAGCCAGAAAAACCAGGGCTTTCACAGATGCCTGCTTTTTCGGGTGTTTACACTGCCGCACAGGCGAGGGAGGTGTTTGAAGCTGAGGTTGATCAGGATAACAGTTCTGATAGGGATGGAGCTAGTACAGCATATGAGGAAGCTGAGAGTATTTCGATTGGGGAAGTTATTCGAAGTCCCATGTTCAGTGAAGACGAGTCATCTGATAATTCATGCTGGATCGATTTGGGCCAAAGTCCAATCGGGTCCGAGAATTCTTGTAACTTCACCAGATACAAGTTAGTCTCGCCTTTAGCTCCCTCATGGTCTTCAGGCAAGAACAGTAACTTTTTCTTGCCAAAGCTGGCAACAAAATTTACCGAAAACTCTGTATTTGACGAGAAAAATCTGAAAGATCATATATCGTTTGATGCAGCTGTCATGTCAGTTTCACATGATCTAGATTGCTCTAGGGGGATTCCTGAAGAAGAATCCTCGGTGGAAGCAGAACCCAAGCATAAGACCTTTGCAGACATACAAGAAAGAACTGAAGCTAGCCAAGAATCCAACTTGGCATGTTCCAGGTGGAGCTCTATTTCCAACGGGAACAAAGAACATGTGTCGTCTGGCTTGAAGCATGGTGAGCCTCAGGGTTCCAGTACACCTGAAATTATTCAAGAGAGCAAAGAGAGTGCCATAAGGAGAGAGCCGGAAAGTGACTTCAGACTTTTAGGGGGGAGAGAAAGGAACAAGCACAGTGGTTCCAGATTTTTCGGGTTGGAAAATGGTGATCGAGTAGCTAGCATTGGAGGTAAGGTTTCCTTCCGGTTTGATGATGGTGAGAAAAGAATTTCAGGAAGCTATTCTCAACCTGGGGAAGCTCCTATAAATAATCTTGGTTTGTCTGATTCATTGAAAGATGATGATAATGAAAATGAATGGAGCAGGAGGGAACCCGAAGTTATCTGTCGTCATCTTGACCATGTTGATTCGTTAGGTCTTAATAAAACTACAGTGAGATTGAGATATTTAGTCAACTGGCTGGTTACATTGTTACTTCAGCTTCAATTTCCTGATTCGGATAAAGATGAAAGACTTCAGCTGGTACAAATATATGGCCCAAAGATTAAATATGAAAGAGGTGCCGCAATAGCTTTTAACATCAGATCAAGCAGCAAAGGAGGCATTGTTCCTCCAGAAGTTGTTCAAAGATTGGCTGACAGATGTGGGATATCTCTTGGAGTTGGCATCCTTAGTCACATAAGACTCGTGAATGATTCACCAGAGCAGCACGGGAAATTGGGCCTTGAAGATTCAGCATTGTGTAAGCCAGGGGCCAATAAACATAGCAAAAATCCGGTCCTTCGGCTTAACGTGGTTACTGTGTCACTTAGTTTTTTGACCAACTTTGAAGATGTTTATAGAGTATGGGCTTTTGTTGCTAAATTCTTGGACCCCTCTTTCTTTGAAGCGAGGTTGTCTCCTGTCCATGAGGAATCTGTAGAGATATAACAAAGTTGGATAATTTCTTCTTCCCTTTTGCTGGATCTTACTTTGGTATATACAGAGGTGAGCATGGAAAGTGAAGCATCAAGTTTTTCCAGAGCTTGTTTGGTATCTCTGCTTGCTCCAAGTGATATTCCTGTGTCCTTTTGGATCTTTTTATTCTTCCTGTTTCTTTATTGTATGTATTTTTTTACTACTCAACTTTCAGCTTAGGAGTACAGGTTTTGGTTCTTAGCATATCAGCGTATGATTTCAGGAAATAGTTGATTCCCAGCAGTGGATATGAAAAATTGCTCCAAGGCAACTCTGAAGGTGGTTTATGCTACTTGGGATGAATAAGAATTTCTAGCTTGTTTTGTTCTGTCTGAGCGCTTTTTGCGCTGTCAGCTACTTAGTCGTACAACAACAACACCACAAACCCAGTATATCTTAACGACAGCAAAAGCTATCGTTAGGGTCTGGGGAAGACGAGGGGCAGACAAGCAATACCTCAATCCCAAATAATAGAGATTTTGATTCTAGTGAAACATCCTACTCTCTATGTATCTGCATAGATGACACACTAATCATAACTGTCATTAATTTCTTAATGTAGATTGAAGCAAAGGTGCAACGTACATAAAAACTGAAGGAACTTGAATCGATAAATATCTAAGAAATTGAAAGAAGGAAGAATAGAAGAACACAAAGCTTTGCTCAATACACAATGCTCCTGTTTTGGAGTCTTAGAATTGTTCTTGAAGATGTGTTTTGAGGTGTATTTACAATGTTGATGAACTAGCCTATTTATAGGTAAATTATACACATGTTTATATGTAAAAGTTATGTGAACAAAATAAACAAAGTTGGTAAAAGCTATGTGAACAAAATAAGCAAAGTTGAAATTACTACCTACCATTTGAAAATAAAAACCATGTTCACACATTGTTGACTGATGTGTATTCACATTTGATCCCATTTGAATTAATTCTACAAAAACTCATATAGATCTCTTTTCTGAACTGGGATTTGTATAAAAGTGCTTGAATCAGACTCTTTGGTTTCTTCATGTTGTTTAAGCCAAAGATGCAACACATGTAATAACTCATATAGATACCTTTCCTGAACTGGGATTTGGATAAAGTTCTTGAATCTGACCCCTTGCTTAGATCTTCATTTGTATATGTTGTGATGTATGACATGAGCATAACTTAAATAGATGCATGTTTGTCCTGCTTTCTCCTTTTCTTGAGGTCCACTTAGGAGGTGGCATAGACTAGGAAGAAACACACACCAGGTATTCTTATTCTGTTTCTAACTCATGGTATGGTTGCGTACATCTGACCCCTCTATATCCAGTCATAAACAAAGTCTCTAAAGCAATAGAGTAATGCTGTTGTTCGTAATTTTCCAGGCTAATACCCTTGGAAGATGTTGAGGTTTGGATGGACATTGAGAATCTTGAGGATTCGCTAGTAACAATATTTTACACAAAATATATGGTAAGACTGCGTACATCAGATCACAAAACGATCCTACCCCTCTCTGGACCTTACGCAAATTCGAGAACCAAGTGCACCGAAAACTCACATCAATAATTGGATTCTAAAAAAATGTTTGTTTCAGTACTAACAATATTTAATCCTGGTCAATATCGTTCCTAAACAATATTACAAGCATCGTTGACGGAAAGGCTGCGGACATTTCATATATCAAATTATGAAAATCAACAAATTCTTTTAACTTCATAATTTCATATAAGAGTAGGAAAATTGTTCTAACTCCATAACTTCTGAGCCTTCATTTGATATACGTATACAGTAAAAAACAAGCTTAAGATTAAATAAATGATACATATCATCATACATAATATAAATAACATCAACATAGTAGACATGTAGCAAGACATAAGTTACAAGGACATCAATATTTATTATCACGTAACACACATACCAAAAGTCACATAAGTAAACTCAAATATCCAAAAAAAAATAAATATTTTCTTGCATCATGATCTCAATACTTAGCTGATGGAATAGAATCCCATGAAAAATCACCTTGACCATTTTGCGTCATAGCCATTTGCTGCAAATCAGGAGCCATTTCAGAAACACTCCAAACCTTCACAGACTTATCAAGACTCCCACTATACACCACCCACTTCTTGTCGCCGTCCGGCGACCCTTTGTCCTCCTCCACCGCCAGGCACTTCACCGGACCGGTATGACCGGTCAACACGGACAGACATGTGTGAACTGTCCCCTCCCTTCTCCACACACATATGGTTTTGTCAGCTGAGCCACTGAAGGCTAGGTTCCCGGCTGCGGCGACACATAAGACGGCCAATTTGTGGCCCTTGAGGACTCCACCGTGAGTTAGTTGCTTTTCTCTCTCCCAGAAGTTGACTAGACCGTCAGATGAGCCGCCGTACAAGACAGTGCCGGATTTGTTCACGGCTAAAGATGTCACGGCGGACTCTTGTTTGAGTAGTGTTTGAACAAGATTATGTTTAATGGTTTTGCCACTGCCTTCTCTTTGCCATACCTAGAAGAAAAATGAGGGTAAGATCTAATGATAAATCGTACGTAAAATATAATACAAACCTATCAAATTTGGACGTACTGTTACAAAATATAAGAACAGTAAAACTCAAGAATCAGACCGAACTCAGAATGATCAAATCCATCAATTCTAAGCCACCTCAGGATTATTGTCTGGATTTGATCATTAATGAGAATGTGAGTTCGGCCGACCTTTAGGACAACATGATTTTTTTGTCTTTTCATGAATGTTTAACTTTTTCAACTTGAAACACCTCCTTTTAATAATGAATGGTCAGAAACTACCTTTTACAGTTAATTTCTGCAGAGAGTCGTTAAATTAACTTACTTTTTGTTAAAATTAAAGGCTATAAATACAAAAATCCTAAGATTTTGAAGATATAGTTTTGTGAAAACCTACATAATTTCTTCTTCTTCATTCTATAGTATTAAACACTTCAATGCATAAGTTCAATCTTCTTCTTGTAGAGCAAATGACAAGAAGAAGCTGTTATATCCTTAGAGGTATTTTCTAGAAGCCTACATTGCTCAATTAGTGGAAGCAAAACTGTTTTAAGAACGATAACATTTGTTAGGTCTCGGCTATTTTTCTCATCTTCATTTTCTTTTTATCTGTTTGGTTATCATATCTTTGTCATTTTTCTATCATTCTTAAAGAAATTTTGTTGATGTGGCTATCAAACAACCTATTGTTCTCGATATGTCTATGTTTGAACCATTTGATGGCAAGAACTTCAAGAGATGATCTGAAAAATTTTTGTTCTTCCTTGAGATGCTATATGTTACTTATGTTTTCACCAAAAACAAACCAACCAATGCAACAGGAGCTATCAAGTATGATATTAGCAACACCACATGTGCATGACATATTCTACATTTTCTCTCCAATTCATTGCTTGACGATTATGTTAAATTTAAGTCGGCAATGGAGATATGGAAGGCATTATAAAGCAAATACGACGCTGAAGATGTCATCAAACACAATTATATGGTTAGTGAGTTTCTCAAGTTTTAAATGGTAGACCACATTCTCATTAGTGATCAAATACATCAATTCTAACAATTGGTGGACAATATTGAACAAGAAGACATAAAGATTGATGGAAATTTATAAGCCACCTATTTGCTCGACAAACTTCATTCTTCTTGGAGCAAATATCAAAAGAGAGGCAATCATGATGATGCAAAGCTCTCTATGGATAGTGTAATTAAGTAGATCTGTATAGACGGGAATAATAGGTCGGAAGACGAAAGTGGTGATGAAGGAGACATGAAGGCTAACATAGTGGAACATAATCCAAAGTGGCAAAAGATTCAAAACAACTACTCAAAAGGCATCAAAGGTAATGCCAAATTGAAGGAAGAAAGTCAAAAAAAACCAAGAAGAGTATGTTGGGTGTGAGGAAAACCTGGACATAAGGCAGTTTTTTTTTTTGCAATAAGAGAAAAGGAAAACAAGCAACCAAGCCAACCATATGGAGGATAATACGAAGAATGGAGAAATCATCGCAGCAGTCATCTTCTCACGTAAAACTTGTTTGTAGTACTACGGAATAGGTGGTAGACACCAGAGCCACCAAACATATTGCTACGATTAGAGATCTATTCTTGATTACCAAGAAATAAAAAGAAAAGAACAAGTTTTCTTACCAGATGCACGAGGACCCTAAGTGATTTGGAAGAGAAAAGTGCTCCTTAAGTTGACTTCGGACAAAAGGTTAGAGTTGATCAATGTGGTTCATGTCCCTACTGTGCGTTGGAACTTGACTTCCGCAGTACTTCTCAACAAGGCTAATGTTAAGCTTTTTTTTTATTCTGATAAACTTGTCCTTTCGAGGAATGGGGAGTTTATTTTAAGAGATTTTGTTCTAGTGGATTATTTGTACTTGATGCTACATGTGTTACTAATAAAAATGATCACATTCATTCTTCATTATTAATATTAATGTAGACTTTGTAAAAGACTAAAAAGAATGAATGTGATCTCCATCACTAATGAAGATAAGTTTGATAAGTGTGAATATTGTGTCGAAGCAAAACATCATAAGAAACCTTTTAGGACTATTGAAAGAGTTTTTAAAAAGTTAGACCTTATTCATAGTAGTTTAGGAGACTTCAGAAATCATATAAGTAGATGTGATAGAAGATATTGCATTTTTACTGATGACTTTTCTAGATACATAAAAGTATACTTGTTACGTCACAAAGATGAGACTAAAAAATGTTTATAAAATTTAAAAACGAAGTTCAGAACCAACTTGACAAGAAATTAAGAGTTTGAGAACTAATAGAGGAGGCGAGTATTGTACAAATTTATTGTAGTAATTTTGTGAAAAAATGACATAATTCATTAAGTTACACTTCCTTATACACCTCAATCTAATAGTGTTGCTGAAAAGAAAATTAGAAAACATAAAAAGAATGATGAATGCAACGTTAATAAGTTCTAGATTACCTAACAATATGTGGATAAAAGCGATTCTTTTAGCTTGGCATATACTAAATAGGATACCTCACAAAAGGACAAATAAAACTCCATCTGCTCAAGACAGTGTTGTATATTGATTTATGATATTGACACTAGTTCTATTACTGTGTCTAAAGATGCTGAATTTTTTGAGTATCTTTTTCCTATCAAAACAATAACATGAAAGTAATTCTAATTTTGAAAAAGATGAGTCAAATAAGTAATTAGGTGATAGGAATACCAGCTTCACTAGAAGAATTAAGAGACAACGAATTGAATAATCACTTGGTGAAAATTTTACTACCATCTATATAATGGAAGAAGTCTCTAAAACTTATAAAGATGCTATAAAATCCATATATGCTAATTTTTGAAAAAAAACCATAAATAGTAAACTTGGATCTACTCTTAGTAATCACACTTGAGAAATTATAGACTTGCCTAGAGGTTGTAAATCTATTGGCTGTAAATCAGTATTTAGGAAGAAACTAAAGGCTGTTGGAACAATTGATAAGTTTAAAACAAGGCTAGCTGCCAAATATTTTACACAGCTAGAAGGAATAGATTTCTTTGATACATATTCCCTAGTTACTAGAATAACAACCATTAAAGTGTTAGTAGCCTTAGCTTCCATCCACAGACTTGTTTACGTCAAATGGATGTTAAGATGACATTTTTAAATGGAGATTTAGATGAAGAAATTTATATGCATATATCAGAAGTTATGATAGTTCAAGGATAAGAACATAAAATACGTAGGTCTAATAAGTCCTTGTATGACCTACAAGGACTTAAACAAGCACCTAGACAATGGTATGAAAAATTTGATAATGCTATAATCGCTAATGGTTATGTTGTAAATGAAAGTGGCTGTTGTGTTTATAGTAAGTTTGTAGATACTGGTGTCATTGTGTGTGTGTGTGTGTGTTGATGACATGTTCATCTTTGGAACTAATATAGATGTAGGTAATAGTACTAAATCGTTTTTGTGTTATGTGGTTTATATGAAACACATGGAAAAAGCTAATTTAATACATAGAGTTAAATTAATTGAGAAATGTGAGGGTATACATGCTTTCTCAAACTCATTACATTGATAAAATTTTGAGAAAGATGTCACTCTTGTATGTACCCCTTATGATCATAATGTTTGTTTGGAAAAGATAGGAAGAACAATGTTTCTCAATATGAGTATGCTAAGATAATTGGCAGTGTAATGTACTTGATGGATTGTACTAGACCCGATATTGCATATGCTGTAAATAGGCTTGCTAGATATACTAATAGTCCAAGTAATGAACATTAGTTTACATTAATGAGATTATTGAGTTATCTTAAAAGCACAGTGAATTTAGGACGTGCTTTAAGTGGATTTCTAGCTTTGTTAGAAGACTATTGTAATGCTATTGGATGAGAGATAATGATGAAATAAACTCAACCAATGGTTATGTATTTACATTGGATGGTGGGGCTATAGAAATCTTCTAAACAAACTTGTAAAGAAAAGTCCATTATGGAATTTGAATTTATTGTGTTAGAACTTGCTAGTACAGAAACCGACTGGTTAAAAATTTTACTTGTTGATATTCTTTATGATCTAAACATATGCCTTCTATGTCTATACATTGTGATTTGCACGCATCAATCGCTTGAGTGAAGAATAAGATTCATAATATAAAGATCCAATATATCCGTTTGAGATACAATATTGTAGGTGAGTTGATTAGTTCAGGTGTAGGAAACTTGTAGTTTGTAAGGTCCGATTTTAACTTGACAGACCCTCAATTAAAGGACTGAACAAGAATTTAGTCCACAAAACATCGAAGGGGTTGAGACTTATTCCATTCGATGAGAACTATCTATTATATCAACTCAACCTTTATTAGTAGATGTCCTATAAACAAGGTTCAATGGATAAAAACAAGTCATAGAAGAATTCTAACTAGTTGTCAAGCTAGTGCTTCCCTTAGGTGTTAATGAAGATACTGTTTGCTACAAGTTATGAGGGCGAGATTTTAAGAATCTCTTAATGAAGTTTATAGTCACGTTCATAGTGGTGTTAGGAGTGTACACTTGATGAATTTCACCTATATAATTGTAGATATGGTGTTCCTTCTTATCAAAACTTGGAGTAACTCTCTAGAGTGTGTCGAAAAACTTAGGACGGGCGTATTGCCAAATTCGCACTAAACTGTAAACTTTTATGAGGTAGACAATACCATGTCTTTTGGTTGTCCATATAAACAATAGAGAAATATGATTCAAGACATGTATGTCATCTTATTTGCGTTTATATACTTCTATTTGTACAAGTGGCGATTCAAGATGCAAGTCATCGTCTATTATGTGTCAATATCTTTGTTTAATGTCAGAGAGTAGTTTATGATTGTTCATGGATGTTCTCATATGAATTTGGATCATGTCGGAATTGTTGGAAAAACCATACAAAAGTGCTTTAGGACTATGCTTCAAATTCATAGAAAAACATGTAAGAAGTTTGATCGGAGAAATGAGGTAAAATTGGATTGGCTCAAGGAGACCAAACTCTGATGTTGGGTTTGGTCTATGAGATTATACTTTGAATTCTGAGTTCTGGCTGAGAGACCAAACGTTCAGTCTCATCATACTCAAAATTCTGAGTTTGGTCTGATTCTGAAGTTTCTGTTTTTAGACCGAATGAAGCACTAAACGTTCGACGATGAGGATCACCAAATGTTCGGTATTGAGTTCGGTCTCAATTGTTCAGCTGCAACGTTCAGATATTTCAAATTGTGAGTTTGGTGTGAGAGACCGAAAGTTCGTCGACTTTTGGACAACAGAATTTTCTGTTATCTTTTCATCGAATGATGCAACTTTTGCAACTCGGAACATGCCCTTTCAACCATGCACGATCATAAACTACATTTGAAAGTTAAATTCTGTAGAGATGTGTTAGATTAACTTCTTTCTTGTTAAAATTAAAGTCTATAAATACAAGAATCCTAAAATTTTGAAGATATATTCTTATGAAAACTGTAGAATTTCTTCTTATTCATTCTTCTTCTTTCCATGGCATTAAAAACTTCAATAAACAAGTTCAATATTCTTCTCGTAGAGCAAACGACAAGAAGAATCCATTATATCTTGGAAGACATTTGCTCGTAGTCTATCTTGCTCAATTGGTGGAAGCAACAATTTGCTTTAATGACAGTAACATTCGTTACATCTCGACTGCTTTCCTCATCTTCATTTTGTTTTCTTTATATTTGATTACCATATCTTTGTCATTTTTCTAATAGAAACTAGGGTCTTCTCTGTCCCTCCCGTCTTCTCGTTTCTTGTGTTTCAAAATATTGAATCAAAGGAATTTCTCATTAACACAGTTACAATATGAATTTATGGCCTCCTTAAAGTCATAAGTGATCGCCCTAGCAAGTAAAAAGACGTGCTACAACACCTTCCGACTATAATCCAATGTTGTTGAAGATATTAGGGAATTATTTTTCTCATACCCTCACTACAACCTATGTTATTATACGAGTAGATATATGAAACCACATGCATCATACACCATCATTGACTTTTGAATCACACAAGAAAAGAAACAAAAACAAAAATCCACCCAACTTTGCATGCAGGTTTTGGCTAAGCAAACATAAAGAATGAGGGAATCTCACTTAGTAGTAAAACGTTTGACTCATTACTTAATTAACAGCGAAACGTTGATAAAACTCACTTGACATCCATTCTTCTTGGATAATGGCTCATTTACAGCCATTAACTTGCTGATGACTGGCTGTTGCCTGTTTATTTGTAATTTTTTTAAAATATATGTTTTGATAACCGGCTGGTGCCGGTTGCACGGGCGTAAATGAGCCATTATCCAAAAAGAATGACTGTTAAATGAGTTTTATCAACGTTTAGCTGTTAATTGAGTAATGAGTCAAACGTTTGGCTAGTAAGTGAGATTCCCGAATCCCCAAATGTTTCCAAAAATATTATAATAAAACTTATTACAACCCTCACCTTGACGGTTCCGTCGGCCGAACCCGTGTAGACAATTCCATCAACAGTAGCCACAACAGAATTCACAGCATCATCATGAGCCTTCACCGATTCCAAACATTTCGGATTGTCCACCCTCCAAACCTTAAATGTCCGATCCCATGATGCCGAATACAAAAGCCCTTTTTCTTCATTCATACTCAGGCAAGAAATCGCGTCACAATGTTTAATCCAAACGGCGGTTCTATTCCTTTTCACCTCGACATAATTACTAGGCTTCATGGAAGCCTTAAATATATCGAAAAACGAAGGCAATGTGCTCGAACGCTTAAATATAGTCGGATTTTTTGGATTTATTTTCCATACCCTAATCTTTCCATCTTGATGTCCCGTAAAAATCTTGTCATTGGAGATAATTATAGCCTTAACAAGACCGCTGTTTGATTTAAAAGCAGCGTATTCTTTCATGGTTTTCCAAACACGTATGTTCTTGCTATCAGAACCCGTGTAAAGAAAATCATCTTTAGCCGCGAGAGAATAAATATGGCCTTCTTCTCGAACAAGCGATCCAATTAGGCCATTTTGTGGGAGGTTTTTTGTTTGATCATCAAATTTGGCCCAATGGGTTTCACCAAAAGGGGTGTTTTGGTTCCATGGGGACATCATCATGGGAGATAATTCGCCGCTTAAACGATTAGGGTCACAACCGGAGAAGCTGCTGTGACGAGGGGGGTGGAAGTCATCGGCGGAGGTGGTGGAGGAGGAGATGTTGGGGTCAGAATGGACCATGTTGGAGGGCAAGCTAGAGGTTTGGGAAAACATTGAAGACGTGGGATTGTCTTCTGGAATTCCGATTCCACCATTAAAGATTGGGGAAGATAAATCAAGAAAAATAATGAAGGATTGGATGGGAGAGAGGAGGATGAAGAGGAGAAGAGAAAGGGAGGAGTGGGGGAGAGATTTTGTAGGACACAACACAAGGATTTCAAGGCCGAAGTTGGCAGGAAAGTTTTTCCCTTTTTGGCTATATTTTATTTTGTTAAGATTTTATTTTATTTTTATTTCCTAATGTTGTGCTAATAAAGGGCTTTTACTATTAACATCTCAAAAAATCTTACATTCTATAAGAGAAAGGTAATACATCTCAAGCCTGGTTCTCATGACTAAGGAGGAGTGTACATGATCCACTCTGACCGGTTTTTAGGCATATTACAAGAATATCTACTAGTACTTAAAAAGACACAGAATTTGCCTAAACGGCTAAAAGAGGAAAGCCGAGCATAGTATATAGAGAGAGTTTTTTTTCACTATTCCAGCCAAAACTTAAAACAACTTTGGCTTCTAATATAACCAGAAAAGGACGTTTTCAGTGCACTAGACTCTCGCGTTTGTGCAGAGTCTGAAGAGAAACCGAATAGCTTTGTAATCGATGTACAAAGCCTTACCCTATATTTTGTGCAAGAGACTGTTTCCGCGGTTCAAACCCGTGACTTCAACGTCTCAAAATACAAGTCTTACGAGTTGATCAAAGACCCACACACTCAGGTACATTGTTTTCCGTTATGATTGTGAATAGGGGAAACTGAAACAGACTCACAATTATCCCTCCTTTATTTACTATTTTATTTATACTATTTTTATAATTTTTGCTCAATGGCAACAGATTAACAAGTAACAGCGTTTTTTTGACATCAAGCTCGCAAATTATTGCCAATGAAGCCTAGCCCAAGTGCAGAATAATTAGACACCAAGGAAAGAAGAGTCAAGACAGACCTAAATTGACTTGAAATGAACGGATTAGACATGACATACTAGATTTACACCTCTTTGAAGACATAGCCAACGATAAGAGTTGATGCAGACATATGATTAAGGTTAACGAGGTTTAGTCAAAATATAAAGACACCTTAAATTATATTTAGGAACTTAGATAGTATCTACATAAAGAGCCGGTGGTCTCTCTGAAAGCAAACTCTCTATCTTTTGGGATGGAGGTATTGTTTGACTGCCTCTATTCCACATCAGACCCTAGCGATAGCTTTTACTGTCGTTGGGATATACTTGGGATATACCGTGTAAGCAATCTCACCGTTCTTCATTCCAATCAGCTGGCTATGATCTATAGCCTCAAAGACAATAGCCAAGACTAGTACACCCAAATGTGAGAAAGAATACATATCTGAGGCACAAACCCAGAACAATTTACAACCAAAAAAAAAACAATAATTATCTGCTGTCAAAAATCAGGAAAAGAATGGACAAACTACAAGCTAACTGCTAAGGCCAAAACCTACCAAGATGAAAGGACAGAAAGAAGAATCACTTGATCAAAGGCTTGGCCTTGCGAATATGGCCAATGCTATTGACAAGATCTTTGCGGGTGCAAACAGGGAACATGTTGATCTCCTCCTTCATTGCTTTGAACCGCCATAGAACATATGGAAAGCTCAGCTGATCGCGAGATGTGAAGCGAACCACCTCGTTAAACCACAGACACATGAAAGCATTTGTCACTGGCGTGTGCTCCCTCACTATTATGGAAGCCTCCGCGAGAGCTGTTAAAACAACAACATTATTCTATTGACTTAGAGGCTCCCGCCTATAGCGGGGTATGGGGGTCGGATGTACGCAACTATATCCATATGTTAGAAACACACAGAGGTGTGTCCCCGAGAGCTGTTAATGTTTAGCAAACAGAAATGGAAAATGTATATACGTTTCTTGTACAGATGGTCAGACTCCTAGACAAAATAAATTTCTATTCTCATCTCCAATTGCTTAAGTTTCTGTAGTCTCCACTTCAAAATGATCACTCTTTATTCAAGCATATTCAAAGCCAGCTAAACAGTTTCCTATTAAACGGAAAAACGACACATTTATTTCCAAGTTCACAACTTTTCATCCTGCAAGCATGAAGATTCGGCTTTCAAAGCAAGGGATTTCAGTTTCTCTTACCAGGCTTCTTAAATATCACTGTTTGTAATGTACTAAGTAAAAGGAAGTACTAAGTAAAAGGAACACGGCGAATAAAGCTCACCTTTCTTCCCATTAAATCTGTTGGACTCTGGGAGTCCATCTTTGCGGTACTGAGCAAGTTGAACCTCCACTTCTTCTGGTGTAGCCTTGTTTTTCTTTACCACAGCATTAGCCTCATCATAGACACTACTGCGGGCACCATGTTCAGAAATCGCTAATGTGGAATCTGTACGCCACAGTAGGGCTTCCAACACTCCCAGTGGGTCCCTCCGAAACTGGGATTTGGAGTCTACCCAAATGGAATATCTGGAATTTGGAAAGAGCCGATGCGCAAGCATCTGACCAAAATAAGCATTAATCAGAATGAACCAGGCAGTTATTACTACCGTACTTGAACAAAATTTTAATACAAAGTAGTTATACGCGCTATGGCAAGTCAAGAAGAATAGCAACTGCAAGAAGACCAGATAGCTCCATACCTTTGGAATTTTCCCATTTAACCTTTGATCTCTAAAAGGTAGATCTTTAACTAATATTATCCGCCAATTCCCAATAGAATGGTTTGCACCAAATGTGTGTCCTTCCGACTCTTGGGCAGCAAGAGTAATTTCGTCCCAAAATGCAACATAGCAGACCTACGTCAACTCAATATTTAAGCATAGAAAAGTAAAGCAAATGTAAGAAACATTTAGAGGACTTAAGCGTCTGCCAAGGTAACCTTCTTAAGGGATAACTCTGACATCCCTATAGGTTGATAAAGATCATCTCCACCCCCAAAAGCACAGGTAGAAACCACGGCCTTGCAACTTTGCATGAACGCCTTGTCTTCTTCGGAAATTCTGAATCCTCCTTTATCACTGTAGAAACCACAGTGGATCAAAGCTGCTTCATCATGGATCTGCAGCAATAGCTAAATTCTTCCATGAAAAGAAATGGACCATAGACAGCATACATAATTACAGGAGTGAACACACATTAGAGAACGGCAAGGTGCCCGACAAACTTGATCTTTAGAGAATTGGTCAAGTAAAATAAATACAATTCAAAACAAGGAAAAGAAAAAAACTTAATCTCTGGTCCATTATCCCAGGACGAAATGCTATTGAAAAGAAGGTCCATCAACCTCAAAACTTTGGTTTCTCTGCGCAAGTGTTTGATATCCGGTGAATAAATTGAATCTTGTTGTCTCCAAAAGCTGTTGAGAGAGTGTAGAATTCACTTCTACATTATATATCTTGTCCTCATGTATGTATACCAGTTTCTTTAAAGGCTTAGTAGATTCTTTTTTGATTGGAAAATCCAGATGCTCAAGTTCTTCAGGAGACAGAAGCTTCAAACAAGCTGAGAATATTTCGAAACACACTCTGGTCAGCCAGAAATCTATATCCTAAGCCACTTAAGAATGCAGTTAATCAAGAAAGCATATACAATTTTCTATATAACATCATACAAACTATGATAAACAATGTAGACAAAAACTCCAAGCAAGCCCTTAGTTTGAAGCTTTAGTTATAAGCGGTTGGCCAAAAAGACACCGTACAAGGACGGTGAGATAACATGATAACACACTTTATGTTCTAAAACAAGCTTCTATTATAATCTATAATAACCAATCAAGGTACCAACCGAAAGGATTATAACTCCTAGAGCAACTAGTAATATTCCGCACACAATCTACAGCTGAAAAGATAACTGCAGAACAACCAAAACGTAGCTATATAGCCCATCAATTTTGCTCTAGGCAGAAACTATTGGTGTCTTGCACGTCATAATCGTGCAACAGACCAAAAAAGCCAAAGGTAAGAGACCTCCATCCACATGATGTGCCAATTTAACTCTCTGTCAATACATGGACCAGCAATTAAAAAAATACAAAAACAGAAATAACAAGATTATAACAGACAAATATTTGCAATTATAAACTGTCACTGAAACACGCCAAAGCATAAAGCATCACCTATACAAACCACACCCCATTCATGAAGAAAGGCTAAATTAATGTCTTAGATTTCATCGATATGTTCTTTGATCTGTTTGGCCTTCATCCTTTAGCTGAGGTAGTTCAGGACGGCTTTACGGCATTAATCACACAAGAGCCAAGAGATACGTCATTTGACTTGATGCAATTCAATCCCAACTTTAATCTAATCAATTCCCAAACTAATAACACCAACAAAACCCAGTCAATTTCAGCTAATGATTTGCAATACATAGTGAAATTATAATATAAAAGTAAGATCTTTGAATGATGACTAAACCAATAAGAACATTAGAAAGTGTCCAATTTTTTCCATTGGTCCACACATTCACCGCTGTTTTACTGAATGGCTATATCATTTATGCTGTCACATTCACATCATAATTTCACAATCTGAAACATAAATCTTTTGAGTAAGAGCAAAAAGGTCGTATCTTTACAGCAAGAACTCACGGGTTCTAACGCCACCAATTACTCTCGTCACCGGATCCAGACGATTCAAGTTAACCGGAATTTTCCTCACAGAATCCGGAATTTTCTTCTTCCCAGTCACAAGTTCAGAATTTCTACTTGTTTTTCTGCCAATACTAAAAGCCTCATACAAGAGAAGCGTAGCAGCAAAAACCAAGATGAGGAGCGGCCACCATTTGAGAATCCGCCTTATAAATTGAGCATTCCGATCAGTCTTTCCTCTAGGGCCGAATTTCCTTCGCTTCCGACGGAATCGAGATCTTGATTTCCCCGCATGGTCGTTGTCGGAGTCGTCAGAGAGTGCTATCGAAATGTTGCTCTCGTGCATCGACTGTGATGTTAGTTATGTAGTCAGTGGAGAAGCTAAAAATGGCAGGAAAATCAGCCGGAATCGACGCCGGCTCCAAGGAGAAAGCTCGGTGTCAGGATCTTTTTGCTGCTCTTCTGTTTTTTTTCACTTGTGAAGAATATTTCAATACAGATCGAAGGGAGAAAAAAGAAGAAAAAAATTGAAGGAACTAAAATTGATTAATATCTAAGAAAGAAGAAAGAATGTAAAAACACAAAGCTTTGTTCAATAATTCTGTTTTCAAGCTTTAGAATTGTTTTTGGAGGTATGTTACAATGGTGAAAAAACGACCATATTTATAGGCAAATGCTAGACATGTTTATAGGTAAAACCTATGTGAACAAAATAGATAAAGTTGGTAAAAACTATGTAAACAAAATAAACAAAGTTTACATTACTACCTACCAATAAAAATTACGTTTACACATTGTCAAGGGCGGAGGGAAGGGGGGCACAACGTCGACGAAAAAAATTATATAGATAGGTAGGTGTAGTTGTATTTTTGGCCATTCAGTTCAAAGTGTGCCTTTCCTTGACAGAATATTAACTCTCTATTACGTGGTCACATAGTGTTTAATGTTCGTAATTCTCTGCTAACTGACTAAAATGTGTCTAAAACTTACCAAAATACGAGGATGACGAGAAATCAGATATCCAAAATACTGCATCGGCTTTGATTGATAAGATGGACTCTTTTGAGTTTGTATTTGTTGGAAAATTTATGCTGAAAATTTTAGGAATGACAAGTACACTTTCTAATTCTACAAATGATAGATCAAAACATTGGGTGTGCTCTTAATATGATCAACGGGGTAAAAAAAAGCTTACAAAAATATAGAGAGGTTGGTTCGGATAATTTGTTGAAAGAAGTCTTTGAGTTTTGTGGAATACATGAAATTGATGTGCCTAATATGGAGGATGTTGTCATTGACCCGTCTAGAAAAAAGCGTAAATGTGGTGAACCGATGACATATTTTCATCATTTTCGTGCAGAAATCTTTATGAAGGTACTTCATTTATCTTTATTGTGTTGATACATATAACATTGATGGTTAATTTGTTTATATCACAATTAATTTTTATTCATATAAATTCTTAGATGATTGACATTATTGCTATGGAAATGGATGAACACTTCACAGAGGCAAACACAGATTTACTTATATGTGTAATGTGACTTGATCCTTCAAATTCTTTTGCGAACTTTAATCATGGTCAATTGTTGAATCTTGTTGATTTATATCTAGATGACTTCACTTCCTTAGAACGAATGGAGCTTGACCATCAACTTGACAATTACATTGTCGATATGAACTCAAATGAAGTATTCTCTGATATAAATAATCTTGGAGATCTTGCAAAGAAAATGGTGGAGAAAAATTATCATAATTACTTTCCTTTAGTATATCGACTTATCGAGTTAGCATCGATCTTACCTGTTGGAACGGCTAGTGTTGAAAGAACTTTTTCTGCAATGAATATCAAGACTGATCTACGCAACCGGTTGGGGGATGACGCACTATCGGATTGTTTATTGTGTTACTTTGAGCATGAAATGTTTAGCACCTTTGAAGATGAAGATACTATGCACGATTTCAATCAATGTCATCTTGAAGAACCTTTTTGCGTCCCTCGGCAACTCTTTCTCGTCCTATAATAGTCAAATAAAAGATATGTATTGATTTATATTACTGTATTAAGTTAATAATTATGATCCGCATATTGTTTGTTGTGTATTTTTTTGTACATTGGCCAGTAAATATGTTTTCCTTTACGTGTTTTATGTTATAATACAAAAATATATCTAGAAGAATTTGTCAGTTTTTCGGTTCGAAACGGTGACCGGTGATATTCCTGTGTCGAAGCCTATCAGTGCCCTCCCAAGAAGGGCCTTCTGGCTCCGCCACTGCACATTGTTGACCATTGTGTGTTCTCACTTAATTTAACTTTACATAGATTACTCTCAAAACTAAAATATTTTAAGAAAGACTAATAAAAATAAGTAAAAAATCAAACATATAAAATCATTCAAGGTATAAATTGTACGGTGAAGTTGAAACTTTAAATGACATGACTCAACCAAAGAGGAGAACATATGTATATATACACTCTTTTTTCATTCATTATTTTATATTACTTACATTTCAATTTTCATATAATTTTACTGTATCCTGTCGTCTTTTTACAACCTTATTTATGAACGTAAGTAGTCCACATGGACATGCTTAATGGTCATACATACAATATTTAGATAAAATTATCTTTTCTTATTCACGAGGTTGGACGTTGGAGCAAATGATAAGATCGCTGTTTTGTGACATTGAATTTACGGGTTCGAGCTGTGAAAACAGCCTCTTGCACAAAGTGTAAGGTAAAGCTGTATACATCAGATCGCGAAGCAGCCCAGACTCTCCTCAGATTGTCCGCAAACGCAGAAGCTAGGACTGTAAACGAGCCGAACGAGCTGAACATCGTGTTGTTCAAGCTCGGTTCATTTAACTTAGCAAACTAGCCGAACGATGTCACTTACCGAGTTCGAACAGAAAAATTGTTAAAGCTCGGTTCATTAACCCTTTATCCGAGTCGAGCTCGAGCCGAATGAGTCGAATACCTAAACGGCTCGGTTCATTTACAAGCCTAGCAGAAGTCTATTACACCTTGAACGCTCTTTTATCGGAAAAGGCTTGATCCTCAAAGTTTTAAAAAGTTTATGTGCATCTCACACTATTCAAATAGTTATCAGAATCGAGTTCTTGATTTCCCTGCATGGTCGCGATTTGACGCAACTTTATCATATAATTTGAAGCTGTTTTCGTAGCTCGAACATGTGACCGTAAGATTATAAATCAGCAACCATATAAAATATAAAATTTCAGTTGAGAAACATATATCTTTACTTTATCAACTCTTTTAGATCCCCCCCTCCATCATTAGGTGCAGGCTTAATGGTCAACTTCATTGATGAGCCAAAAAATATTCAGTCAGTCAATAACAGTCAACGACATATCAAGGTCTGAGACAACTCTTGCAGCTCGGCAGGAATGCGCTTATGCTCGGCTATTTTATGCCTTTAGCTGAGGCAAGTTTGTTGAAACGGCTAAGGCAAATTCATCTTGGTCAGCTCGGCCGCATGTCTGAGTCAGGTCGGCACTTGCTCAACTTGACCAAGACTGATTAAGTATAAAGTCATCTTACAAGGACAACTCTACATATTGCACCTCAGCTTGGCAATGCCTCGGTCAAAGTAATCTCTTATGGTCAACCTCGGCAAATAAAAGAGATTCACAGTGCACTTCTACAAGATGTATATTCAGCTCGACCTCGGATCAACTTCATATCAACATCGAGCTCTGGCCTCGGCCTTACTCACATAAAGGCCGTTGTTCAGAGTATCTCGGATAAGACCAAAGAAGATATTATCTGCTAATATCTGGGACCTACCAAGGCAACTTACCAGAGTACTTTCCAGGTGTCAAGCACAGACTGGCTCAGTACAAGGTCATCATGATAGGCCGACATACACATTGTAGGTTCAACCACTGACACAGCTACGGTCTCAGGCTCTTGTCCCATCATTCTGCGGCTCTGCAGTGGACTAGACCGCCATCTTAGACACATCATCATCCCATCATCGGGCAGGAGGTCTGATCCCCTCAATCTTGGGTATAAATATCCCACTTTCCACACGAGGGAGGGGATCGAACTTTTGGAACAACTTCTGGAGCCTTCCCATACGAACTCCATCTCGGCCAATACATAAAAAACCAAATATTCAGCAAGATCTGAACACAAGTTTCATCTAAACCTTATTCCATCATAAATTGCCTATTCAAAACACCCACAACTGACTTAAGCGTCGGAGGGTTTTCCCGGGACAGCGTCCTGGGACCTCTAACGTTTTCCTTCCTTCTCAGGTTCCATTGACGGATTTAGACAGAAGATTAACGGCACACAACTCGGGTCATCTCTGATCCACCCGGTGAGCAATTCTGGTCTCATCATTCATCAAAACAGGGGAATTCTTAAAGTTGAATTCTTGCTTAAGACCAGAGGTACACGTAACTTTAACAATCTCTAGTTGAGTAGACAGGCAGTTACCACTGTTATCTACCACGAGATCTTCAGAAGCTGCCTCACCACTCTGCTTTTCTCGGCGTGCCTGCGAAATGTGAAACATATGAACTTTCTGAAAGCTCCCCCAATGCTACTGATTCGCTGAAGGTAAGAATTACCAATAAAAAGAGGCAATAAAGGTCAAACATACAGTCATCTCAAGTTCTTGCAAGTTAGGGGAACTTCTAAGGAGGCAAAGAGCAGCCAAATTCTCATCAATGCTACTGAAATTAATGTCCAAATAGAGAACACTGAGCTCCAGAAATGGCGTGTGGTCAGTCTCCAAAAACAATGATACTGAATCAACGTTAAGATACGTAGATAGAGTTAGATGAGAATTAAGAAAATCTACTTTATCTTATTCAATGAAAGTAGGGTGAGCTAAATAAAAATTAAGAAAAAAGACTTTCTCTATCTCCATTCAGGTAAAATTTGCGGAACTATAATACTGTTGGGATTGGTGGAACTGAAGTCAGCCGAGCTGAAGAGACTGAGCTGAAAAGGCCGAGCTCAGGAGGCCGAGCTCGAGGACTTAGAGTTGGGAGCTGATGCCAGAGATGGAAGTGTGCCGAGCTAGACTGATGGCCGAGCAGAGCTGCAGATCGGCCATATATCAGAAAATCATGGGAATAGATATCTCTTGATTGGAGATTTGATTAATACCAAATCCTGTTCTGGATAGAAATCTCCATGTATATCTTTCCATAAAGAATATCCATTAAAGCCTTATTTATGGTATGGTTTGATGTATAAGGCACATCCCTTTGTTGTAGCCGATCCGCTTGCTATAAATCCCTGGTCTAGGCGCAGTGAATTGTAACCGAAATCTGAGTTGGTGATAGTGAATTTTTGGCTTGCCGCCGCCGTGGGTTTTTCTTCCCCTTGAGGGTTTTCCCACGTTAAATCTTGTGTTCTTCGTTTTAGTCTGTTCTTCGTTAATTACTCATTACTTTTATGTGTTCTTGTAATCGTCGTTGTGGTTGTTCTTCACTGATTCCGCGTTAAGTTCCCCAACAAATACTAACTTAACCAGAGAGCCTGAATCCCCTTTGTTGTGTGTCTTTGTGTCCTCTTCAAAAAATAGAGTGGAAAAATCAAAAAATCGACCTCATCTTTCGGCAGCGAGATACTGCAGGCAAGAAAGAAAGCACAGAGCCCAATCTCGACAGATAACTCTGACATCAATATAGGTTGATAAAAACCATCTCCACCCCCAAACGCACACGTAGAAACCACGGCCTAGCGACCATGCTCTTCTCATGAAGACATCCCTATATCACTTATTTCAAAGGCTTAGTAGATTCTATTTATATTGGAAAATCCATATGCTCAAGTTCTTCAGTAGATAGAAGCTTCAATTAAATTCTATATGGATGAAATAAAAAATGAAATAAATGGGTACCATGGTTGCCAAAACAATATTTTATAAACTCTATATGAATTATACAAAGAGGAGTAAATGCAATGAAGAACCAAAAAGGAAACTTGAGTAGTTCCAAGTGCAGCTAGTAATACTGCACACACAAGCGAGACCAGATCTCCTCACCATAAACTCCCTCACCGTGCGACACGTGACGGTAGAAGAGGAGGTAAAGCTAGATGCTGGTGACCCTCATCTAGCCTCAACCCTGCTGCCACGTGTCATATGGTTGTTAGAATATGTTAAAGTTTTGATTATTTGCACAAATTGGTACTTCGAACGGTGGATTAGGCGCTTCATGTATTGTGTTGCAAGACAGTATACTTCGAACGCTTACATTAGGCGCTTCATGTGCCTTGGTGGAATCCAGTACACTTCGAACGCCTACATTAGGCGCTTCATGTGAAGTGTCTGGACGCCCGAACACTTCGAACGCCTACATTAGGCGTTTCATGTGTTTTGGAAAAAGGCAGTACACTTTGAACGCCTACATTAGGCACTTCAATTGTCCCACTAAGTCAAAAGTACTTTTTCCCCAAAATGGGCACGTATATCGAACTAATTTCTGATGAAAAGTCAGGACTACTTCGAACAAGCATGAAGGCTTTGATTAGGCGCTTCATGTGACTTCGAACGCCTTAAGTTGCTCACATTAGGCGCTTTATGTGACTTCGAACGCCTGTTCATTTTCACATAAAGCGCTCCATGTCACATTGAACACATGTTTTATAAACACATTCGGCGCTTCATGTGACTAACGTTACAAAAGTCTTATGTTTTACTTTCTAACATCATTTGACTCTTTGTACCCTCCTCTTTTAGTAATTTTTTCACAGGGTCTCTCTCTGCCATGAAGAAAGCTGCTTTCCACTTCTAGCTTTCTTTTTGAAGTTACTCCAAGAATGTGCTACAAGCCAAAGAGAGATCTCAAATGAAGAAGATATACCATCACAAGATGCCAAAGCCCATTATTGGCTCTGCAGAGGGTTTCAAACGGGAAGATTTTTCAAGAATGATAAAACAAGAGTCTCATCCTTTTCTTCTACAACTTTCTACACTTTCAAGCTCTCAAGTTTTCTCTCAAAACTCAAGCTCTCAAGATAGTTGTAAACTTTGTATATTTTTACTTTATTGTTGAGAGTGATTATTGTAAGAAGAAGAGTCTTCTTCTTGGTGAGTAAAAATTGTGAGAGGTGAAGTAGATTGTTGGTCAAGGAGCAAGGGTGCTTCTTATTTGAGATTTCTAGACCTTGGAGAGTTAGTTGATAGTGTTGTGGTGCACTATACTCCCTACAAGATTTCTTTGAGGGCAAAGAAGATCTTTGGAGGCTAGACTTCAAGGGGTTAGATTTCTCGGTTGTGGTATAGGCGGTGGCCTAGTTTTCCATCTTGTTTGGATTTTGTTTTTGATTGTTGTTTCCCCCACAGAAATAACAATCCCCTTTTTAAAATCCTTCTTGTGAAAAATCAAGAAGGTAGAGGAGTAGAGTCATTTGACTTGAACCTCTATACATCCTTGTGTTCTTTACTCTTTGCAAAGTTTTTATTCTTCTTAAAGAACACACCCAAGTATTGGCTGCATTCAAAAACGAAAAATATCCAGAAAATATCCATACTTGGTGAACACACTATTCAACCCCCCTTCTAGTATGTTCTAAGGGACCTAACAATTGGTATCAGAGCTTAATCTTGCGATTTTGAGTTGAAATAGCAAGATTTGATCTTAAAAGTATGGATCCCTTTATTTTTGATGATGCTAGTTCCACAAGTGGTGATGCCTCAAGAAGAAGGAGGCAAGAGACACTTCTCCCTTCTATTTCAAGTGTCCATATCAAAGTTCCAATGTTTGATCCTCTAAACTACCCACTATGGAAGTCCAATATGGAAACATATTTACACTCTTGTGGGTACCGTATATGGAGAGAGGTATCAAAAGGTTCAACTATACCTTTTGATGTTGATGATCCTACTCCTGAAGAGGAGTTACAGTTTGCCATAAATAGCAAAGCTCTTGCTATTTTAAATAGCTCTCTTACTCCAAATGAGAGAGCTCAAATTCAAGGAGTCCAATCCGCTCATGAGGCTTGGACAAAGCTAGAGATGATCCATGAAAGAACATCTCAAGTCAGGAAGGCAAAGAGAAGACAGTTGATCAAACAATTCTACAACTTTACTGTCCCCAAAGGTAAAAAGATCGAAGAGTCCATCCAAAGATTCACCAAACTTGTCAACCTTCTCACTGCGGTTGGCAAGAAAATAGAACAAGAGGATCTCAACCATTGCTTCCTAAACAGCTCAGGAAGAGAATGGAACGCAAAGGTAACGGCTATTGAGGAGTCCAAGGACTTGGAGACCATAACCTTGGATGAGCTATATGGGAATCTCATCACTTATGAGATTCATCTTGATGCTCAAGAAAAGAAAGACCCCATCCGCCACTCTACAAAAGCTCTTGCTTGCGAGTCGGAGTACTCGGACGATGAAGTTGGACTTCTTGTTAGAAGATTCCGACGTTTTACGAGAAAGAATGAGGATGAAGCTAAAAGATTCATCAAAGACAAATTCTCCAAGGACAAAGTGAAGGACCAAGACAATAAATGCTACAAGTGTGGAAAGTTTGGTCACTTCATGAAGGATTGTCGGGTGAAGGAGCCGCAACTCAAGGATAAGAAGGCCATCTACCAAAGGAAGAAGGCCTTGCAAGCGGAAGTAGCCCATTGGGAGAGCATTCTTTCCGGGTCCGAGAGCGACAACGGCGACCATGATGATCTTGCTCTCACGAACGTCGTTCAAGATGATCTAGACAAGGAGTTCTTTGCACTCATGGCCATTGATGATGACATGGAGGTATGCAACATTTCATCTCACTATAGATTGATTGATGAAAGAGATGATTTAGTGCAAGAAAATGACCTCTTAGACTTAAAATACGAACGTGTCAAAAAGGAATTTAGAGCATGCTTAAATGAATATGACACATTATAAGATCACATTGCATTACAACTTGAACATGACATATTTTTGACCATGCATGTGATTGCACTACAAGAGAAACATGATTTGATAAAATCATGTTCTCAAGCCCTTGATGAGAAGAAAAATGATTCAAGGGTAAGTGCTACAAAAGTAGAGGTTAAGGATGCATCTAGGCCAATCATGAAAGCTAAAATCAAGCCTAGCACCATGTATGCATCCAAGAAGGGAAAACCAAAGGAACAAGCACAAGTTGTCAAGGAGTCTAAAACCTCCTTGAAGAAACAACGGCACATGCCTAAAGCAAAGGCAAACGCACCAAAGGTGTCACAACCTTTGGTCCAAGTCGTGAAACAAAAAGCTTCTTCGATTCCAAAGAAGGTTGCTCCTAAAAAGGAATCACGAAATGTGCCAACGCACAAGCATGCGCACAAGCATGCGCAATCACACAAACATACTCCTACATGTTTTTATTGCAATAGGAAAGGTCATGTAGAAAGAGTATATAGGGCTAAAAATAATAAGAGTCTTGTGTGGGTGCCGAAAGGCGAAATGAAGGTAACTAACCTTCAAAGACCCAAGACAAAAAGGGTACCAACTTCATATGGTTCATTTGTAGGCCCTAGCACTCAATGGAGAAAGCGAAGACAAGGTCAAATGGGTCGTGGACAGTGGGTGTTCCAACCATATGACGGGAGACAAAAGTCTCTTCCATAGACTCACTATGCAAGACGGAGGAGTTGTCCACTTTGGAGGTAGCAAAGGCCAAATCAAAGGACATGGTATTGTGGGTAACGATTCCTTCTCTCTTAGTGACGTCTTATATGTTGTAGGTCTAAAGTTTAACTTGATAAGTGTCAGTCAACTATATGATGCAAATTATGAGGTAACGTTTTTGCAAACAAAGTGTCTTGTGAAAAAGGGTAATGATATCTTATTTGAGGCTTTGCGTTTCAAAAACATTTACAAACTTAGCATCAATGATTTGGTTTCTCAAAATGTATCTTGCTTAGTTGCTACGAATGATTTGACGCAACTATGGCATAGACGTCTCGGACATGTATGTTTCAAAACATTTAAATTTATTTGCGAAAATAATAAAGTCCGAGGCCTTCCAAAAATGAGCTTCGAAAACCATGACTTATATGACACTTTTCAAAAGGCGAAGCTTGTGAAAACAAGCTTCAAACCCAAGACAAATATATCCACCTCCAAACCCCTACAATTGCTTCATATGGATTTGTATGGGAATGTTGGAACAAAAAGTTTGGGTGGTAAACATTATACCTTCGTGGTAGTAGATGACTATACTCGTTATACATGGGTGATGTTTCTAGCTAATAAAAATGATGCATGTAGTGAGTTTATGAATTTAAGTAGACGATTGGAAAATCATGTGGGTGACATCATTAAGACCATCCGTAGTGATCATGGTGGTGAGTTTAATGGTGATTTCGAAAGGTTTTGTGTATCCAAAGGATACTCACATGACTTTTCAGCACATAGAACTCCACAACAAAATGGTGTGGCCGAATGAAAGAATATAACTCTACAAGAAATATGTAGAGCAATGTTAAATAAGTTCGGTTTGCCCAAATATTTTTGGGCCGAAGCGGTAAATGCCGCTTGCCATGTGATCAATCGTGTATATTTGAGACCATACCTAAATGTGACACCGTATGAGCTTTGGAATGGAAAAGTTCCCAACATTGGGTATTTCAAAGTGTTTGGTTGCAAGTGTTTCATACTTAATACCAATGACACTTTGGACAAACTTGACCTTAAAGCGGATGAAGATATCTTTTTAGGTTATGCCTCAAATAGTAAGGCATTTCGTGTTTTCAACAAAAGGAGTCAAAAGGTGGAAGAATCAATCCATGTTAAGTTTAATGAGTCACTTAGAAACGAACCTAAACTTAATGAGGATTGTGAAGAAAATGAAGATGTGACTCCTCAAGAAGAAATTCTTGAGGATATTCCTATGATTGCTCCATTAACAAGGGATTGTTGATGACCCTCCAAATGGAAACATCTTCATTGACTTGAGAGTAGAACCTATTGAAGGTACTCCTCCACCTTGTATTCATGAACTTTGTGAGTCAAATAGTAATATTTCTCATACTCATGTCGTTGATATACAAAATGTAGAAAATGCATCGCATGTTCCGAAAAATGAATTTCATTTGAATAATGAAGGTTCATCACTCCCGGAACGTGATCATGAGGAAGTTGGAGGAGACGTCTCCAATCTTCCTAGATCATTTAAGCATAAAAGTTCTCACTCTCACGAGTTAGTCATAGGTGATTTAAATAGGGGTATTACCACACGAAGGCAATATAGAGAGAATGCATTTGTCTCTCTTATAGAGCCTAAAAATGTTAAAGATGCACTTCTTGATGAAAATTGGATCTTGGCTATGCAAGAATAATTAAACCAATTTGAAAGAAGTGATGTTTAGGAATCAGTTCCTAAACCACACGACCATCCTATATTGGTACGAAATGGGTATTTCGTAACAAGATAGATGATCAAGGTAATGTCACTAGAAACAAGGCTAGGTTAGTTGCTCAAGGATTCCGTCAAGAAGAAGGTATCGATTTTGATGAGACATTTGCACCCGTAGCACGACTTGAGGCTATTAGGATGTTATTAGCATATGCTTGTTATAGAGATTTTAAATTTACCAAATAGATGTTAAATCCGCCTTCTTGAATGGTGTTATTCAAGAAGAAGTGTATGTTGCGCAACCTCCCGGGTTTGAATGTCATGATTCACCACATCATGTCTTCAAACTTAAAAAGGCTCTTCATGGCCTCAAACAAGCTCCAAGAGCTTGGTACGAGAGATTAAGTACTTTTCTTCTTAATACTGATTTTTCAAGAGGTAAAGTTGACACTACTTTGTTCATAAAAGAACAAGGTAGAAATCAATTAATTGTTCAAGTATATGTTGACGATATTATTTTTGGTGCTACTAACAATTGTCTTTGTGAGCAATTTGCTAGTCTTATGCAAGGTGAGTTCGAGATGAGCATGATGGGAGAACTTAACTATTTCCTTGGGTTACAAATCAAGCAAACCGAAGATGGCGTGTACATTTCCCAAACTAAATACACTAAGGATTTGCTCAAAAAATACAATTTTGGTGAAGGAAGAGAAGTAAACACATCTATGAGCACAAGTGCCAAGCTTGACAAGGATGAAAAAGGAAAGCATGTCGAGGTAACCTTGTATCGTGGTATTATAGGTAGTCTACTCTATTTGACGGCTAATAGACCCGATAGTTTACATGCGGTGTGCTTATATGCTAGATTTCAAAGTGATCCTAGGGAGATGCATCTAATTGCGGTAAAACGCATCCTTAGATACCTTAGACGTACTTTGAAATTTGGGTTATTTTATCCTAAAAATGCATGTTTTGATTTAAGAGGATATTGTGACTCCGATTATGCGGGGAGTCTTGTTGATAGGAAGAGCATCTCCAGAACTTGTCAGTTTCTTGGAGATTGTCTTGTTTCTTGGTTTTCTAAGAAACAAAACAATGTGTCTCTTTCTACGGCGGAATCCGAATATGTGTCGGCCGCCTCTTGTTGTGCACAATTGTTATGGATGACAAACACTTTGAATGATTATAACATTCACTTCTCCAAAGTGCCTATTTTGTGTGATAACACGTCTGCTATCAATATTGCACAAAACCCCGTCCAACATAGCCAGCCTAAGCACATTGAAGTGAGGTATCATTTCATCCGTGATTGTGTACAAAAGAACTTGGTAAGTGTGGAGTTTGTTCCTACACGAGACCAATTAGCAGACATATTCACGAAACCCTTACCTAGTGATGTATTTGCATCTATAAGAAGTAGGTTGAGGTTGCTCAACATGGTTTGATAATAACCCATCTTGAGTTTTGAGCAAGAAAATTTTTAATTTTTTTTTCAAGGTCAGTATACATAAGGCGCTTCATCACATTTACTTCAGGCGTTCGATGTCACATCAAGCGCCTGATGTTAAGGATGTCACCCGTTCGAAGTGACATCAGGCGCTTTATGTACCTAAACACTAGCGTTCGATGTTGGATTAAACGCTTCATCTGTAGGAGTTCACTTGTTCGAAGTGACATTAAGCACTCAATCTTCTTTTCCACAACCGTTCGAAGTGACTTTAGGCGCTTCATCTTTGTTTATGAAGTCGTTCGAAGTCACATTAGGCGCCTAAACCCTATTTCTTCACTGTCATTTCCGCCGTCTCTTCAGTTTTTGTTCCAATCAATGGACATCAATTCCTGCCGCCATTTCACTCCTTTCTCTCTTCCCCACTTCTGACCACTCCTCCCACTTCCCCAATCTTCTTCTCCTTCACCTCTTCATTTTCCTAAAACTCCTCTTCATCTTTCTCCACTACTTTCTCTCTCTCTCTCTCTCTCTCTCTCTCTCTCTCTCTCTCTCCCCCATTATCCTCCGTTATCAACATCAAACCCCTTCATCTTCTATTTTCTCACTATAAATTCCATTTTTCTCTCCTCTCTCCTCACTCTGCTCTCTTCATTTTCGGAAGATTTTCTCTTCTTCATCCTTCGAACAACCTCTCTCATGGCATCTGTAGGACCCTCAAAACATCCCCGTAGCCACAAGCGCAAGCAAACTGCTGGGCTTGTGGAACCACAAGAAATCAAATCCATTCGTGAAGGGCTCACCAAGAAAAACTTTCCTTGGTTAAAGAAATTTGATTCCATCATTAAAGAATCACCCCGTCATGCGGACAGGGGAGTGCATGTATCTATGTACTCCAATCTGCTTTTTGAAGAATGGCTCACAAACAACCGGCCTATCATTCCACTCAAATTGCTTCGTCTCAATGATCTATCTGAGACTCGCAATGCGGACCAGCTTATCTCCTTGCTAGAACATCAAGGATGGACCTCTCTCTGGTCCAGACTTGATATGCAGAAATTCTCCCGAGAACACACCAGCATGTTCTTTGCCAATTTGTGGGTTACTCCACAATTTGCATCTCAATCATTCTCTCTGAACATTGTCGTTGATGGTACGCCTCTTAGTTTTTCTATTCCCGAAATCTGTGATGTCCTCAGAATAAGAAACGAAGGGCTGAGTGACTTTTCCGTATTTGACTGGAGCAGTAAATACAGAA
>AP025070.1:31536943-31616659 GCA_036186865.1 Eustoma russellianum
TTATCAACATCAAACCCCTTCATCTTCTATTTTCTCACTATAAATTCCATTTTTCTCTCCTCTCTCCTCACTCTGCTCTCTTCATTTTCGGAAGATTTTCTCTTCTTCATCCTTCGAACAACCTCTCTCATGGCATCTGTAGGACCCTCAAAACATCCCCGTAGCCACAAGCGCAAGCAAACTGCTGGGCTTGTGGAACCACAAGAAATCAAATCCATTCGTGAAGGGCTCACCAAGAAAAACTTTCCTTGGTTAAAGAAATTTGATTCCATCATTAAAGAATCACCCCGTCATGCGGACAGGGGAGTGCATGTATCTATGTACTCCAATCTGCTTTTTGAAGAATGGCTCACAAACAACCGGCCTATCATTCCACTCAAATTGCTTCGTCTCAATGATCTATCTGAGACTCGCAATGCGGACCAGCTTATCTCCTTGCTAGAACATCAAGGATGGACCTCTCTCTGGTCCAGACTTGATATGCAGAAATTCTCCCGAGAACACACCAGCATGTTCTTTGCCAATTTGTGGGTTACTCCACAATTTGCATCTCAATCATTCTCTCTGAACATTGTCGTTGATGGTACGCCTCTTAGTTTTTCTATTCCCGAAATCTGTGATGTCCTCAGAATAAGAAACGAAGGGCTGAGTGACTTTTCCGTATTTGACTGGAGCAGTAAATACAGAATTCGTGAACAAGATATTAAAGTTGATCTGGGGTATTTTCCTTCATGGAAGACTCAGAATATGTCTCTGATGGATCGCATCTTGTTGGCCGTTGTCACTTATTGTGTCAATGGTAAGTCCCCAGAAATCCAAGCAACATGGATTTCTACATCACTTACCGAATCAAACATGAGACCCAGCTCAATTTTGCTTGTATTATGGTAGAAGTCATGTTTGCTGCTCTTCGGAAAGGTTCCAAGGCTTTACCTTTTGCCAATATTATTACTATCCTGTTAAAATCAAAAGGTATTGTCATTTCTGATGATGAACTGACCACAGTGGCTAAGACGGACTTCTATGACAATTATAACATTGCTCAAGCCATCGATTCTCAAAAACGCAAAGCCACTACCCTGCCTGATATTGCTGATGAGGTGGATGAAGGGCCTCAGGAAGGTGAAGGTTCAAGTACTGATGCACAGCTGCGTGCACAAATTCAGTCCTTGGAACAATCGGTTCAGCAACTGCAACTTCAGAATGCACGTCATGAATATCGTTTTGGAGTTATCAAAAATGCCTTTATCAGTCATTTTCCCTGGGTCTATATTCCTCCTGATTTTGATGATTTAGGGGGAGAACATGCTGCTGAAGGTGCTGGAGATGCAGAGGCTGCAGGTGGTGGAGGTGGACAGGCTGGCGGAAATAGTCAGCAAATGAGTGGTTTTGTAGAGTTTGCAACAAGCGGATTTGGTTTCGAGGATTTTCCTCCTAGTGGAAGTGGTTCTGGTTCTGGTAGTGGACTGTAGAATGTTTAAGACTCTCTGATGGATTGCAAAAGTGTTTTTTCTTTTGATGGCTAGCAACTTATCATCTCTTCCTATGTTTATTTGAAATCCTGTTAACTTTTACTAATGATTGTTTTTAACTTAAGTTTATGCTATGACATATGCATCACTATTGTTGAATTATATGTTTCTCTACTTGAAGAGTAAATTATGCATATTGTGAGTGGGAGCATAAGTTAAGGGGGAGCTAACTTTAAAAGTTACGCATTTTGTGAAATCATCAAAAAGAGGGAGAATGTTAGAATATGTTAAAGTTTTGATGATTTGCACAAATTGGTACTTCGAACGGTGGATTAGGCGCTTCATGTATTGTGTTGGAAGTCAGTATACTTCGAACGCTTACATTAGGCGCTTCATGTGCCTTGGTGGAATCCAGTACACTTCGAACGCCTACATTAGGCGCTTCATGTGAAGTGTCTGGACATCCGAACAATTCGAACGCCTACATTAGGCGCTTCAAGTGTTTTGGAAAAAGGCAGTACATTTTGAACACCTACATTAGGCGTTTCAATTGTCCCACTAAGTCAAAAGTACTTTTTCCCCAAAATGGGCACGTATATCGAACTAATTTCTGATGAAAAGTCAGAACTACTTCGAACAAGCATGAAGGCTTTGATTAGGCGCTTCATGTGACTTCGAACGCCTTAAGTTGCTCACATTATGTGACTTCGAACGCCTGTTCATTTTCACATAAAGCGCTCCATGTCACATTGAACGCATGTTTTATAAACACATTAGGCGCTTCATGTGACTAACGTTACAAAAGTCTTATGCTTTACTTTCTAACATCATTTGACTCTTTGTACCCTCCTCTTTTAGTGATTTTTTCACAGGGTCTCTCTCTGCCATGAAGAAAGCTGCTTTCCACTTCTAGCTTTCTTTTTGAAGTTACTCCATGAATGTGCTACAAGCCAAAGAGAGATCTCAAATGAAGAAGATATACCATCACAAGATGCCAAAGCCCATTATTGGCTCTGCAGAGGGTTTTAAACGGGAAGATTTTTCAAGAATGATAAAACAAGAGTCTCATCCTTTTCTTCTACAACTTTCTACACTTTCAAGCTCTCAAGTTTTCTCTCAAAGCTCAAGCTCTCAAGATAGTTGTAAACTTTGTATATTTTACTTTATTGTTGAGAGTGATTATTGTAAGAAGAAGAGTCTTCTTCTTGGTGAGTAAAAATCGTGAGAGGTGAAGTAGATTGTTGGTCAAGGAGCAAGGGTGCTTCTTGTTTGAGATTTCTAGACCTTGGAGGGTTAGTTGATAGTGTTGTGGTACACTATACTTCCTACAAGATTTCTTTGAGGGCAAAGAAGATCTTTGGAGGCTAGACTTCAAGGGGTTAGATTTCTCGGTTGTGGTCTAGGAGTGTGGCCTAGTTTTCCATCTTGTTTGGATTTTGTTTTTGATTGTTGTTTCCCCCATAGAAATAACAATCCCCTTTTCAAAATCCTCCTTGTGAAAAATCAAGAAGGTAGAGAAGTAGAGCTATTTGACTTGAACCTCTATACATCATTGTGTTCTTTACTCTTTGAAAAGTTCTTATTCTTCTTAAAGAACACACCCAAGTATTGGCTGCATTCAAAAACGAAAAATATACATACTTGGTGAACACACTATTCAACCCTTCCTTCTAGTGTGTTCTAAGGGACGTAACAATGGTAAGCAATGTCGTGAGGAGGTTTGCTTGAAGAGATCCAAACTCCACACAAGCTAAAGCTGAAAAGATAGCTATTGGCTCCTCGCACTTTATAATCGTACATCAGACAACGCCACATATAAACGATCCCCAGCACTTGAGAAAAAAGCAAAACGGTAACAACAACATCATCCTACGTCAAAAACATAGAACGTGACTGATCCACGTAAAAAGAGAAAGCATCAGCTTAACGTATCACACCCCATTAATAAAGAAAGGCTGACTTAATTAATCACACAAGAAAAGGAATAAAAACATAAATCAACTCATGACTATGAAACTCTAACTATAATCTCCAGAATTCCACACACTAAGAACACAAAAAAAATAATTTCCAACTGATCAATTTAATTCATTGTAAAATTATAATGTGAAATTGATATCTTCAATGATGATGACCAACAAGGACAAACCAGTGCATAAATATATGCCATACCTCAATTTTTTTCCTTACTAATCTATATCATTCATGTTACGATGATAAACATTATTCTTTGAAGATACTGACTTAAGAAAAAAAGGGTTATAAAAGATAGATGGAGAATATATTTTGGGAAGCTCTGTAATGAATTAGTGGAAGATGAATTCGTATTCGGAGAATTACATAACTCTGAAGAGGATAAAAACTTAACGCATAGTAGAACAATCGATTGTTAGAAGTAGAAGATGTTTTGTAAAAGATGGAAAAAGGTAATCGATTGGACACAACAGTATTCCTATTGAGTCTTGAAAATGCCTAGGGAGAGAAGGTAATATATGGCACAGAAAGCTTTTTAACAAGATTGTGAAGGCCGGTAAGATGTCAACAGTGGAGAAAAAAAGTCTTTAGTACCTTTGCATAAAAACAAAAGATATATACAAGATTGTGCAAATTATAGAAGAATTAAGTTAGTGAGCCACGCAACGAATCTTTGGGAACGAGTGATTTAGAAAAGACTTTGTAAAGAGACTAGTGTATCTAAAAATTAATTTGGATTTATGCCGAAAAGGTCAACGTTGGATGCTATTCATCTTTTAGAAAGATTAATGGAGACATATCGAGAGAAGAAGCAAGATTTGCATATGATTTTCATTGACTTAGAAAGGACATATGACAAAGTCTCACGAGAAATACCATGGAGAATACTTGAAAAGCAAGGCTTAGATAACATGTATAAAAATTATTAAAGACATGTATGAGAAAGCGATGACAAACGTAAAGACTACCGCAGGACTAAGCCCTGAGTTTCTTATTATATTGGATTTATACTAAGGACCGTCATTAAGCCCATGCTTATTTTCTATAGTTATAGATGAGCTCACTCGCACATTCTTGACAGAGTTCTGTGTAACATATTATTTGCAAATGATAGTGTGATGGTGGATGAGACTAGTAAATGAGTCAATGCTAAGCTAGAGTACTAGCAGAAGACACTAGAAGAAAAGAGCTCCAGGTTGAGTCGAAAGAAGACATATTATGTGAAATTTAAGCAATAAAATATTGGACTTTGAATCTTATGAGAAACTACGGGACCAAGAGATTCACCTGGGCGAGAGTTTCAAACATTTAAGATCTATACTACACAAAGATGGAGGAGATAACAAGAACGTGAATCACATGGTATATATAGGGTTGTTAAATTGAAAAAAATACGCCATGCCTTCTTTGTTATAGGAAAGTACCCTTTAAAGCTAAAAGAAAGTGTTAAAAGGCAACAGTAAGACCCATGCTGTGCGAGTATGAATGTGGCGGTCAATTATGAGCATAAACAACGGATGCAAGTGGAAAAAAAAGAGAATTTTACGATGAATGTGTAGACATACAATGAAGGATAAAATAAGAAATGAGCATCTATGGAGAAAGGTTGTGGTAGCTTCTATAAATGAGAAGATGAGAGAGATAAGGTTGAGACATCCTATAAATGCACATGTTAGAGCGCGAGATAACGAATTAGGTGCATGTTAAACGTTGAAGAGGAGATTAAAGAAGACATAGATAGAGAGAAAATAAAGATATGATTTACAAGATACTTGTTAAGCATACAGATAGAGATAGAGCGCAGTGGAAAGAGTTCATTTATATAGCTGATGTCATGCAGAGAGTATATGATTTAAGCGAGAATCTTAGGCACTTAGACTGGAATCACATTTGAGATGATATGATATTTTAAAAGCGACATATTCTAAAATCGCATATCAAGCATTAGGTATTAAGAGACATACAATGAGAATAGGATTCAAGCTACGACTCAAAGAAAAACTAGAAAAAAAAGAAAATTAAATAAAATAAATAAAACAAAAGAAAAATGAGTGATCTATATAGTCGACTTCACGTAGTATAGTAGGAGAAGAGTTAAGTGTTGTTGCTGTAGTATATTAAGTCTTTTAAATTGCACCATAACAGTTTAAACAATGTAGTTCATCCATGAACAATAATACATATGTGGTATCTATAGTATGTCTATTATGTAGATTATAATGAAATATACAAAATGAAGTCAAGCAATTTGTTGACTTTCATTCTATACAGTTTTTTTTGGAAGAAGGGGAACCTTTATTCCATCAAATACATACGTATAAGGAAGAATACCACGAAACAAAATACATTAGCGGTCTACTATTACCGTACCATAACTAATATTTACATGGTGTAAATATGTAACTCTCCTAAAGATTTTAGTGCAAACGATATGTGGTGGAGGTTGTTGCTGTGCACCACGTGTACAATCTGATTTCGCCAGTACCAAATGGTATGGGCTGCCTCTCTGAAAACATATCTCCATTCCAATCCATCCTCACTATGGCGTAGTGAAGTAGTGAGGTTAACGTCCACCCACTCGGCTACTTGTGTCACACTAAAGAACTTTACCGGTTCTTCACGAGGGATCAGTATTCTCCAAACAAAACTCACCCACGAGCAGTCCCGCAAAGCATGCAAAAACCATTCTTTACAGTTTTGGCAGAGGGGGCAATTGCACAAAGTGACAAGCAGTTTTACTTTTCTTTACTCATCAAAACGGAATTGAGTGCATCAGTGTCTGTGCTTATGTATAGCAATAACTTATAACACGAAATTGGCATGCGGCACGATACATTGGCTATCAAAGGTTGGGGTAGAATAATGCTGTTAGGGGGTTTCTCCAAAATAATTTAATGGCCAATGGTACTAGGCCTTCTACGCCATATATTCACTATTTAAAGCTTTCATTTAACAACACCTAGGATCATAGTGAACGGTAAAAACCACAATACAAAACAAAGGAAAACCATATATATAATGTATGTATATTGTCTGAATAATATAGATAATGTAGATTGTCTAAATACAGTCTTCTCCAGTGTTGTCTCCAACGTGGAGGGGTCGCTCTTACTCTCTTAGATCAAATGGATGCATTTCACCAACGGTAATCAATGCCCATGCTCAGCAGGCAATGCAAATGATATGCAACAGCCTGTAGGTGAATTTGGCCTGCCAAGAATCATTCTAATTAGATGGACCAAAAAATTAACTGAAACGATCTTATATGTGGGGGAAAAAACCCTTCAAATAACCATATAGGAAATGATATCTTAATTTTTTTTGTGCCATTTGTAGGTTTTGGAAGGTTGTAAGTAATATATATCACAAAATTCACATATAAAGAGACTTGAAGTTTGAAACAAAAAATTCCACCATCTACTCACAATGCCTATAATTAGCTTAACTACTTGGCATTTTCATGAAGATACTCAATTCCCAAAACTAAATACATACAAATAAATACCTTATTCTCCTTTATACAATTGCCACACGATTTCTAGACACAAAAACATGCAATAGACAAAAGTCCACTTGTTTAATTTCCCCCTTAGGGATGAAGATTTTCACGTTGCAATATGAATTCAATAAGATCTCATATTCCTTGCCCATGAATCCTCCCTCTTTCGTGGTTGATTTTCTCGTTGCCTTAGTCCCAGAGTTAGTGAAACATCTCCGGCTTGGGTCCCGATTCCGGCCATTAACTCCGGCGAACAATGACTTGATTCAGCGTTAGTAAACATTGTACCATACTCGTGATGCTCCAAAACCCTAGTATGCATAACTATGTCGGGACTAAATGTGGTCCTAGGAGTATCATCTTGAGGACATGAAATTATAGAATCACTTTTGTTTAGAGCTCCATTTCCCAAAGAGTATTGCCCAAAATTGATGGCGTCTTTTGAAGGGTCATTTTCATCAGCATTGATTCCTAAACTTTGTCCTTGTAACATTGTCACGTTGGTCTTATTATTGGTAATATTTTTATTATTATGCTTAGGTGTTTCTGCAGAGAAAATGGTGTGGTGGTCCTCCAATGATTTGGGGTCTTCTGATGTTGTCTCTTGATGATCTTCTTTTGTGATTTCTTGATTGTATATCTCTTCCACCATTGGTTTCCACAGTCTTACCCTAGCATTTATGAACCAATTTGATACCTGGATATTCTGACATTCATTAGCGTTGGATAATGATGGTGAAGTGGATGAGATAATAAAGGACATGCATTGATTTCGTCGTTCAATCATTATGACAAAAAAAAAAAATGAAATTCATAGGGAATGTCTTTTGCAAAAAAAAAGAAAATGCACATAATAATATGTTGGGTGATAAATATGTTTTGATATTTACATTAGCTAAATGTGTGAAGACTAGTCAACAAACTTAGAACTGTCGGTCAAACCTCAGAAAAATTTCTGCCCAACTACCAAAAACAACATCGAACTCGGGATTTGAGTTCAGTGACTTAAGTCATTGAAGGCAAAAATGGCCATCTCTAAATGTTCGGTCAGGTAAAATCAAAATTCAAATTTGGTCAAAAAGTGAAACTCAAAATTTGACCAAACTTAAATGTATGAGCTCACCATTGAATTCACCGAATGTTCGGTGATGATTTCTGTGACAAAACAGAGAGGTCCAAAAAAGGTGACGAACTTAAGACCAAACTCAGAAGTGAATTTGTTAGAAGTTTTTTGACGTTCAGCGACAGAGTTCAGTGACATGAAACTAGCACAAACAACAAGTTTTTCAAACTACTATTGGTTATGTCTCTATCCTATATATCCCAACTTTATTGTTCATTTATTATCAATGTCTCCAATGCTATTTTAAATGTTTTTCCACATACACAATCATATAGTTTGCAAATCTTCACCTAGAGTGGAGAAAATATTTGTTGGAGACGATTTGAATTGCAGAAGAGCAGTTAATGGAGAAAGAGAAAAGGACAAGGTTAAGAATGCAAATTTGAAGGCCTCTATTTATGCAAGAAGCTTTAAAGAAGCAATGACACACTTCCATCTTCTTCAAACTCCATCTCATTCATACCAAAACCTCTCAAAGTACAAAAATGCTTAAAGCTCATTAAGCTCTTGTTATTTATTATCATTGTTGTATTCTGATAGTATTGTATTATTGTATTATAACACAAGAGAAACTTAACATATTTGTTCTATTGGTTGTGATTTAGACTTGTTTAAAAGTGTCATTCACCTCTTTTTTCCCATTTGATGAAAGTTCTTAGGCAGTACTTTGTTGAAATTGTGAAGAAGCAAGTAAAAAAGCTGAAATACTCTTACTTGTAGCTGCTGTAGTAGTTGATGTTATGCAAGTTGTTGTTGCAATAGTCGTTTTAGTATTTGTTGTTGTTCTTATTCCTTATTGAGGGTAATAAAAAACTTGATGTTGAAAATCAACTTTTGAAACAAAATGGTAATAGGTAGAATCAAAGAGATTCAAACAACTATTAATTGAGTTTTTCCAACTTACTATTTCTCATCTTCTTATTACTCATATTACTGAGTACTGATAGTTGATGTGAGCTAAATTGAGAAAAACTTAAAAATTACCCAACATTCTATTCTCTCCTCTTTAAAGTGATTGTTACCCTAATAATTAATATGAGAGCTTAGCCTTAATTGCTTGAATAATTTTTTCAAGTAGCAAGGTTAAAGATCATTGAAAACTATTGCAATGATAGCCTCTACGCCTATAGCTCAACTGCCAAGCTAAGCACTATATTTACAACAGTAAACATCAAAGTTCCTACATTGAATGCTCAAAACTACTCCTTGTAGAAGTTTAGAATGATGAATCATTTGAAAGAGTGAGTTTGTTATATGGATAGCGGTTATCAAAGGAGATGAAGTTCATATGGTTATAAACTCACGGGGTGAAACAATGTCCAAAAGATAAGGATGACTAAACCAATGAACAAAAACTCAAGTTTGTTATCAATGGAAAGGCATTTGATATTTGTTCAATTAATCTAACCACTACTGAGCTTGTTAGGCTTTAAGGTCTTGAAACAACTCATGAAGCTTGGAAAAGGTTGGAGACGATCTATGAAAAAACTGAGCAAGTGAGAATGTCCAAAAAGCTAATGCTTATGAAAGGGTATGAAACGTTCGGAATGAAGAGTAGCAAAAAGATTGATTAAGCTATTGATTGATTCATCCAAATCGTAAAACGCTTTCCACGCTTGATAAGAAAATATCAAATAAAGATCTTGTCTCAAAACCAATTAACTCCTTGCCAAGAGAATGGACACCCACAATGACGATCATCACCCAGTCCAAGAATCTCAAGACTCTTATTCAGGGTGAATAATCCAAAAATCTTTTGACTCGTAAAATCTTAATTGATGTGCAAAATGGGATGGATCCTATTGATGTGCAAATTCATCAGAAGTTCGGTGAATGTGTTCGATTAGATGGAACTAGCCGTTATAACATGTTTTTCAAACTACAAGCATATAATTTACCGATCTTCAGCTACAATTGAGAAAAGATTTGTTCAACACAATTTGAATTGTGGAGGAGAAATTAATAGAGAAATAGAAAGAGGCAAGACTGGAAATGTAAATTTAAAGACCTCTATATACGCAAGAAGCTTTGAAGTAGCAATTACACAATTTCATCTTCTTTAAGCTCCATCCCCAGTGGTATCAAAAGCTCTCAAAGTGCAAAATTTTTCAAATGTCATTAAGCTCTTATTGTTTATTTTCATTGTTGTATTGTGGGAGTATTGTAGGCCAACACAAGAGAAACTAAACATATTTGATGTATTGCTTGTGATTTACACTTGTTTAAAAGTTTTATTCATCTCTTCTCCCAAAACACATTTGATGAAAGTTCTTGGATAGTACTTTGTCGAAGTCGTGAAGAAGTAAGTAGAAAAGCTCAAGGGTTTTTGCTTGTACCTGCTGTAGTAGTTGATGTTGCACAAGTTTTTTTTTTTTTTGCAATAGTTGTTGTAGTAATAGTTGTTGTTCTTATTTCTTGTTGAAGGCAATAGGAAAAATGCTATTAAAAATCCACTTTGGAAACAAAATGGTCACAAAGTAGAATCAAAGAGATTTGAATCATACAAAATTAGGTGTTTCTATCTTATTATTTCTTATCTTCTTTTTTCTCGTATGGTTGAGCATGGAGAGTGATAAAGTATGGATGGGATCAAAGGAGGCCAAAAGTGAGGTCATTTGTGAGGCCTCTTATCAGCAGCTACCACGTGTTAAAATTGTCAAGTAATTGAAAATTTTTTATTAATTGACTTTTTTTAACACGTGGCGGCTGTTGATAAGAGACCTTATAAATGGCCTCACTTTTGTCCTATGTGATCTAGCCCGAGTAAAGTACCTGATATTTGTTACATATCAAAAGATGTAATAAAGTACCTGATATTTGTTACATATCAAAAAATGTAATAAAGTACCTGATTTTTGGATAAACCCGTTTGCCGAGATAGCATATGCTTGTCTGCATCACTAGGGTATCTGAGATAAGAATACATGTGGTTGACTTTGAAAACAATGTGTACAGACCAAAACTTATATACTTGAATTTAGGGTTTTGTTTATGAAATAAAAATAACAATCTTGGACCACTCTATTGATTCTTCATGACATGTGTATTATGTAAAGAGGATTGGTATACAGCAATATTATGTATCATCTTTTAGTTATCCTTTTTCATTATCATTATTTAATTTTACTAGTTGCTAGCAATTTAGCTTTCAAAACATAAATACTTGAGAGAAGAAATAGACCAAACTGATAACATAATATTAGCATTAAAATTCAATACACAATGATAAAATAGAACAAGATCGACTAAACAAATTATTCATTTGTACTATTCTAGTGATTGGTACATTACTTCTAGTCATAATTATAGTGATCGAGTCAACCTTAATTATGTACTAGGTATTAATGCTCAAATGTATTTTCTGACTCATAAAACTGATCCGAACTTTACAATCCTGCAACAGTAATTTATTATTAAATATCTTAATAGTCATTTTCAATCTAATATGATATAGACACTTAATGGGTGGATCCTGTTTTCATAATGCTCCATAAACTACTATATATCGACTATATATCTTGATAATTATTCTTTAACTAATAGAATAACAACAACAATATTATCACATTGACTTAGAAGCTCTAGTCTATGGTGGGACATAAGAAGGTCGGATGTACGCAACTATATCCATATGCTATAAACACACAGAGGTTATTTCCTGATGACCCATAATGAAAATTGCGTCAAGCTGTGTCGATCAACTCATACTTCACAACATAAGAAGCGCAGCCAATTTAGTGAGTCATTTTGCTTTATTCCATCATATTCCAAAGTCAAGTAAAAGTATGTCCTTGACTCTATTGGAAATGGAAACTCTTTAACTAATAGAACATGAACAAATAATGGTGTCTCTAGTATATTTAAACAAACTAACGTGACATTCTCTTTTATTTGTCTATATCTTAAAAGACACTCATACCTACCTCTTAAAAGGGATGAGATCTCATCACCCTCAAGACCCTCACCTCCTCTCCCTACTGCCCGCCATGTGGCAGTCATTCCTTTCATACACCTCTTTCTCTCCATCTTCTCATCTAGCCTCACCATCTCCCTGCTGCCACGTGGCAGACGGTGAAAAGATGGATGATGGATTTGAGGGTGAGGAGATCACATCTCATCTCCAAGACAATAAAATTAATTAATTGTGAATTTGAAAAGGAAAAGAGAGAGACGTACGGATGAAGAAAATGCTCAAATAGCCAAGCTCTCAATATATTGACAGATCGTTCAGGCAATCCTCTTTGAGTTCTCCAAGCATCAGGATCTAAGATTCCCATTTGATGAAATGCTTTGTGTTGCCTAATCTTTTGCTCAAGAATTTTAAGTCTTGGAGTTTCACCTTTGGTCAATCCCATTGTTCCAAATGCATCTAATTTCTCCCCAAGAACTTCACAAGTTATCTTCAATTGTGACAAAATTGCATCTTTTGTGTTTCTGAAGTGTCTTGACATTGCCTTTCGGGCAAGATCTGTGTATGCAGCTGCTGCTCCATTTCCAATCATTGAGTCAAATGAGTTCACTATTGTCTGCATTTGGTCTTTGTACAGATTGTATCTTGCATTTACCTGATTAATAATTGAAATTGAATAGAAAGCAATTAGACATGCAATCCGAAACAAGAAAAACGTAATATACATGTTGAACAAATACAGCAGCAGCAACAACAACAACATATACACAGTATATCCCAACGACATCAAAAGCTATCGCTAGAGTTTAGAGAAGGTGAGAGACAAACAAACAATACTTCCATAACAACAGCAAAAGCAATCGCTAGAGTCTGGGAGAGTGAGAGGCAGATAAACAATACTTTCATCCTTAAAGATAGAGAGTTTGCTTCTAGTGAAACTCTCTGCTCTGTATGTAACTGCATAGATGACACAATAATAGTAATATAGTGTGCTAATAAACGGCTTGCACAACATATCATCCCCTAAATAAAAATACTATACAAAAAACACACACTTATAGTACATATTAGCCAATGTGCAGTATATGTTGGGTTCAATAAATTCACACCTAAGTATCTGTTGTTTCAAACTATTCTTGTTTTTGAAAAGAGTTTAGAAGATACGAGTTTAAGAGATGATCTCAAACTTATATCCATCTTATATTTGAAACACTCCTTAGGAGTGAGATAAAAAGTACCGTTTCTCCATAGATAAAAATTCAGACCGGATATGTCATTCATCTTGAATAGCTAATGTAAAATGACATAGTTTTATTTTATTCACACACATATATATATGCATATATGTATATATATATATGTATATATATATATATATATATATATATATATATATGTATATATGTATATATGCGTATATATGTATATATATATGTGTGTATAATATTGTATGTGTTACATCCGATATATCTTTTAACCAAAATTACGTCGTTTTACATTGCTACAACATTTCTACATTAACAAGAGTTCAAGATTACAGGCCTATATCTTGTTGCAGTGTTATTTACAAAACCATTGCAAAGATACTGGCGAAAAGATTAGCTGCAGTAATAGATGAGTTGGTGGATCAATCCCAAGCAGGCTTCCTAAAGGGTACATCCATGATGCATAATGTTTTTCTGGTTCAAGAATTGCTGAGAGATTATGGAAAAGTTAAGGCCTCACCAAGGTGCATGTTTCAAATAGACATTCACAAAGCTTTTGATAGTATCAGTTGGACGTTTATTGAGCAGGTTCTCTTTTAGCTCAACTTACCACCTATTTTTATCAATTGGATCATGCAATACATCACCACCACTTCTTTTTCTATCTCCATTAATGGCTCATCGACCGGATTCTTCCCAGGCATGAAAGGACTTAGGCAAGGCTGCACCCTGTCTCCTTTCTTTTTTGTAATTGGACTTGAATATCTCTCCAGATCCTTCAATAAGCTGAATAAAGTTCCTGATTTCAACTATCATCCTAAGTGTGGTGAATTAAAACTCACTCATCTATGTTTTGCTGATGACATAATATTGTTCTGCAGAGGAGACAGTCTCTCTGCTAGACTGATTTTACAGAAACTTCTTGACTTTAGGTCAGTTTTTGGCTTAAGGCTCAACCCAGCCAAGTCCAAGATCTCCACTGCTGGTTGTAGCTCTCTATTGCAGGATCCCAATTCTCATCCTTTTCTCTTGGGGCTATGCCTTTCAGATATTTGGGGGTACCAGTGGCTGGGCATAGACTACAGCTTGTAAATTACTCTCATTTTCTCAGTAAATTACTGCAGGTTGTTAATCAATGGAAGAAGACACATCTCGCATATGCAGGTAGATAAATCCTTATCAAATCAATCCTACATTATTCTGTTTCTGGCTTAGGCTCTCCCAGTACCTGCATTTGTGTTGGATCAAGTAAACAAAATCTGTTTACCCTTTTTGTGGGTAGTAGTGGCAATGGCAACAGAAGAGCCTTGGTTGTCTTGGAAGCAAGTATGTTTGCCAAAAGAGGAAGGTTGCCTTAGAGTGCTCCAGCTTAGGGCCTGGAACAAGGCACTCCTGGTGAAGTATCTATGGGACCTCCATCTCTAAAAAGAGCTCATTTGGGTAAAATGGATGAATTGTAAGTACAAACTCTACTCTTCTTTGTGGACTATGAACAAAAGGCACTATTACTCGCCACTATTGAAGTCTTTGATTGATTCTCGTGATATACTCATATCAAGTTAAGGCAGCCTAGATGGGGGAATATTGTTAGTGTATGTGCCCTAGGCCATGATTTGGATATTTATGTTATGCATTTATTATTAATAAAAGAGGTTTCATTATCATTATTGTTAGTTAGTATGTTACACAATTTTGATATATATCCCTGATTCATTATTGTTATAGAGATAAAATAATTTATAATCAGTATGAGTATTGATTTGATAATCATGAGATGATTATGTGTATGGTGATACGAATCAATCTCATAGATACTTGTTAGAGAACAGTGTATTGGATAGACCCATCATGAGATTGCTACATGGATTAACGTCATAAGTAAATCTCATGATAGTCATGTTTTAATCCTTTGACTTGAGATTTTCATAGTTTCCAACATAAGGACTATTATATTTTGACATGATCAAACGTTATCCGTAATTGGATAATAATAAAGGTCATGATTGAATATGATAGAAATTATGTAGAGGATATTGAACAATCAAGATAGAATTTGTCCCTCTCTTTTGAGAGAGATATCTTTGGGCCCCTCGATTAGTGAGACTGTGAAATGCATGGCCGTGCTCAAATGAATTGATAGTGTGATCAATATCATTTGTTTTATCAGTCTACTTAGAGATCGAGTAATCATATGTTTGAACTATATAAGTATGACGCTGACCATGACTTATGTTCAAACTAGATATCGTGTGACAAAGGGATTAATGCATGTACTATTATTAGGCTAGTTGGACTTTACTCGTATTAATTGGGTAGTTGTAATGCCTTGCTAGAGGCCAATTACGACTTGTTGGTTTAATAGAGATTTAATCAACTGCCAATTAATATGGGCCTATCGGGTCACATACAAGAATGCGTAAGGCTGAGTTTAATAATATTAATATTGGATATTAATTATTATTATAATCGTTTTAATATTAATAATATTAATATTGGATATTAATTATTATTAATATTATTATTATTATTTTCGTTTTTTGTGGTTATATGTATATATATATATATATATGCTGTCGGATAATAATGAGAGAATCCATATCTGATATGGATTTCGAATATCCTGACAGAATCCATATCTGATATGGATTTTGATTGGCATCAACGAAACCGATTAGGACTCGGTTTTAATATCCATATATGTGTATATATATATCTATGTATCTCGTACATAGAGATATACGAAATACACACGAAAACGGAAACCCTAGAGCCGTTTTGGAGAAAAACGAGTCCTTCAGCCGCGCCGTTTGAAGAGCTAGCACTCCGGGCGGAAGCATTCGTGTGGATACCGACAGAGGGTGTTCGTGATTTCGCACCTCTTCCATCTGCGGATTTTGAATCTTCGGAGGTAATTTTTTGAGTTTTTTCATCGATTAAACGAACAACATGGATCCTTGGTAGGAAATCGGAGATCAAGTTTTGTTTTTCCGCTGCGCGTTTTTGCAGTGATCTCGTTCGATTTCCTAACAGTGGTATCAGAGCCACTTGTTGATTTCGTTTAAATCGATTATATCATGCTTATGTGATTATATGTTTACTGTTTTTCGTATGGCATGATATGTACAAAAACCCCAACTCGGATTTCATATGATGAGAGAAGAATGGTGTTTTTCAAATCGTTTTCATGAGATGATTTGTATACGGCGGTTTTCATGCGATGATCAAAAGTGATTCTGTTTATATTAGATATAAACATACGCTATGTGTAAAACCCTATTTGAATCTCATCTGGTGAGAGCGGATTGATGTTTTCAATTCGTTTTCATGAGACGTTATGATTCGAGATTGTTATATATGATATAAAGTTTTCGTTTTTCATGTGATGATCAAAAACGATTATGTTTATATCGATATGAACAACCGATAATGATTCTGTAAGAGTTATGCATATTCAAAACAGACAGATTATGGCTTCGATTGATGATTCTGTTTTCGGATTTCGAATGGCAGATTGATTCTGTTTCGGATTTCGAACAGCAGATTATCAATTCGATTGATGATTCTGTTTTGGGTTTAGAATGATAACTCTCGGTTCGATCGGTGCTTCTATAAGGGTTTACACGTAATCAAAACAGTAAGATCGTTAATATGATTGACGCGTCTTAGTTAGGGTTTCGAACAGCAGATTATCAATGCGTACGCCCTATAGTTCGTTACCGTGACATTAACAATGTCAATATATATTTATTTGTTATAATATGTTTGTGTAAAATATATTATAATTGTTGATGTCTTTGCATGGTGCATAGCATGGCCTCAGGACCTATGTGATTGACTTAGTCATATTTTTGTTTTGGGTTATTATGGCCTGCGTGCCGCTGTAGTTTTTGTTGTATTTAATTATACAAGTAGTTAGGTTTTTCTTTATTATTGTAATAAATGAAGAATCAAGCTACAAAAGTGGTGATGGCGACACATACCAAGGACGGGTGGATTCCATGGAGATGGAGGCACGAGCTCAAGACAAGAAGATATGTATCATTGCAAATGTTGTAATAGGAAGTCTTTCACATAGGGTTTCCTTTATGATCTTCATTTGGTCTCATGAAGATCATATTTAGTTTGGCCATGCTATGTCACGTTTACATATTTATCATTTTGTATGAGATGCGTGGATGATAGATTATATATATGCATATAGGATGCTACGATATAATGATATGCAATGCAAGACATAAACTAAGTTGAACCCTCATTAATAATTTAAGTCTTGATGCCATCCATGTCTTAAACACCTATTAAAACTGGGATTGTATTAAAGTAGGTATTGCCAAAGCAATGTGCTTTAAACATTCCTAGCTACGTAGGATGAGTAATAGTGCTACTCATATGTTTAAAATTGGTTAGACTTAATTGGGCTATCAAAACGGTTTTGGGCCCAAGGCATTAGATGGAATCAAACATACAATGATATATGATGTCATTATTCCATAAATTCTAAGAGTTACATGAGATGTAATTGGTAAAGATGTTACCTACCTAAATAACTTAATTTTAAGCGTCATGCCAAAGCTGAGTTTAAAATTAAGTCAAATATGGATCTTAGCTCACTAAAATATTTCTTTTGAGGGTTATGTTTTAGTGAGAGTTTTATAAATTTTAACCTCATTATTAATAAAGTGTTACTTTGCATGTTTTGTAGATCATAAATGGCTGCTAATAACAATTCCACCTTATCGCTGCGATCTATCCTTGAGAAGGAAAAACTAAAAGAATGTGGGACTAATTTTGTTGACTGGTTTCGAAACTTGAGAATTGTTCTCAAACAAGAAAAGAAGTCCTACGTGCTCGATGACCCTGTCCCTGAACCCCCTCCTGCTGATGCTTCTGCTGCTGTTAAGAACAAGTATAAGAAGCATGTGGAAGATTCAAACGACATAGGATGTCTTATGTTGGCAACTATGTGTTCAGGACTTCAGAAAGACCTGGAACACTTAGAAGCTTATGAGATGAGTGTGCATCTCAAACAAGCTTTCCAACAACAGGCTAGGCAGGATAGGTTCGACACCGCTGTTGCACTTTTTGACTGTAAGATGTCTGAAGGTGAATCTGTTAGCGCTCATGTTCTGAAGATGAAAGGCTATATAGATCACCTTGCAAGACTTGGATATCCCCTGAGTTTGGAACTCGCCACGGATTTGATCCTACACTCTTTGCCTAGCAGTTTTTCTCAGTTCGTCATGAACTACAATATGAATAATATGGAAAAGTCCATTCCTGAGCTACATGGTATGCTCAAAACTGCTGAGGGGAATATCAAGAAGCCTACCCATGTATTGAGTGTCAATACCAAGCTAATGAAAAAGAAAGCTAAAGGCAAGGGTAAGGCTAAAAGTGCAAAGGGTGCAAAAGGGGCAAAGGGTCAAGCTAAATCGAAAGCTGGTCCCAAGGCAAAGGTTCCTAAGGAAGGAACTTGTTTCCATTGCAACAAGCCTGGGCATTGGAAAAGAAATTGTGATGTCTATTTGGAGGAGTTGAAGAAGCTGAAGGGTAGTACGACTACATCTTCAGGTATTTATGTTATAGAAATTAATTTATCTACTTCTTCTTCCTGGGTATTAGATACTGGATGTGGATCCCATATTTGTACAAATATGCAGGGGCTCAAAAGGAGTAGGATGCTGAAGAAGGGCGAGGTGGACCTACGTGTTGGCAATAGAGCAAGAGTTGCTGCTATAGCTGTAGGGACCTATGAGCTTGTCTTGCCCAATGGGCTTTTGTTAATTTTAAACAATTGCTTTTATGTTCCTACTATGAGTAGGAATCTTATTTCAGTGTCTGTTTTGGATGATGAAGGTTATTCATTTTTAATTAAAAATAAGAAGTGTTCTATTTTTGATAAAAATGACTTGCTTTATTGTATTGCAAGTAGTTATAATGGCATTTATGTCCTTAACCTTGATGATTCCAATGACGGTAATATTTATAACATATCTTCAAAGAGAACTAAGCCAAATGAACTAAACCCTGCATATTTATGGCATTGTCGCCTTAGCCATATAAATGAGAAGCGCGTATCTAAACTCCATCAAGATGGATTATTAGATTCATTTGATTTTGAATCATTTGAAAATTGCGAGTCTTGTTTGCTTGGAAAGATGACAAAGACTCCTTTTACTGGACATAGTGAAAGGGCTAATGACTTATTGGGCTTGGTACATACAGATGTATGCGGCCCAATCAGCATTAGTGCCAGGGGAGGATTTCAGTATTTCATTACTTTTACTGATGATTTCAGTAGGTATGGCTATGTCTACCTAATGAAACATAAGCATGAGTCTTTTGAAATGTTTAGAACTTTTCAAAATGAAGTACAAAATCAACTTGGTAAGACAATTAAAACCCTTCGATCAGATCGAGGTGGTGAATATTTGAGCCAAGAATTTGACCAACATCTAAGAAATTGTGGAATCGTTTCACAGTTGACTCCTCCAGGAACTCCACAATGGAATGGTGTTTCTGAAAGGAGAAATCGGACTTTATTGGATATGGTTCGATCTATGATGGGTCAAGTAGATCTTCCTTTATCCTTTTGGGGTTATGCCTTAGAGACGGCTGCATTCATTTTGAACCGTGTGCCATCTAAAGCGGTTGAAAAGACACCATATGAGATGTGGACTGGTAAGAGACCCAGTTTGTCTTTTCTTAAGATTTGGGGTTGTGAAGCTTATGTGAAAAGATTAATGTCAGATAAGCTAGCTCCAAAATCTGTCAAATGTATTTTTGTGGGGTATCCTAAAGAAACTAAAGGGTACTATTTCTATATTCCCTCAGAGAACAAAGTGTTTGTTGCTCGAAATGGAGTCTTTTTGGAAAAGGAGTTCCTCTCCAAGAGAACAAGTGGGAGTATAGTTCAACTTGAGGAAACTCAAGTTCCACAAGATATCATTGAACCGTCTTTAGAGACGATTTCAGAACCACAAACAGTTGTGGAGCCTGAAACTGTAACACAAGTCCAACGCAGATCTGATAGGATACATCGTCAGCCAGAGAGATATGGATTTCTTGTGACTGATGATAGTCAAGTTATGCTCATAGATCAAGATGAGCCTACTTCCTATCAGGAAGCTGTGTCAGGTCCAGATTCAGATAAATGGCTTGGAGCCATGAATTCTGAGATGCAATCCATGTTTGATAACCAAGTTTGGTCTTTAATTGATCCTCCAGAGGGTATTAAGACTATTGGTTGCAAATGGGTTTTCAAGAAGAAAACTGACATGGATGGAAATGTGCAAACCTACAAAGCAAGGCTTGTGGCTAAAGGTTTCAAGCAAACTCATGGTATAGACTATGATGAAACCTTTTCACCAGTAGCTATGCTTAAGTCTATTCGAATTCTCCTTGCCATTGCAGCATACTATGATTATGAGATATGGCAAATGGATGTCAAAACTGCTTTCCTTAATGGAAATTTACTCGAGGATGTGTACATGACACAACCTGAGGGTTTTGTAAATCCTGAGAATTCAAAGAAGGTTTGCAAGCTTCAAAGGTCCATCTATGGATTGAAGCAAGCATCTCGAAGCTGGAATCTTCGTTTTGATGAAACAGTTAAGAACTTTGGTTTCATCAAGAATGAAGATGAACCTTGTGTTTACAAGATGGTCAGTGGGAGTGCAGTAGTGTTTCTGGTCTTATATGTGGATGACATATTACTTATTGGGAATGATATCCCTACCTTGCAAAAGGTTAAGGCTTGGTTAGGGAATTCATTTTCAATGAAGGACTTGGGTGAGGCTACCTATATCCTTGGTATCAAGATCTATAGAGATAGATCTAAAAGGATAATAGGCTTGAGTCAGAGTACATACATAGATAAAATGTTGAAGAGGTTCAACATGCAAGAGTCCAAGAAAGGATTCTTGCCTATGTCTCATGGCATTCATCTTAGCAAGAATCAATGTCCTCAGACATCTGATGAGCGAGATCGAATGAATAAAATTCCTTATGCTTCTGCTATAGGATCGATCATGTATGCCATGTTATGTACTAGACCAGATGTCTCATATCCATTGAGCACAACAAGTAGATATCAAGCTGACCCTGGTGAAGGTCACTGGACAGCTGTCAAGAATATTCTTAAGTACCTCAGAAGGACTAAAGAAGTATTCTTGGTTTATGGAGGTTTGGATGACGAGTTAGTTGTAAATGGTTACACAGATGCTAGCTTCCAAACCGACATAGATGATTTCAGATCGCAGTCCGGTTTTGTATTCACATTGAATGGTGGAGCTGTTAGTTGGAAGAGTTCAAAACAAAGCACTGTGGCTGATTCTACAACAGAGGCTGAGTATATAGCAGCATCAGATGCAGCTAAAGAAGCAGTTTGGTTGAAGAAGTTCATCACTGAGCTAGGAGTGGTACCTAGCATTGCAAATCCTGTGGACATTTATTGTGACAACAATGGTGCCATAGCACAAGCAAAAGAGCCTAGGTCTCATCAGAGATCTAAACATATACTCAGACGCTACCATCTCATTCGAGACATCATCGATAGAGGAGATGTCAAGATATGCAAAGTTGACACAAACGATAACATAGCGGATCCATTGACTAAGCCTCTCTCACGGGTCAAGCATGATCAGCACACTAGATCTATGGGTCTCAAATATTTGTAGGCCTAGTGCAAGTGGGAGATTGTTAGTGTATGTGCCCTAGGCCATGATTTGGATATTTATGTTATGCATTTATTATTAATAAAAGAGGTTTCATTATCATTATTGTTAGTTAGTATGTTACACAATTTTGATATATATCCCTGATTCATTATTGTTATAGAGATAAAATAATTTATAATCAGTATGAGTATTGATTTGATAATCATGAGATGATTATGTGTATGGTGATACGAATCAATCTCATAGATACTTGTTAGAGAACAGTGTATTGGATAGACCCATCATGAGATTGCTACATGGATTAACGTCATAAGTAAATCTCATGATAGTCATGTTTTAATCCTTTGACTTGAGATTGTCATAGTTTCCAACATAAGGACTATTATATTTTGACATGATCAAACGTTATCCGTAATTGGATAATAATAAAGGTCATGATTGAATATGATAGAAATTATGTAGAGGATATTGAACAATCAAGATAGAATTTGTCCCTCTCTTTTGAGAGAGATATCTTTGGGCCCCTCGATTAGTGAGACTGTGAAATGCATGGCCGTGCTCAAATGAATTGATAGTGTGATCAATATCATTTGTTTTATCAGTCTACTTAGAGATCGAGTAATCATATGTTTGAACTATATAAGTATGACGCTGACCATGACTTATGTTCAAACTAGATATCGTGTGACAAAGGGATTAATGCATGTACTATTATTAGGCTAGTTGGACTTTACTCGTATTAATTGGGTAGTTGTAATGCCTTGCTAGAGGCCAATTACGACTTGTTGGTTTAATAGAGATTTAATCAACTGCCAATTAATATGGGCCTATCGGGTCACACACAAGAATGCGTAAGGCTGAGTTTAATAATATTAATATTGGATATTAATTATTATTATAATCGTTTTAATATTAATAATATTAATATTGGATATTAATTATTATTAATATTATTATTATTATTTTCGTTTTTTGTGGTTATATGTATATATATATATATGCTGTCGGATAATAATGAGAGAATCCATATCTGATATGGATTTCGAATATCCTGACAGAATCCATATCTGATATGGATTTTGATTGGCATCAACGAAACCGATTAGGACTCGGTTTTAATATCCATATATGTGTATATATATATCTATGTATCTCGTACATAGAGATATACGAAATACACACGAAAACGGAAACCCTAGAGCCGTTTTGGAGAAAAACGAGTCCTTCAGCCGCGCCGTTTGAAGAGCTAGCACTCCGGGCGGAAGCATTCGTGTGGATACCGACAGAGGGTGTTCGTGATTTCGCACCTCTTCCATCTGCGGATTTTGAATCTTCGGAGGTAATTTTTTGAGTTTTTTCATCGATTAAACGAACAACATGGATCCTTGGTAGGAAATCGGAGATCAAGTTTTGTTTTTCCGCTGCGCGTTTTTGCAGTGATCTCGTTCGATTTCCTAACAAATAGTGCTCATGGAATCATGGGTGCATAAGAGTAAGGTGTGTCCTAGACTTGCTTATCATTTCTTTAGAGTCAAGCAGCATGTCGTTCCTTGGCACTCTATTGTTTGGGATCCGGATATTACCCCCCAAACGCAGATTCATTCTATGGTTGACGGCAAACAACAAGCTCGGCACAAAGGACAACTTGCCCTTTTGGCCTGATGATGTCTGTCTTTTCTGCAACTCAAAAGAGACTACACGGTACTTATTCTTTAGATGTGATGAGATAAAGGGCATATGGAATGATGTGATCAATTGGTTGAACATACCATCATCATTAAATTGCCTACCTAGGATCTTAGCATGGGGACAGAAGGCCTTAAGGAAGAAAAACACTAGAAACAATGCTTGTAAGATCATCATTGCTGCTGCGATTTATTTTGTATGACAAAGTAAAAACAAGGCACTCTGTGAAGGCATGATTCTTAAAGTAGGAGATGTGATACATAGATTATAAACACATGTATATAGGGTCTTGAATGCTAAAATAGCCTCAAGATAGTTAGGATCTAGGAGCAATACACATTGCTCCTTCATCTATTTTGGCATGCTAATGGATTGTATGGATTGCATCTCCCACGATGCTTTGCCTGGTTAATACAATTCATATTTTAACCCAAAAAAAAAGAATAGTGGTCATGTTACTAGACAAAAACAACAACAACATTATTCTATTGTCTTAGAGGTTTCCGCCTAGTACAGAGTATTATGTTACTAGAGCTTCTCCTAAAATCCATAATGCTACATGGTAGGGTTTACATTTAAAGAAGTGATTAGTTGATTACTAAAATCTCGACTATTAAATAGAGCCAAGTGTCATCTTCCTAAAGCTTCCCCTAAGATCCACAATGCTACATGGTGGGTTCAAAATTTTAAAGAACTAAGTGCTTAGTGGATTATTAAATTTAATAACCGAACCGCATGTCGTTTTACAAGAGCTTCCTCTGAAATCAATAATGCTGCATGGTGGGGTTCACTCATAAGATTTTCTAATATGATGCCTATTGGATCCAGCAAAGAGTGGCCTATTGGAGGGTTATCATTTTACTATCTCATCAAAGGAGAAGAATATTATACACTAAAAAGGCGTTCTCGTTGTAATAGCCTCCGCGTTTGTACAAAGTTCGGGAGGGGGCCGGATCGGTTCACGATCTGAAGTAAAATGTGTAAGAGGCTTTTTTTTGTGTAAGAGACTGTTTCCACAGTTCGAACCTGTGTCCTCAAGGTCACAAAACATCAACTTTATCAGTTGCTCCAAGACCCACTATCAAGAATATTATACACCTATCTCTGGATAATTAGAAATGAACAATTACTTAGCATGATATAATAATAGTCTTCAATAGTTAATGTCAATTTCATTCTAGTCTAGTTAAGCAAGAATGGATGCCATTTGGAGCTGTAAGACACATTATACGTCATTAAATGTAATATTAAAATGTTATAAATGCATAATGAATTTTTATTTATAATAATAATAATACACCTTCATTCTAGGCTTTTAGCTATGAAATGTTTCGTTGGAGCATTACATCTTATGATTTTTCAGGCAAATACTCACACCTAATCATTTATTTAACTTGAGCAGTACAGCTAGATAATAATTATGTAACACTACTAGTAGCAAAGTAACTTCATAAATAAACATAAAAGAAGCCCCGAGAGCACAACTCAGTTAGTATTCGGGTTGGAAAATTACTCTAAGAAAGATCAAAGTTTTGAACCAATACACATACAGCGCGGGTGCAATATTGCTGTCTGAGCCAATAATTGTTATAATATTGTATCTGGTCCAATTGGGTTAAAAGATTGATAGCTAAGTTTGCAGTAGGCACATTGTGTGAGTCAAAGCTTTAATAACATAGGAGACCGATGATCTCATGCTTTGCATCTTCCACGTAATTTCATGAGGTTAGACACTGGAGACCCCGGAGTCAGGAATTTGGACTTTTGATCCCATAAATAAACTCAAAGAAGATGGGGGGGGGGGGGGGGGGGGGGGGTTCACATTTTAATGGGGATCACGGAGAAATGGAAGGTCGAATTTCCAAAGGTTTCAGCGTAATGGTAGGCTTTTGTACTGCCTTTCGGCATTTGTTCAACTAAAGCTTCTTACACCCCAATCATGCTTACAAAACAACTATATACAAAAATATTTAAATCTCCACATATAGAAAAAGAAACGGTCCTAAAGTATATGAAAATTATAAGCATATTTGAAGAATATAAAATTTGGTGCTGGTACGGCTGAAACTTTTTCTGTGGGCCTCTTATATGCCCTCTAAAATGGGATAGGATCCCCTCACCGCAAGGAGGTGCGGTGACGCGTGATCGCGACACGTGGCAGCAAGGGAGGATGGTGATGCTAGATGCAGGTGACCCTCATCTAGCCTCACCACCCTCCCTTGCTGCCACGTGTCGCGTGGTCATAAAGGGGGTGAGGAAACTGGGGGTGAGGAGATCCCAACTCCTCTAAAATCCCTAACTTTTTTGAAGGCCATGTCTCATTCTTCGACATGTACCCCAAATCGAGTTGGGATCTCATCACCCCCACTTTCCTCACTCCTTTTGTGACCGTATGACACGTGGCAGCAATGAGGGGTGGTGATGCTAGATGAGGGTCACCTACATCTAGCCTCACCACTCTCCCTTGCTGCCACGTGTCGTGCGGTCACGCGTCACCGCGCCTCATTGCGGTGAGGGGATCCTATCCCCCCCCAAATCGTCCCAGGGTAAGAATACAACAATGTTTTCACACCTGGGCATGTAAGTTTTTCTTGGGGTTTTCTCCATTTTGCTAGTAGAATAGTTAGGCAGGTATTGTTATAGTAACGTTCTATACAACACCAACACATACCCATTATATCCTAATAACATCAAAATCTATCACTAAAGTCTATGAAGGGTATGAGACAGGCAAACAATATCTCCATCCCAAAGATACAGAGTTTACTTCCAGTGAGACCCCCGGCTCTATATGTACCTATATAAATGATACAATGGGGATACGGTGTGCTAGTGTGTTAGTGATGGAGTTTATTAAATACAAATAGAATGCTTACAATATTAAAGTATCTATACCATGTATATGCACATATAATGAAAGACAAAAATAAAAACAAAAGGCGCAAAGTCAACCTAAATTGTATAGCGTATTTAAGCCCAGTAACGTTCTATGAAATATATGAATTAAGTCAGCTGAAAAAAATGGTTATCTCTACCCATAACTATGTATATGATATAACTATATATAGGCACACAACAGGCCAATGATCTTTTCCATTTAACTAAAAGGGATTGATAAATACACATCATTGTATTGATTTCATCTCATGATTCATTATTAACTATTGATCGAACAAGAATGAGTATTTTTATCAAATAAAAGGGTATTTATCAATGACATATATACACGTGTGTATATATATACATGTATATACACACATATATATGTGTGTGTATGAAAGTGTGATGTTATATAAGTAACCCCACTCAGTAAGATTAAGCAATGTATATTAAAATCTTCTCAAACTACTATATATAACTTATATATGTGGCATGCCTTAAATTAAAAAGATATACCAGATAAGAAATACTTCCCCCAAGTACAAAGGATAAAATAGAAGAAGAAAGCAGACAAAAGGCATAAAGAGATCATGCCTCATCAAGCAAAGACAGAAGTTTGGCCTTCTTCCTTTGGTACTCACTCCTATCACCAGCTGACAATGGCCGCTGCTCCTTCCCGGCAGCATATAAATCCGGCCCGCCGACGCTGTTTGCGTTCGAATCAGATTTAGGGCTTCCATTGCATCTATTACCCCTCAACTGCCCCCTTGAAACACAGCAAAACTCATCTAACAATTCTCTAGTAGCCTTTAGATACATACAACTTTTGAGCACGTTAGACATTCTTGAAGAAGTTGAATATCCAACATGAACTCGATCAATCCGATCCGCGATATTCTTATCAAATTCAATGTTCTTGACATGATCAAAACACAACCCTTGATCATAAAAGTATACCCCACCATCTGGATTTCTATATGGTTGAAATTTTGATGCTTCAAAATTGTGTAATGAAGATGATAATGATAAAGAAAGCCCCTGTCCTTCAAATACCATTCCAACTTTGTTTTGATCATCATCAATCATTTCACCGTTTCCGACAAAGGTTAACTGTCTGGATGTCACTAAGTTGTCTGTGATTGCTGAGGGTAACGAAATTGAACCCTTGTGGATGATGAGAGTCCGATGAATCATGGGATACGAGGTAAGAAGAAGAGGAAGATGTTTTTCCATGCAAGTGCATGAAAGGAAGCTGCATGCATGAGATTAATTGTGATTAGCTCAAATGGCAACTTTCCTAATATCGAGGACAAACTGCTCCCCTAATTAACTAACAATATATGCATAACAGATGTATGCAACTAACGGCAATATATATGCATATATATAATGAAGAATAACATGTAAGCTTAGGTTATTTTGACAATTATCACATTATAAATTATTGCTTAACTGGCCTGTTTTTCTCATTCCCATCGGAGGAATAGTTTCACAGACAAAAAGAGTAACTACTAACAGTCCGATCAAATCCTCTAGTAGCTTAGTATAATTGTTGTAACACAGAAAATTTCGTAGGACATGTCAATTTTACTGTTAAAAAATATTCACAAAAATGACATAGTGATGAGGATAAACTTTTACCTCAAAAGATGATAAATGTAATCAAACCATCCCGTTATAGTCAATGTCATCTGATCCTCACAGAGATACAAGTCGTGTAGGGTTTATGTCAACCACTCGGACCCAAATACGTACAGTCAAGTTGGTGCGTCCCAAAGGATGCAAGGCGCCCCTTCGCTGCTGACTAGGATATCAGGTTAGCAATAATCTGTCTTGTGCAAAGGCATTGGATGTGGTCACTTCAACCTCAGCTAGTTACCTTAGCTATTGTCTCTACCTCACTCGCAACTGTTGTCTCGACAACAGCATGCACCTCGACCACACTCAGCAAGTCAGTTATGGATCTAGTACAGAATGCCTCTCTGGTCAACTTGGCACAACCCGCTCAAGCAGAATACTGTCACACTGCAGCTTGGCTATGCAACTCAAAGCTCAGTAGGTATGGGTGTCACCCCAAAAAAGGAGACTAAGACGGAACAAATTTTTTGTATTAAACCTCGGCAGGTCTGAGTAGTCACTATGCCTCAACAGTGAAAACAACCTAATGAATAGGACTCGATGGAACAAGTCTTCACAGCTCAGACAAGAGTCCTTAACGAGACGAAAATTTATGGCACCACAACAGAACAAGTCTTCACAACTCAGGCACGAGTTAATAGTGTGACGGATTTTTGATGGTGACAACAAAATAGGTTTCCTGAACTTGAAACCTACTTTAATTGATTATTAGACTATGTTTCAAAGGGCAGCTCTAGGATACAACTCAACCTTTGCATACCCAGGGCGGATACATCGGATCGACACAAGCAGCTCAAGCAGACCCCTGCCACGTCAGTAGTTTAGCCATACAACTCAACATGTGGCTCTACATAGCAGTCATGCGCAAGCCAGACATGACACATGCCACTCTCCGCAACAAACAACGAGAACGAGTACAAAGCCTTGATTGCTAGCTAGCCTGAGCCTCACACAAAAAGTGGAGGCTAAGAAAATTAAGTCGCATAGTGATTCTCAAATTATCATGCCCAGGCCAACGCTGATTACGAAACAAAAGAGGAGCAGATAAGGACGTGGTTACTTATCTAAGGTCGAGCAACTCAAGTGAATGTTCGAGACTTTGAGATCGAACATATCACCAGACCAGGCAACAAAAGGGCTAGTGCACTTTCTCGTCTAGCATCCTCAACTCTAACAGTGTTGGGTAAAAACATAGTCGTGGAACTTATTAGGCGTTGAGCCTATGATCAGGCCGAGGTGCTCCAAGTCGACTACCGCAACACTTGGATAAACGAGATTGTCAACTTTTTAACGCATGGCATACAGCTGCAAGACACGCAAGCAGTTAAAAACCTAAGGCATCAAGACAGCCAAGTATGCTCTCTTTAATAAAGACATATACATGAGTTCATTCTCTCAACCATAGTTGAAAAGCGTCTCAGAAGACAAAGCATATTATATCCTTGAAGAGATTCGCATTTGATTGTGCCGGTAATCATGCTGGGATCAAGCATGTTACTGTGCAAGTGCTATCTGGCCGGTTACTACATGCTGGCCTTACATCAGGATGCTCTTGAACTGGTGAAGAAGTGCCAAGCATGCTAGATGCATGCTCCTCTATCTCACATTCCTAGTCATGTAATGATTCCCATCAACAGCCAATGGTTGTTTTTTCAATAGGGATTTAATCTATTAGGACCTCTTTTCACGTGCTCCAGGATCTGTTTAGTATATTCTTGTTTTCCGTAGACTACGTTACAAAGTGGATCAAAGCAGACCCTTTGGCGATAATAACAGGAAATCATGTGAATAAATTTCTCTAAAAGCAAATCATTTGTCATTTTGGATTGCCAAGGGTCATGGTCTGCGACAATGGAAAACAATTTGCTAAAGATCCAGTTAAAATTTGGTGTGCCAAGGTGAAGATAAAACAACACTTCACATCGGTGGCTCATCCTCAAGCTAACGCTTAAGCAAAGCTTGCTAATTGCAATTTGAAAGAAAGTTTAAAGAAGCAACTTGAAACAGTCCAAGCAAGATGGATAAACAAGTTGCACAGCATCTTATGGGCATATTGCACAACTCATTTTGACCAAAGAAACTACCTTTTCCTTGGTGTATGGCTCTGGAGTCGTGATACCAGCTGAGATTAGCTCCAGAACAGCTAGAGTAGAGAATTATTCCGACCAAAATAATGATCAAAATCTTTTCTTTAGTTTGTATGGGTTGGAGAAACAAAGAGAACAAGCTCATATTTGAATGACGTAGTACAAAACCTGATCTCTCAATATTATAACACAAGAGTGTGGCACAAATTCTAAAAGATTAGAAACCTCGTCATTTGAAAGAATGTTGCAAGTCAGGTTGGCCCTTCAGGCAAGCTTGACCTAAAATGGGACGGCCCGTATTGCATCATCGACACTTTTTCATGTGAAGCTTAGAATTTAGAAACTGTAGATGACAAGACTTTGCCACGTAGCTGGCATGTACCAATGTAAAACACTTTCATATATAACAATTGTAAATTTTCATCCAAGAAAATCAAGTATCATTTGTTCATTCATTATTGTTTCATTATTTCAACGTAGAAGTATCTTGAACACAATGTTATGTATTCGAGGTAGGTCCTCAACTATGTGACCTCGGTAGGTTCCAACAGTCACAGTGTCTCCAAGATGGACGCAGGATAGGTTTCCCAACACTCACCATGTTTGGGTGATCTCAACAAGAGTATTAAACTACAACAGGTTTGCGTACGCTTCAGTGGTGGATACGGGATAGGTTTCTCAAAACTCAGTAAGTCTGAGTGTCACTCCAAAAAAGAGACTAAGACGAAACAGATTTTCTGCACTTGACCTCGGCAGGTCTGAGTAGTCACTACACCTCAACAATGGGAACAACCCTAATTAATGGGGCTCTATGGAACAAGTCTTTCACAGCTTAGATAAGAGTTCTTAGATAGACAAAATTATGCAGCCACAAGAGAGCAAGTCTACTCAACTCAGACACGAGTCAATAGTGAGACGGATTTTTGATGTGACAACAGAACATGTTTTCTGAACTTGAAACCTAGTTCAGTTTGTTATTAGACTATGTTTCAGAGGGCAGCTTTAGGATATAGCTCAGCCTTTACAGACCCAAGTCAGATATATTGGCTCGGGACAAGCAGCTCAAACAAACTCCTGCCACGTCACAGCTTGGCCATGCAAGTTAACATGTGAGTCTACGTGGCAGCCATGCGCAAGTAGGACATGACACATGCCACTCCCCCACGGCTCATAAACATGTATTGGTCGTCCAAAACATATAAATGGAACAAGAAACCGTAAACATAAGGCACGTCCAATGGAGTTTGAAAATGTTCTTCTCGAACAAGAAGATGAGACATATTTTTCTAAATATTTCAGCATAAATATTTCCAAACATGAACATGCCAGAAATTGACTTGATTGTCGGAGGATTTTTTCAAGAGTAAAACTCCAAGACCTCTAACGTTGTTAAATATTGCAGGATTTCTACAACAACGACCGTTAATTTCAAAATAAGAATATTTCGTTGATTCTATGTGAAGATCCGGCTTTGCTAGATATATCACTTAGTATTGAAATTGTTATATTGCACTAACATAGTGTTTGATACCGCGTTCTCACCTTCACATGGATCAAGATATTCACCTATGGAAGGCAAAGGATCAAATATATATCAAATCCTCGGTTCTCTCTTCTATTTAATCTAATGACATCCTTTTTTTCACATATTCCACTTAATAAATTTACGTTATATCTATTTCAGTTTTTGTCAAACTAACATTCAGAGCATGATTTCATTAAATATGATAAATGATATAATTAAAAAATCTACTAGAAAACCAGATTTAGTGATAGTGGAAGTTGACTTACACAATTTTCATTGACAGTCAACGGGGCTTGCTGCTTGTGTGACCATCCAAAATTGGATTGTATCTGATTATCCAACATATCAGCAGTAGCTTTACGCAGCCGTGACATGTCAATCTCTTCTCTTATCATCCCATGGGAATCATATACTTGGGTTTCCTCCACCACTTGCTCCTCCGGGTGCAGCTGAATTGCCTGTAATCTGAGTAAAGATCTCTCCAACCCGTTCACCGGAATGCCCTGAGAATCTTGCTGATATCTTTGAGACATGTTGGATGTTTGTACAAAATAGCCACCTCTTGAGGACTGCAAATCCAAGTATTTTGAGCACTTATATCGATCCCTTTTGATTTCCAACAAAGATATGTCTGAATCGTTAGCTCTTCAAATGAAAAATCAAAAACATTCTCCTGTGTAATGATAAAAATGTCATGCGAGAAGATGTATTGTTGAGTCAACGTCATCCAACATTACATCCGGTGTTGAACTGACGATGTCCTATTGAATCAAAGGGCATGAGTTTGATCAAAAAGTATGTTTGAGAATATTGTTCTAGACAATTTGAGATAAAATACATGGATTATATGAGAATGAGGTACCATCAGCCATTGCGTGGATATAAGCCTCACCTCGTGTAAGCCCAAGTTTCAACATGGTAGCAGAACTAGTTTAAATGCGGAGTCACACCTTTCCTAACCCATGGTTGGCCATTTATTGCCTCCCCTCACTCAAGTCCAAAAGTTGGTTTGTGATTGAGGGCGGGTTCTGAGGCGCGTGTGTGTGTCAAGCCATGTTGCCACGTGAGGGGGCGGATGTTAAGAATATTGTCCCACATCGGACAATTTGAGATAAAATACATGGATTATATGAGGATGAGGTACCATCACCTATTGCCTTAACGTTTTGAGTGGACATAGGTCTCACTTCATGTAAGCTCAAGTTTCAACACGGTTCAATACGAGAAGGAACATATTGATTCTTCTCAAAACCCTTTTTTCTCTTCACGCATATGGAAGAAAATAAACAAGGGTTTTAACATGATAAGAAGATGCATGATGAAAACTTAACAAAACCAAGCTTTTAGGAGTGAAGTTGAATTGCATAATCCACTAGAGCTTTTCATGAAAACCATTTGTATGCAATTGAGTGAATTTCTTGGTTTGATATTGGAGATCAAATACCTGAGTTTGGATTAGGACAGTAGTCAGCTGTATCCAAGAAACATCATTTTCCTTCCACAGAGAGAGATGACCGGCTGAGCTTCTAGTGGTTTTTGGTGGTTGAAAATTTCACTGATGTTGATAATAAGATAGGTGTTTAGATATATCATTCTTTATGTACAATAATAAAATAAAAGATTGGAAAAAAACAAAAAAAAAAAAAAAACAAGTGGAATCATTTTACAATCAGAGGATAAAGCAGCCAGGAGGATGAGAAAGTGAAAGGAGAAAGAAAACGTCGCATTCTTCCTCTACACACTCATGTTTCATCTTTCACTTTCACCTACTCTTTTCATTATTATGCAAATACAAGCTTACTATTTTGTATTGTTTTTTTTTTTGCAATGATTTAATAATGTACACAAAGTGAATGGTAAGGGTGGGTATATCAGATTGCGAAACGATCCGGCTCGTTTGTTGAATATTGAAAGGATTTACATTCATTCAAGTTAAGAATAATTTACAAGGTTGTTTCCCTTTTATAGGGAATGAATTTTAACTCTAACTGTTGTTTTTCACTACTTGGACTGTGGTTACTGTTTATCTACAGTGATCTACGGAGCTTTCTAACGTTAATGGTAATGCCTAGTTAGCAGTGCAGTTCTGCTATGTACAGTAATCATTCTAAGTTACAATATTTACACGCATAAGTATAAAGCTCAGCCTGTTGCGTTGCTGCCTTCATTGTGCTTCACCCGTTACCTCGGCTCAGCAGTTCTTCACTTAGTCTTTAGTTGGTCTTGATTATGCTTTACCTCGTCACATCGGCTCAGCACTTCTTCACTTGTCTTCTTCAGCACATCTGATCTTCTTCAGCTCAGTTCATCCTCCTTCCACCTTAATATTCTAAGTCCAGCTCTCCTGTGCAAGTCAGCTCTGCTGACTGACTTCATCATTTCTCAATTTCGTTCTGGCCTTCGTCTAGGTCGGCCTATTACAGCTCGGCATACCTTCGTCCAGGTCTGCCTTCTTCAGTTCAGCTCGGCACACCTTCGTCCAGGTCTACCTTCTTCAGTTCAACTCGACATACTTCAGCTGAACTTATTTCTACATCCTTCTTGACCTCTACGTAAACACGGAAGACTAACACACCGGCAACGCTTTTGTAATAATATAATAATGTAGTAAGACAAAAACTAGAAGTGAAGGCCACTCTTTCACAACTCTTAGCCGTTCACCTGAAAGTACCACAATGCAGCGTAGCTGTATGACATATCAATCTAGTCGAGAACATCAATTGTTTTACTTTTTCTAAATGATTTATCTCAGAGAAGCTGTACCATTATCATCTTGATCATTTTATCTTAATTTTCTTTCACACATAATCAATCGATGAAATATATGTATGTATATTTGTGTGCTTGCACGGTTGTATTAGTATATATACAAACATATAAAGACACACTCACATATACATACATACAAGTGTACACACATATATACATACATATATATATACTGTTAAGAATCAAGAACAAGCAATAGCGGAACTGAGAACAATGAAGATTTCGTATGAAGAAGATGCAGAGCAACCGAAGGTACCAAGAATGGAGAAGATATTTTTTTTTATTTGAATAACTGCCAATCTAGTGCTGGTTGAACCCGTTTATACACCACGGGTTCAACAGAATTTACATAGCAAAATTACAAGAAAACCCTTACTAACACAAATGATACTCTTTACAGTTAAAGAGCAGAAATGTAATTTCATTCCATTTAAAAACTCCCGCGTGCCCAGCCTTCTTCTACATCTTCTCCTCTGAATCAGCACTTTCGACCCACGCACATGCTCATCTCCTTGGCCCCGCAATCCAACAGTTTTGATCATGCCAACACACCTTCTAAGACATTGATTCTAATATTAATCCCTTGTGCACTAATCATCCTGGGGTCCTTCTCGTTATTGGCTTAACCGCTACTGTGCGCACCATTGCTCTCAGCACAGTTGTGCTGGGATCTGCCTCCTTCAACACCCCCCAGTCCTGACTGAGCAAACAAATTACACACCCCCAAAGCCTCAGTCAGGATGTCTAACCTCTGTGAATCCACTGCTTTTGTAAACACATCAGCTAATTGAAATTGAGTGTTAATGGACACCGGCCTAACAATACCTTGTTGATATTTGTCTCTTACAATGTGACAGTCAATTTCTATGCGTTTTGTTCTCTCGTGGAATACTGGATTTTCTACAATATATATAGCACTTCTATTGTCACACAATATATCCACTGGCTCGTTGAATATAACCTTCAGATCCTTCAGTAAGTAGAGTATCCATTGCACCTCACAAGTTGTTGAGGCAAGAGCTCTATATTTAGCCTCTGATGAGGATTTAGAAACCGTGGTTCGCTTCTTGGCCTTGCAGGATATCAAAGAGTCTCATAACAGCACACAATAGCCTGTCACTGACCTTCTACTTTCTGAACATCCTGCCCAATCTGAGTATGAGAAGCTTGTGAGCCTCATATCAGCCTTACTAGGATAAAAGAGTCCTTGTCCTGGTGTACCCTTCAGATATCTAAGAACTCTTTGAGCTGCCTTAAGGTGTAACCTTGTGGGAACATCAAGAAATTGACTAAGTTGTTGGACTGCGTATGTAATGTCTGGCCTGGTAATGGTTAAGTACAATAACTTCCCTATCATCCTTCTATAGCCAGAGACATCCTCAATCAACTCTGAATCACTATGTGCCAGTTTCAAATTTTGCTCCATAGGACTTTTAGCGGGCTTAGATGCCAGGACTCCAGCTTCTTGTAGCAGCTATAGAGTGTATTTCCTTTGGCATAAGTATATCCCCCCCGAGACCTAGCAATTTCTAAGCCCAAGAAATACTTGAGCGGACCTAGATCTTTAATCTGGAACTCCTGATGCAAATTGGTTTTTAAGCTTTGGATATCAGAAAGTGAATCACTAGCTACAAGAATGTCATCTACGTATACAAGAAGAACAAGGAAAGCATTGGGGTCTCTCTGATGAACATGGTATAATCATGTTTAGATTGTTTAAAGCCATAAGACAATAGAAACTGGGTGAGTCTCTCGTTCCATTGCCTACTGGCTTGTTTAAGGCCATACAATGACTTAAGGAGCTTACAGACGGTACCAGGACCAGGAGACGGAACACCTTCAGTGAGTATCATGTAGATTTCTTGGTGCAAGCCTCCATGAAGGAATGCATTGTTGACATCAAACTGATGAATATGCCATTGTTTAATAGAAGCCGGTGCAAGCAAGAGCCTAACAGTGGTCATCTTAGCCACAGGGGAAAAGGTGTCCTCATAATCAATGCCAGCTTGCTGAATATAGCCCTTTGCAATTAACCTGGCTTTATAACGTTCAATGCTACCATCAGCCTTCCTTTTAATTTTGTACACCCATTTACAGCCAATTGGTTTCTTGCATGCTGGCAGCTGAACTATGCTCCAAGTATCATTAGCTTCTAGAGCTGCTAACTCGACATGCATTGCCTATTGCTAGTGTGCCGCCTGTGATGCGTGGTGATATGATGTAGGTTCTTGCTGCAAACTAATGTTAAGCACATAGTTTTTGTATTTTAGTGTCAACTGATACAGTGAATAGTGGGATGCTAGAGGGTACTTAGGAGTGGAATCAGGGAGACAAACAGATGATGTGAATTGATTGTAGTGATAGTCATGGAGGTAAGCTGGAGGTTGTCTTTGTCTAGTTGGCCGTGATGAAGGTTCAGGAGCCAAGATGTGAGGTATATGAGGATCAGAAAGTAGATGCTGGTCTTCCTGGTTGATGACTAGTGGAATGTCTAGATTATAGTCAGGGAGGTCTGAAGGACAATTAGATGAGTCAATTGATGGAGGGTTTGGTGTGATTGATGCTAAAGTAGGTGACTCAGTAGAATGAATAGGAGTGGAAGGATGAGGTATAGGTAAGCATGAGCTGGTTTAGAATGAACAGAAGGTGTAAGGTTTGGAAAGTCAGGCAGAAGAGTAGGTTGATCGTGGTTCTGTTGTGCTGGCATATCACCCGAAGGGGTGTCTGAGTCAGAGGCAAAAGGAAAACATTGTTCTTCAAATTTGACATCTCTTGATATGAAGATTTGTTTAGTATCAATGTTTTGCAGTATATAGCCTTTGGTGCTAGAAGGGATGCCTAGGAATAGACACTTGACGGCCCTGGGAGTAAACTTGTGTTTGCTAGGTTGCTGGTTGTAGGCATATGCCAGACAGCCAAAAACCTTAAGGTGATGATATGATGGCTTGGTTTTGTATAGGAGTTCAAAAGGTGTTTTGTGATGCAGAATAGGAGTGGGAAGAATGTTGATGATATGAATAGCATGTAAGACAGTGAAACCCCATAGGGAGGCAGGCCTGAAATTTTAAAGGCCTTGCCACATTGAGTATATGCTGATGCTTCCTTTCCACCAGACCAGTTTGCTGAGGTGTGTACACACAACTGGTCTGGTGAATCATGACATGCTTCAAATAAAATTCAGGCATGTTAAACTCCTGGCCATTATCTGTTCTTAGGACTTTAATGGATTTTTCAAATTGAGTAGCAATATATTGGCAAAAGTTCTGTAACAAGGATCTGACATCAGATTTGGACTTTAACAGATAGATCCAAGTATACATACTATGGTCATCCACAATAGTAAGAAAAAATCTCTGAGCATATAAATTTGGGTACTTATTTGGTCTCCAAATATCAACATGTATAAGATCAAATGGATTTTTAGACACTGAGGAAGAAATGGGAAAGGGTAGTATTCTGAGTTTAGCTAGTGGACAAATAGAACAGGGTATGGAAAGATCTTGTACTGAGATTGAATCATCACACTTCTGTATTTCTTTTAATCTTGGTGTTGAGGCATGCCCCAACCTGCAATGCCGTAAAAAGCTATCTGTGTGAGAGGTTTTTGAAACAAGACAGACTAGCGAAGTATTTAGAGCTGAAGTACCTTGCAGATGGTACAACCCGTGTGAGAGCTTACCTGAACCAATCATCCTCTTGGACAATTGATCCTGAATCAGACAAGTATCAGATTGAAATTGAATGAGTAAGTTGGGGTTAGAAGTAAGCTTACTGAGAGACAAAAGGTTTAACGCAAAAACTGGAACATACAAGACATCCTTGAGTATCAAGGAAGGATTAACAACTACTGTGCCAATATGTGTAGCTGCCACTGTCAATTTTGTAGGAAGTCTGATAGATATATGATCAATGAGTTTATAAGATGAAAAGAGAGACAAATGAGATACAATGTGATCAGTTGTACCAGAATCCAAAATCCATGTATTTAAGGCATTAATAGGAGTGTTACCTGCCATCTTACCAGCCTGGGTAGACATAACAGCACCTTGGACATCCTGGCCTCCATTTCCCTTTGAACCATCTTCCCACTTGCTCAACCACTTCAACAATTTTTGGTTTTGCTGTGGCGTCAGAACTAGGGACTGAACGTTCCTCTCCACTTGAGACACCTCAGATTTAACATCAATTACTTCTGTCATATTCACTTTGGATTTGGATCCAGTGAACCCAGAGGGATATCCATATTTCCTGAAACACATGTCCGCTGTGTGTCCCATCATGCCACAATGAGTACATTTAAACCTCCTACTATCCGCAGAAGAGTATCTTCCACCTCTTCGTTTATATCCACCAAACTGCTACTTCTTCACAAATGCATTGACAGCCATGCTCTCTGTGTTTTCTACATCACTCATCAACGCTGTGCTACCATCTACAGGTACTATAGAGGAATCACCTACAACTTTCCTCTCAAACTTCAAGGTCATAGAAAAAGCAGTGTTTATATCAGGCAAAGGTGTCATTACAAACACCTGAGACTTAACCGGATCAAAGTTATCATTGAGTCCCTTTATGAATTTGATTACGTAGTCACTTTCAACAAATTTTCTCATATCCATTGTCACACTGCATCTACATCCTTTACAACTACAGACAGGTATTGGCCTCAAAGCCATAAGCTCTTCCCAAACAACTTTCATTTTAGTAAAATAATCCGTCACATGCAACAAATCTTGTTTAATACAATAGAAATTTTCCAGCAATTCTGATAGCCTAAAAGGATCAGTGCTACCATATCTCATAACCAAATCATTCCACATATCCACTGTACTATCATATCGCATGATACTTTGTGCAATAGATTGAGAAACAGAATTCATTATCCATGATTGTACCATAGAATTAACTTGTCTTCAAACAGAATATTGAGGATAAATTTCAAGTGATTTAGAAATTGTACCGTCTATAAAGCCTATCTTGTTCTTCACCAAGTATGGAAGTTGTGAGCGTTCAAAGGCGGTTGCGCAAGCACAGTCGTAGGACTATCACAAGGATGTAGATAGTATGGATTCTGAAACTGGTTTTCAGGACCTTGATTTTGATTTCCTCTCGTTCCAAATATCACATTCTATGATTGATTATCCGTTGGTGGACTCCGATTATTAGTTGTTAAAGCCATCACAATTGATATTCAAAAACAACAAGATCGAACTAAATGATTCAACCAAAACAGTATCAAGAACAAAAACAACCACATTCACACTCGCTCTGATACCATGTTAAGAATCAAGAACAAGCAATAGCGGAATTGAGAAAAATGAAGATGTCGTATGAAGAAGATGCAGAGCAACCGAAGGTGCCAAGAATGGAGAAGATATTTTTTTTTGATTTGAATAACTGCAACATCCGGTGCTGGTTGAACCCGTTAATACACCACGGGTTCAACAGAATTTACATAGCAAAATTACAAGAAAACCCTTACTAACATAAATGATACTCTTTACAGTTAAAGGGCATAAATGTAATTTCACTCCATTTAAAAACTCCCGCATACCCAGCCTTCTTCTACCGCTTCTCCTCTGCATCAGTACTTTCGACCCACACACATGCTCATCTCCTTGGCCCTGCAATCCAACAGTTTTGATCCTGCCAACACACCTTCTGAGACCTTGATTGTAACATTAATCCCTTGTGCACTAATCAGCCTAGGGTCCTTCTCGTTATTGGCTTAACCGCTACTGTGCGCATCATTTCTCTCAGCACAGTTGTGCTGGGATCTGCCTCCTTCAACATATACATACATATATACACACACGTATCTATATGCATCTACATTCATACACACATATAGTAGGTGTGTGGGTGTGGATGCAGCCTACAGGTATCAATATATGTTTGTGTGTGTGACGTAACTATTACATTCATTTTCAAATTCGCTATATTCTAATATTTGATCTAGTAAGCCATGTCGTAAATTTTACGTTTCGTGTTTGAGTTCTAAAATATTATAAAAAAAAAACGGGGATACAACTACCGTTAAAACAAAAGGGAAAGAGAGAAGTAGGAATACATGTAATATGCAGGCTAGTTTAAATATGGAAAGGTACTAATATACCCCCAAACAAACGCAAACTGCTACTACTATCAACCTATTTAGTAATAATAGGAAAAGTTTTGGTAACTCCCTCCATATCTCATTGAAAATACATTCTCGGTGCACTAGACTCCTACGATTGTACAGGGTTTGGAAAAAAGACTGATCAATTTGCGATCTGATGTACGCAGTTTTATCCTATATTTTTCTTTGTAAGAGGCTGTTTCATTTTTACTGAAATATAGCATGTGACATGATTCTATTTAGTCATGAAATGTCTCCAGGACATGGTCCAATGATTCCGGTGACGAAGGCTCGAGAGAGTGACGATCATTCGATTCTTGTTCTCAAGCAAGATTTTCGACTCTCTTTCCAGGTAAGCGCGTGATATTGGAGTTTCACTGCTTGCATTGGGTTTCTTGTGTGGCTGCTTAAACAGTCCAAACTCTGACATAGCAGTTCTTAGATACCTAACTTTCATCTCTATCGCATCGTGGGACAGACCGGTAGGAGTCCGGTTGGGATTTCCAGTAATAAACGTTAACTTAGTCACGAAATTAGACACTAAAAAGACCGAATATCTTTACCCTTAAATAACGTAAGATAATGCAGTATGATAAAAACAAGGGAAGTGGAGGCCCCTCATGCACTGGTAATAACTATTCAACTGAAAGTACCACAGTGTGGCAAACTGTAAATAAGCAGTTTCAGATCCATTCTCTATGTAAACACAATCTGGTAGAACCCTTTTTAGTTTAAATGATAATTCATCATCTATCTTGTAAGTTAGAAAGGGTTCAGATATGAGGAGGCCAACACGAGGCAAAATATGAGGCCTCCAATCACGCGTCGTTACGTATATAAATTGGCCAGCGGTTTAATTTTTTTTAAAATAGCAGTTTGTACACGAGGCAATAATGCTGTTTGGGCCAATAATGGCTATGTCATTGTATCCGGCTCAATTGGGTTAAAAGGTTGTTGTGTGTGCAATATTGCTGTTTGGGCTAACAATGGCTATGTCATTGTATCCGGCTCAATTATGTTAAAGGTTTGATGACCTAGTTTGCAGTAGTCACCTTATATGTGTTCTGGTAATGACTTACCAATCTAGAAGACCGATGAGCTCCTAATTTGCATCATTCACAAAGCTACATGAGGCTGAAGCACTGGAAGTTCATAACATACCAGAGGAGGATATAGAATACGCCCTCCTGCAGAGGTAATGTGTCACCCCTGTGAATGGAGAACTACCAGAAAACAGGTGCCTGATGGCGACTCCCTCCATTATTTGATGGGGCCAGAAAATGATGTACAAAATAAATAAAAATGAATATGAAGTAATACTTTTGTAAGGGACACGCATTTGGCAAAACAATCTTTTGAAGTATTAAAGGGAGAAGAGAAAGGAAATACAGTCTAATTTAGACCTATCAATGTTTATTTAGATATATGATGGCAGGTCTTGGAGCAACTGTTAATGTTGCTGTTTTTTGATCTTAAAGTTACGAGTTCGAGCCGCAGAAATAGCCTCTTGCACAAGGCTACGTGCAACAGATTGCAAAGCGATCAAGCCCCTCTCCAGACCCTGTGCAAACACAGGAGCCTAGTACACCGAGGACGCCCTTTTTAAATGTTTATCCGAGACTAAGGGTGTTAAACGAACCGAATAGTTCGCGAATTGTTCGAGTTTGATTCATATTTGATTCGAGTTCGTTCGTTAATTGTATTTAAACGAGCCGAAGTCGAACACCTGTTTGAGTTCGTTTACTAAAACAAGCCGAACTATTCGCGAACTATTTGGCTCGTTTAAACAGTTATAGTGTTATCAAACCGAACTCGAAACAATTTTAAAGCTCGTTACACTGAACAAACCGAGTCAAATAATTTGTTTAGCTAAACGAATCCGAATTCGAAAACCTAGTATTATGTTTGGCTCGATTCATTAACACCTCTATACGAGACCACAACTTAAAATGACATTGTTAACAATATCAAAAGCTGACAATGAGACAGTAACATCAGAAAAGGGAAAACATTGTAACTATTCCGAATGCAATAGTTTTCACCAAACAGAAGAAGCAGGAAGAAACGAATAATTTCAGGGCGTGCATCATTGTCTCCTCATTACCTCCAAAAATAAAAGGAAGATTCTTTGGAGCAACTGTTCAAGGCATGCGCTTTCAACATCGTATACTACATGTTCAGTGTCTCTTGTGACCTTTTCTTAAAATTTTGGCACAATTCTTACCTTTTCTCAACACCCCATCATCCCCACCCCCACCCCCTATCCCAACAATACAACAACATCACTCCATTGTCTTAGGGGCTCCCTCTATCCCAACAAACACACAATTTTTACTTTATACATAGTTTACGAAGTATTCTTTTATATGTCAAATATTATAACAAAGACATACTCTAATAAAGGAAAAAATTCACTAATTGGTTGCGCTTCTTGTATTGTGAAATAGCAGTTGATCGACACAGTTTTACGCAATTTTTATTATGGTCATCGAGAAACAATTACTGTGTGTTTCTAACACATGAGTCTGGTTGCATACATCTGATCCGCCCATACTCCGTCCTAGGCAGAAGCCTCTAAGGTAATAGGGTAATGTTGTTGTTGTTTCTGTAGCACATATGTAACTGTTATACTATAACATAATCTAATAAATAGGTCACCAGGACATAGCCCAACGGGTTCCTGCAGAGGTTCTCGAAAGAGAGGTCAGGGGTTCAATTCTTGCCAAAGGCAAGAAAGCCCCTTCCCAGCAAGTGCATAGTGTGGGAGCTTCTTGGCCTGTAGGCTTGCCTACAGTGCTGGGGGCTCCTTATGCAGACTACTGTGTAAATTACCAAACTCCTGCTAGCGGGCCGTTGGTACCTGATTTACCTCTCTATACTGCTGGGGGCTCCTTATGCAGACTACTGTGTAAATTACCAAACTCCTGCTAGCGGGCCGTTGGATACCTGATTTACCTCCTTATACTACCTTTGGGACTGAGTGTGGCATGGACTCTTACTGATTGGAGTTCAACCTTTTTTTAATAAATAGTGTGATATGACAACTTTTTCCATATTTTGCCGTTCTTGCAATGCAAAGATCAAGAAAATTTGTGTTGTATGTACCGTTTTCTTTCTTTCTTTTTAAATCTAACGTTAGTCCATAAAGTTGTTGGCTCTTTCATTGAAGTTTTGTGTCTGCATGTCTAGTTTGGAAGATGAAGCAAGTGCATATCCTGGTATAGTCCTATATTGCTAGACGAACCCCCCCCCCCCCCCCCCCAACGCTCCTGAAGTTCAACATCCTGAACGGGAGAATACTCCTAGTACTTCGTGTGAAAGAAAAACTCGCACAGTGACTACTATGATTTGTGAAACAGTGTACTAAGTAGTCCTTCCTCGATTAATTTGCGGTAGTTTGGTTATGAGATGAGGTCTCAAATGATGCAAAATATAAGGCATCTAATCACGCGACGCTATGTGTACAAACTGACCCGCGGTTTACTTTTTTTCCCGGTATGAAAACAACAATGTATTGCTTAAGGAATATATTTTTGTATGAGTGAACTATTCCATTAATTGATGATCTAAAACTATTGGTCCCACAAAGTAGGAAAGTAGTTACTAGAGCTATGTTTTGCTTACTCACAAATTCAAAATGCCAAAAAACAGGCATATTCAGAACTCGTGGAATTGCCGTTTTTGTGTATGTTGGTTAATCGAATTCTGGCTTAAGTTCGAAACATACAGATAGCATAGAAGACATTGACACAATAGTAGATGTCGACAATGATGAAAAAACCTTTGAAGGTTTTAATCTGCTACTCACAGCAGATTAGACTACGAAAAGAAGAAAGAACGAGAAAAAAATAAATGAACTCAAATCCAGTTGGGAAATTTTTCCTCTGCTTTTCACTATTGCTCTTCGTTTGTAATATATACATGTAAAATCTTGCTGTACGAGAATGAGAAAAATATCTAATGTGTATATTTACATCTTTATCCTCTAACTAACTACACATGTGTCTTCTTTCTAGTCTTCCACCTCATGGCTATGAGACCACTTTGATCCTTAACGATCTCATCCAATCCAATTGTTAAGCCTTCACACATTTTGCTCACTTCAGCTGTTGGTCCTTTTCTTCCTACGTGCCAAGTACAGCTGCAGCTTTCTTCTGCATATTCCTTTTTGCTACACGCTCCATCTCCTGCATTGCACGCATTTTTCTTAACAGTCCCCCTCAATCCGGCTGACTTAAACAAATTATACGTGCCAAGCATACTCAACAACTTATAGAATCTTTTCTTTCCAACGCTTTTGTAAATAAGTATGCTGGTTGATCTGAAGTTGATATCCCAAACGGTTGAAGTAAGCCGATTGAACCTTCTCTCTAACAAAATGGCAATCTATTTCGACATGCTTTGTTCGTTCATGGAATACCGGATTTTCTGTTAAATACAACGCACTCTTGTTGTCACAATACATTGGCACTGACATCTGAAAATTAACCCGTAAATCATTGAATATGTATTGTATCCACTGTACTTCACAGGCCCTTAATGCCATTGACCTATACTCCGCTTCAGCTGAACTCCTAGAAACTGCAGGATGCTTCTTTAATTTCCATGATACCAATGACTTCCCAACAAACACACAATACATTGATAAAGATCTCCTGCTATCCTTGCAACCAGCCCAATCCAAATCTGTGTATATACTCAAATTGTATATCATTGTCTGCTGAGTACAACAATCCTTGCCCTATGCTACCTTTAAGATATTTCAGGACCCTAAATGCTGCCTCCAAATGATGGCATAGCTAATGTCCGGCCTAGTGAGAGTAAGATAAATCAACTTCCCAACCATTCTCCTGTAATAAGTATTATCTTTCAAGAATTCTGAATCTCCTTTCCTCAACTTGACAGACGAATCCATTGGTGATGAAACTGGTTTGCATCCCAGCATCCCATACGCAAATCCATTGTATACTTTCTTTGAGACAACAAAATCCCTTCCTTAGACCTTGCAACCTCCATTCTTGAAAAATACCTCAAGTTCCCCAAGTCCTTGATACTAAACCTTTGATTCAGATAATTCTTAACACATTTAATCATTTCCATACTATTACCTGCTAATATTATATCATCAACATACACAACCAAATACGTCATAATATCACCCTTCTGATGCACATAAAGACTGTAATCATGATATGATCTGTGAAATCCTTGCTGTATCAATGCCTCACTCCGCTTAGCATTCCATTGTCTCCTAGATTGTTTTAAACCATATAAAGATTTATTAAGCTTATAGACTTGACTTTTATCTTCTGATTGGAACCCCTGTGGCAATGCCATATAAATCTCTTCCTTTAGATCCCCATGCAAAAACGCATTATTTATGTCAAGCTGTTGTATGTACCAACCTTGAGTTGCTGCCAGAGCTAAAAGTATCCGGATGGTAGTGAGCTTTGCAACGGGTGAATATGTATCGGTGTAGTCCACTCCTTCCTGTTGTGTGTATCTTTTTGCCACTAAACGTGCTTTGTACCTGCTATCTGTCCATCTGGCTTGAACTTCAATTTATACACCCATTTGCATCCTATAGCATTCTTCCCTGGAGGTAAATTCACTATGCTCCACGTCTTATTCTCTTCCAATGCCTTAACTTCAGCTTCCATCGCTGTCCTCTATTCCCTGCTCTGCATAGCTTCAGCAAACGTATTAGGCTCAAGTGTAGAACTCACGTTAATATTAAATGCCTTGAATTGAGATGCACATTCATCATAAGGCATATAATGTTGAACAGGATATAAGGATTGGTTGCAGATGTAATTTTGTAAATGCTTGAGTGGTTGTTTGACTCTAGTGGATCTTCTGATTTTGGAATCGTATTTTGATTGTCTTGCACTTCTGTCTCCTCTGGTATTACGCTCTCAACAGGAACACTATTGTTTTGTTCTTCTGAAGACTCTCCTGTAGTTGTGATTGGGATGATGGGATTGGTTATGTCTATGTTAGGCAATTCAACAGGTCTGGTTTCTGTGGTTGGAATAATAGGCACAATGATATCTAAGTCCGGAATGGAATGATCTGCATTGGAATCAGAGTTATTGAATGGAAATTCTGTCTCATAGAACTTAACGTCTCTTGTGACAAATATCCTCCCAGTCTTATAAATCACTAATATGTATCCTTTTGTTGCAGCTGAAAATCCCAGAAACACACACTTTGTACTTCTATCCTCAAACTTGCTCCTGTTGTGTGATAATGTACATCCATATACAAGACATCCAAACACCCTCTGTACTTAGTAATCTGCCTTCCTTTTATATAAGATCTCATATGGTGTCCTATCCTTCAATGTGGGTGTTGGCATTCTGTTGATCAAGTATACTGCATGCCCAACACAATACCCCCAATATTTAATTGGTACATTTGACTGCAACCTTAATGCTCTAGCTACATTTAAAATGTGTTGATGCTTCCTCTCAACTAGCTCATTTTGTTCTGGTGTACCTACACAACTTGTTTGATGCAAAATTCCCTTCTCATTATAAAATGTTTGTATTTTAAATTCTGGTCCATTATCAGATCTCACAACTTTTACCCTAACATCAAATTGTGTTTCAATCATCTGTATAAAGGACATAAGTAAATTTGAGGCTTCTGATTTAAATCTCATGAGATAAATCCAAGTGAACCTGGAACATACATCCACAATAGTTAAAAAATAGTTTCGTCCATGAACTGTGGGTGTCCTGTATGGACCCCAAATGTCAACATGAATAACATCAAAACAATTCCCACTCTCAGACCCTTGAACTGGAAATGCCAACCTCTTTTGTTTAGCCAAAGGACAAACAGGACACTACATGTTTTTATCTAAATTGACTATCCCAGGAACTTCATTATACAGCATCTTATAGACTCTTTCAGATATAATGCCAGAGATTTTTTTTTCTACCTTCATGAAACTAGCCTTGATCATCCTCTTCGACACCAGCATCCCATATAATCCATTGCTAACTTCAGCTGAACCAATCATCCGCAAACTCCTCCTGTCCTGAATGACATAGACATTGGACAAAAAAACTGACAATATAATCTCCAGTTTGAACCAACCTACTCAAGGATATAAGGTTCAGTGTGAATGAAGGAACGTAAAGCGCATCATGTAGCTTGACCTGTGGGGTTAAACTGATCTCTCTAACATGAGTAATAGGCGCTGATAATCCATTTGGCAAATGAATAGATAAATGTTTGATAGATTTGTATGAGGTAAAGTGAGACAAGGAATTAGTTATATGATGACTAACACCTGAATCCAGAAGCCATTTAATATAACCTGAATTCTTACCTGAGCTTAATACCTGTGATGTAGCTGATGCAAAGCCTGGTTTGAGGACCTGTACTTGATGAATGTGTGGTGAACTCTCCTTTGGTCCAGCAGTGGATTCCTGGATCTGGCTTCCCTGTAATTATTTCAACAATTGCTCATACTGATCTTGACTGATACCTTTGTATTCATTGTTCTTCAAACCACTATTATCCTTGTTGCCTTCAGATTGTTCAGCATTTCCTTCTCCAATAGCTCCTACATGATTTGCAGCAGGTCCTCTTCTTTCTCGTCCTTTAAAACCCGGTGGAAAACCATATTTCTTGTAACACTTTGACTCTATATGTCCAAACCATCCATAATGTGTACACTGAGATCTTCCATGTTGATTTTTCTGGAAGCTGGTCCCCCTGAAACCATTATTTTCTGGTCCTTTGTGCCAACCAGAATTACTTCCATCATTAGATTTAAGGTTACTCTGAGGATTAAACTTTACCACCATTGCTTGTGCCTCACCATTACCTCCCTAGTTAGAGGCATAATTACTTTATCGTTCATGTTTCAACACCATTCCAAAAGCTTTCTTAACACTAGGTAATGGACTGAGCAACAAAACCTGAGATCTGACACTTGAGAAACCATCATTTAATCCCTTTAAAAATCTAATCACATATTCCTCTTCTCTATACGTTCTTACCTTTTCAACCATGCCACATTTACAATTTGGATCACAGTTACATACAGGCAAAGGACGCAATACTAGAAGTTCATCCCATAGTACCTTCAACTTGGTGAAATAATCTGTGACAGAGCAACTTCCTTGCTTTGTCGAATGAATCTCCTCCATGAGATCTGATAGTCTAAATAGATCTGCATCTGAAAAACGTTCATTTAGATCTTCCCACACTTCATACGCTGAATCCATCCACAAAATACTCTGAGCAATCGATTGATTGACTGAATTCATGATCCATGATAATACCATATTATTGCACTGCGCCACGCATCACTTTTAGAATCCCCATGATCTGATTGCTTAATCGTTCCATTAACAAATCCCAGTTTGTTTTTAGAAAGCAAAGCCATCCTCATCGCACGCGACCAAGGATGATAGTTACTGCCATTTAAAACTGGTTGAACAAGCACAGTGGATGGATTTTCATTTGGGTGAAGATAATATGGACTATATGGTGTTATTTCAACGGCTGTCGAAGTAGACAAGCTAGTTGACATGATTTAGACGTAGGAGTTGGATTGATCAACACCTGTATATTGGCGCTCTGATACCATGAAAAAACCTTTGAAGGTTTTAATTGCTACTCACAGTAGATTAGACTATGAAAAGAAGAAAGAACGAGAAAAAAATAAATGAACTCAAATCCAATTGGGAAATTTTTCCTCTGCTTTTCACTATTGCTCTTCGTTTGTAATATATACATGTAAAATCTTGCTATACGAGAATGAGAAAAATAACTAATGTGTATATTTACATCTTTATCCTCTAAGTAACTACACATGTGTCTTCTTTCTAGTCTTCCACCTCATGGCTATCGGACCACTTTGATCCTTAACGATCTCATCCAATCCAATTGCTAAGCCTTCCCACATTTTGCTCACTTCAGCTGTTGGCCCTTTTCTTCTTACGTGCCAAGCACAGCTGCAGCTTTCTTCTGCATATTCCTTTTTGCTACACGCTCCATCTCCTGCATTGCACGCATTTTCCTTAACAAATGATGTACACAACTAGGACGTAAATATGGTCATGAACCATGGACTTCACATTAGAGACGTCAATCTCAGACACGACACGAAAATACAACCCAAACCTGACACGTTCGTTGCAGGTATGAGTATAGACTTGCCGGATTTCATGTACAAATCAGGTAAGGCCTGAAACTTACTGGCTAAGAACGGGTCGTGTCGAGAGGGTTATCCTTTTAAATCCGTCATACCCGATTTTTTTAAATATATTCTAATTATAAAATACTAATTACTAAAGTTAAAATTATAAAATAAAAAATCCTAAAACCTAATCCCTATCCATGGCTATCCATAACTCATCATTCTCTATTTTTCTTGAACTATGAACTCTCGGCCTCCCTATTCTTTTTATCCTTCCCTTTATTTCTGCCTCATGCGGAAACGTTCTCTTTCATATTATTTTTTTTCCTTTTTTCTTTGTCTTATGTTTTCTGTTGCTTTCGGCCTTTTGGTCGCCCCCCTTCCCTTAAGCAGGAGTGTCTTTCCCACTTCGAATTTTGGTAACCACTTGTTGGTATATATTAAAAAAAAAAGATTATAGAGTAGCATTTTTTATATTTTAGATACATTTTCTAAGATCATTTAAAATATGTAAATTTAAGATAAAAATTTAATACGAGTAATTTAATGGTAGCATGAGAGAACTGCTAGCAATTGTAGGTGGAAAATTTGCTGTGATCAGTGGTTATCTATCTATAACTAGAAAACATAATAATAGGATTGCACCATCTGATTAATAGATTATTACTCATTTGTTTTATAGATTCATCGTTATCACACTTTTACTTTTATTATTAATAAGTATCAAATAATTACTTATTAACCATTATAAAATTAAATACTTGTTTGACTAATAAATGATGGATAGGTAGAGTGAACGTTATGTTATGGGGCTAGTTGTGTTAAACATAGATTTATATTCCCACGTTTTAGGGGTAATGCGGTCAAACTGGGTTATCCATGATACAATTTTAAATTTCTTCAATACATCAATACGATGTGAGTTAACCATTTTTTCTCTGCAAATATTTTTCAGTTGTTCTAGAAAATATCTAAAAATTTTGAAATTGTATTTTTTTATCAGATTTTGTTAATTAGTTATACCAAATGTCTATGTTTTAGAATTAGCGACGATTTGACAATTAAATGCTCGACGATTTAACTACCAAATAGACATTTAGATCTATAAATTAACAAAATTTAGATACAAAATCAGTTTTATTTTGAAAGTTTTATAAATCAATCAATCATACTCAATATATCCCAATGGCAGTAGAAGCTATCGTTAGAGTCTGGAAAATGTGAGCGGCAGTCAAACATTAACTCTATCCCAATGGATAGAGAGTTTGATTCCGGTGAGACGCCGACTCTATATGTATCTGCATAAATGACATAAAAATAAGGGTATGATGTGCTAGTGTGTTAGTGAAGAAATTTAGTAAACACGAACAGGAAGATTCTGATATTAAAATACTCATAAACGTGTATATGCACATATAATGCAAGACAAAGAGAGAAACAAAAACAAAAGGTGCAGAGTCAACCTAAAGCGTATGTAGTATATAAGTCACTAAATATAATCTAAGGTGTCTATATACTTTCTAAACACTGTTAACCTTAATCATCTGCCTCCATAAACTCCTAGCATGGACCATGTTCTCATAGATGTGCAAATCTAGTAGGTCATGCCTAATCTCTTATCCCAATTCAGTTTGGATCTGTTTTTATTCCTCTTCCCTTCTACAATGAGGCTTTCACTTTCAACTGCTCTGACAGACACAGTTATCGGTCTCTTTTTCACATGACTAAGCCATCTCAGCATCACATCTCTTATGTTATATACAAGGGAAAAGTATTTGGATAAAAAAGTATTTGGATAATTATCAATAATTAACGCTACCCTTTTTCTCAAGGTACCGTGTAAAGAAATAAAAGGGCCCACAATCCACCGACCTCTTTTAACCATTGCATCAAATTTTCTGAAAAAGAAAAAAGATTTCCCAAGATTCCTGCTTTGTTTGATGGTTGTTTTATGTCAACTTCTTCCACATTTTCACACCTTTTTTGTCTTCGTTTTTGACTAAAATTTGGCTGTTTACAACTCGGTCATTCTTGTAATACTCCATTCTTAATACCTTCCCACTACATTTCTCTTTCTTTGGAAAATACGATTTCAAAGATTGAATTTTTTTCCTGGGAAACTTGGTCCTTTGTTTAACAAATCATTCTTTGAGTAGCAAAGACCAAAGGGATTCATTATTTCGTTGAGATGTTTTGGATTTATTGGATTCTTTCGTGATCTGGGTTGTTTTCTTTTTTCACCATCAATGCTTCCTCTTGGTCTGGTTTATGTAAGTTTCTCATCTTGCCCAAGGTTTAATATATTCTAAGGGCACATTAACTTTAAAGTTTGATTATCAGCTCTATATGTTTGATCCCTGTTTTAATGATATATGTTCTGTTTTTATTTCTATGGTTCATTTCATTGCATACTGTTTTATAAGTAGTGTGCATTAATGCTTGCTGTTTCATTATGTATTTTACTGTATGTGCTGTCTTACGATTTTTTACTGATTTGCCGCACTAATTTCATCTTAAGAATCATAAATATGAGGTTTAGGGAATGAGTATGAGTACCCCACTTGATATACGGGGTTGTAGTTTTGAACAACTTATTATGTTAGATGAGCTCGTAATGCGGTAGCTTCAATATATTATGTAGTAGAGGTTGTGCCAATCATTACCAAGGGATTATGCTTCAAGTACCTGGCTGATTCTTGTGCTTGATAATTGTGCTGTTCTTTTCTTTTTGTGCTTGGAGTTTTCCATTTTGCTTTAACTTGCAGAGTAGAAATAATTGATGTCGTAATGTGGGTAAACTTGACGTTATTGTTGAAATTTGATGTAGTAATGAATCAAGGAACTGCAGGTACTAATGTTGTGCTGATATTTGCTTTGCTTGCTGGTTGAGTTTCTTGTCAACTTTTTGGGCATGAAATGAAATATATTGTACATGGACGTAATCCTAGTTCTGTTGCTTGATTGCCTACGTGCTTTGTGAATCAGATAATATTGGGAGAATAATCTACTAGGTCTCCAGAATAAAATTATGATGGTTAAACTTTCTGATGGACTGTTCAACAATTCCTTATCAGCTAGTCCTGTATGTAAGCATGCTGTAAAAGACTAAGAAAAGCTATATTTATACATTTATCTCCTGTCTGATGAATGCATTGCCTTCTAAAAATGCCATCAAAACTTCAATGCAGCTTGCTTGAACTGTGTAGCTGTCTATTTTTATCAGCAGAGTTATTAGTATCATCATATTTAATGATTCACTTGGTAATAGAATGGACAGCCATTATAAGTCCTCAAACGTTTTTGTTTACCTGATTCCTTTTCTTCTTTCTTCTGCTCTCTCTCTCTATCCTTCTTTGAGCGGGGATCAGGCTGGGGGAGGGGGGACAAGAGTTGATCTTTTACTTGTTTGCCTTTCCTGAAGATAAGTGTGTTAATTTCTTTAATTTATTTGATTCTACTGCAGCTAAAACTATCATTCACCATGACTCAAGACAGTTTTTGATATGGGTTGGTTTAGTAAGATTTTCAAGAGTCCAAGGCATAAAGTCCTTGAAGACCAATATGATACAAGAACTGGCGCAGGCTCAGTGGATGACAAATCTTTTAACTCAGCCGTAAGTAGCAAGCAAATATATTCTTGCACATTCTAAGTATCAAGCAAATATATTCTAGAACTTTCTGTAAAATGTCTTTTTATGCAATGCAACATGGTTCATTAAAATTTTGTCAGATAGTAGAAACTTGAGGCAAGTATGAAAAATATGACATTTGTCTTGATCTTTTTTATTCAAAGAGCTTTTCAGAAGAATGTCTTGTCCAATTTGATAATCACTAAAGCTGTGATGTATTTTGGGCAGGCTATTGATCCGTGCTCTGTGATTGTCATTATGGTTACGTCCAATTCAGTTTACTTCATCTTCTTCATTCTGGGCTAACCAGTCTCACTAATCCGTATTCTTTAGTTGTAACCTCAATTTCACCTAGACTTTGTGGACCTCCGAAACACCTCCGCTTCCCCCCCCCCTTTCAATCTTCTGTGTTCGTTGCTGAATCTTACTTTGGCAAATCTTGTCCAGGATGCTGAGGAAGAAATTGAAGACATAGACCGTGCTATTGCACTATCCCTTGCAGAGGCAGAGCATGAAGGAAAAAACATGGTAGGTGAGTAGTGGACTTTTCTGTTTTTGTGCTTAAATGCTGGGAGTTTGAAAATATTTCAGTATCTACTTTACTATGGCTAGCGTCCTCTGTTCATGAAATATTTTTTATGAGAAACGAAATAAAAGTATCTGAAGTAGGTTTCTCAGTGTCTAACGGCACTAACGGAGTGCCACATCAACTTCAACACATTGTAGTTCTCTGTTGTTTGGACATTTGACCTTGTTTAATCTGCACGTGGTGGATTCTGATAGTACCATATAGAATGCAGAGTGTATGCTTTTCTGTTACTTTGTGGATTTTTGTAACTTCTGAAATTCAAATGCTTATTTAACATAACAATATCCCTAATAACGAATTTTCTACCTTCAAGAAAAAGTACCCTGTGGTTGCTTAAATGTGAAAATTTGTTATTCATACTTGTTTATCAATCTTTGATAGACTATGAATCTCAACTAGAAGAAGATGAACAGCTAGCCATAGCTATCCAAGAGAGCTTGGTTTGTGAATCTCCGCCACAGAATGGAAATATTTCTCAATCTGCACCGCAGACTGGAAATATTTCTCAATCTCCACTGCAGACTGAAAATAGAGTTGGGAGTGCTAATGGACACTCACATGGAGGCGCTAATGGACACTCGCTTGGAGACAAAAATATGTACCAACCTATTCATTTCCCCTATTCAGTGGGTTTCAGGTATAAAAAAGAGTCCTGTGATGAAAGCGAGTCTTTTTTTTATTCGAAGAATTTTTGTTTCAGGAAGTATTTTCTTGATAATGCATATGTCGATCCAAATTTGTCCAAAAACTTGGCTACTTGGTGGTGTTTGGTTATTAGCAGATGCATCTGGCTTCTATTTTTTTTTTTTGAATTAATCTATTTAAATTTAAAACAAAATCTAACTAGAATTCTGGCTTACGGGTTTTGAAATGTTCTTTGTTTGTCTGCCAAGATCTTCCCTCCCCTTTTGGTTGTATTTTCAAGTACTTTGTTTTCTATTGGTTGATTACTATGATCCTTTCAATACACAGAAATCCGTTTGATGTGACAGGATATGTGCTGGTTGTAACACTCACATTCTACATGGTCGGATCTTGAGTTGCATGGGAGCTTTCTGGCATCCAGAATGCTTCCGCTGCCATGCCTGTAATCAACCAATAACTGATCATGAGGTGCAAAGCTACTTTCTTTTGTGATCACCCATACAGTGTTTTTAGTATGGACAAGCCACTAGGGCAAAAGACAATTCTCTGTTAAAATATGGGATATATGTGTGAGTGTAATTGCAAAATACACTCTGGTATGTTAATATCGTATGCTAATGTCCAAAAAAAAAAGGTTTTATCTTTATGTTGGTTTCGTGTCTTTTTCTTCTTCTTTACGTTTTCTCAATTCTTTTCGTATCCAGTTTTCGACATATGGGAACTACCCTCACCACAAAGCTTGCTACAAGGAACACTATCACCCGAAATGTGATGTCTGCAAAAATTTAGTAAGTTATTATTTCCAACCCTCAGCTCAACCTTCCCTTGCAAAAGCTGAGTATCTCACTCAATGTCCAAATGATTGAACTAGTCAACAATTGATATTCAGACACCAGGACTAATATGTTCAATTTTAGCGTGTGTCATTGTCCCATGTTATTCGAATATCTACCACCAATTGACAGCTTTGTCTTGCGCTTAGTTGGCATATGTAATTTATGATTCAATGTTATGAAAGCATGTAATCCAATAGTCAGTATACTTTTTTTATTTAAAAAAATTGAAAATCCTGGTGAATCATACTAAAATAACCTTTGAAAGAACAGCATGGGTATTGATTAACTAAACTGCGCTATCATGCTATTCTTACTTGACACGTTTTCTACTTTCTCGCTAACAGATCCCAACAAATTCAGCTGGCTATATTGAATACCGTGCACATCCTTTTTGGTCCCAGAAATACTGCCCTGTTCATGAGCTTGACGGAACTCTTCGTTGTTGTAGCTGTGAGCGTCTTGAGGTTGTCCAGATAAATGCTTATATAGCACCTTGTGTGTGCATAATATGTTCATTTCTCAGTTTCTTCAAAATAATGAAGGATTTTACCTGCTTGTTGAAAACAGACACGTGACGTACAATATGTTGCCCTTGATGATGGTCGGAAGATTTGCCTGGAGTGCTTAGACTCTGTAATAATGGATACATATCAATGTCAACCTCTTTATATTGATATACAAGAATTCTATGAGAGTTTAAACATGAAAGTGGAGCAGCAAGTACCGTTGCTCTTGGTTGAGAGGCATGCTCTAAATGAAGCTATGGATGGAGAGAAGCATGTGAGAAATTTCATTGCAGCTACAATAAATTCATTAAGCAGCATCTTTTTTTTCTCTTTCTTGTCTACAATAAATTCATTAATTTACCAGAAAGAAATGCTGACAGTGTTTTGGCTCATGTTCTTTACCAGGGACATTCTCACATGCCCGAGACTCGAGGGCTGTGTCTTTCTGAGGAGCAAACTATTAGTACAGTAAGAATTTCTAGTTGTCTTTCTTGTCAGAGCATCATAATGACCGAATTTTCTTAAGTTAATTTCTTTTGATCTTTGAAATTTGAAGATTTCAAGACGACCAAGGATAGGGGTGGGAAATCGAGCAATGGACATGAGAACTGAGCCATATAAGCTGACTCGTCGTTGTGAAGTGACAGCTATTTTGATTTTGTATGGTCTTCCTCGGTAATAATCCCCACTTTCTTATATATTGTTTTCTACTAGGCTTAGTAGATGACTGGAGTTCCCTTTTCTTTTGACCCTTAAATCTGGTATTTTAATGCATTTAGTAGCATCTAATGTAAACTTACACCGAGTCAAAGTCCTCGACAACTTGGTGTATGTCTTACCTACTAGACCTTGCCTGAGAATTATTACTTGTTTTGCTAAAGGACTACTGGCATGATTTTATTTTATATTATTATTGCCTACACAGAGGTATTGTTTGCCTGCCACTTACCCTCCCCAGACTCTAGCGACAGCTTTTACTGTCGTTGGGATATACTGGGTACTGATGATGATGATTATTATTGCCTACACACACGGACAAGGGGTAGGCATTCGAAACTACTGGCGTAATTGTTCGCCTCATTATGTTTGGATCAAAATTTCTATTACTAGGCGCTTTATGGCTACTGTGCATGCAGGTTGCTGACAGGGTCGATACTAGCTCATGAGATGATGCATGCATGGTTGCGACTAAGAGGTGCTTGATTTCTTCATAGCTCTTACATTATCCTGCATTCGACATATTACTACTTGTCATGAGAAAGACTTTCCGACTTGAATGTTCTATTATATTGATTTGTCACGATTTATTCGCTAGGTTATCGAACTCTTGGTCAAGATGTTGAAGAAGGAATCTGTCAAGTGCTTGCACGTATGTGGTTGGAATCACAAGGTGTCTCAACATCTCAAAACACTGCATCTACTTCTTCATCCTCTTACCCTTCAAGCCAAGGGACACGATCTCCATTCGAGACGAAACTAGGAGAATTTTTCAAGCACCAGATTGAGGCAGACACTTCACCAATCTACGGGAATGGTTACAGAGCTGCAAAGGAGGCTGTTGTTAGGCATGGTTTACAGAGGACATTGGACCACATTCACATGACAGGAACCTTCCCTCACTAGATTTTTGCTGATGTAGAGGTTAGCCTTTTTTTCTTTTTGAGTGAGAAAATATTCAGATTTAGGTGTGAAACAACCTCTGTGTGTTTCTAACGCATGGGTATGATTGCGTATATCCGGGCCCCTTCAATACCTCGTCATAGGCGAGAACCTCTACAGACAATAGGGTAATGTTGTTGTCGTTGTAGGTGTGAATACGATTTTTTACATGTACATCATTACCAAAAAGGATTTTATTGAAATTGTGGGGTTGACTTGGAACCAGATTTCTAACACAACGTTGAACCTGAAGTACTTATTGCCTTACTTCTTTAATGCATGATGGTAGGTGAATTGTGTTTCCTTCTCGTGTAAGTTTTCTTTTATGAAAATGTAGCGCCCCGTCCCAAACCCTAGGGTCAGAACCGGTACGCCCGCCGTATTCCGCTAAGGGATATACAAAGCGTCTCTACGAATCCTGCACTTATCAAAACGACATAGTATTCGATTAAGGAAGCGAAATAAATCAATTCGAAATCTTAAATCGAAAGTAAAATCCCCAAAATCATAAATAGTCAAAATCAAGTCACATTCCCTTAAACGCCGTTGTAAAGTAACCAAATAAGAAATCTCTAAGCTATGTCCTCAATGAAATAATAATAAAATAAACTTCTCCCTTTCTCGATCCTCCGTCATCCATCATCCTCTAAGAATCCCAAAGTGCCCACTCAGAGTCTTCTCCAATCCATATGTAATCATACCCTGAATCGTCTGCAATAAAACAAAACGAACGGTGTGAGCAACAAAAACGTCACTCAGTAGGTACCCTGCCTGCATCGGTCCTTTGAGATCATACATGCTAGGACAGTAGTGAAATACGTATAAGTACGATAATACGAAAATAAACTGTCCACGTTTTCACAAATACGTATAACGGTCATAACTTCTTAAAACAGTCAAAACACATAATCGTGCGAAATGAGCGTGAAATGCAATGCCACATACGTGATGCATGATAAGCCTACATTCTCAGAAACATACATACTATCGTGCAATGCATGATCCCGGGACCTAATAGAGCGGAACAGAACAGAGCGGAACAGATCAGATATGCGACTTATGTCTCGCATATCCTAACAGAACGGAACAGAAATGCGACTTAGATCTCGCATATCTTAACAGAACATAACATAACAGATATGCGACTTAGGTCTCGCATACCTTAACAGAACAGATATGCGACTTAGGTCTCGCATATCCTAACGGAACAGAACATATATGCGACTTAGGTCTCGCATACCCTAATGCAATGTCGTGATGCATGGATGCACAGAAATCACATCGGAATGCTTCATTTACTTTCCCTTTCCCTTTTCTTTTCTTATTCTTTTTCCTTTTTCTTTTTCTTAATTCTTTTTCCTTTTTCTTTTTCATTTTCTTTTTCTTTATTCTTTTTTTTTCCCTTTTTCCTTACCTTTCCCAGCTTCCCCCCGTAACTTCTTTCCCCTTTTCTGTTTTCGATTCTCTCCCATTGTCGACCCCTCAGCCCCCCCTCACCCCTCTCCCAGTCCGCCCACCACACCAGCCGACCCCCTCTCCAGCCACCCCCAGCCCCCACTCCCACCAGCCCCCCCTCCTCAGTCACCTCCTCCTTCAGCCGCCGCCCCTCACCCTACTCCATCAATCCGGCAGCACGTGGTCATAGCCCACCACCACCGGCCACGCGCCGCCATCACCACGCCTCCAACCGGATTCCGTTATTCACATACACATCCAAAAATACATTATACTAATCATATGAAAATAACATTATACATACATATACATACGCGATCATATATACGGATATACGATTCATCACATACAAATATAATCAAATAAACAACCATCTATACAATCACAAATACTGATGCACGATCTCGGTTTCGTAAAGAAATTAAGGATTGTACCGTTTTCATACAAAGGATGTTAAGGGGACACCTACCTGATGGTTAATACTCGGTTGAATGGTTGATCGGGTTGGTGGTGCTCCTCCCAAAACTGGCGGCCTTGAGGCTTCTTGAAGGAGAGATCGTTGTTTTTTTTCTCTCTCTGAAAGGAGCGGACGTTTGCTAGAATGGGGAAGGAGAGGAGTTCACGTGGTTAAATAGAAATTTGATTAGGGTTTAGGAAAAATTTCCTAATCAAATTAGGTTTAGTAATTAATTAGCCCAAATGACCCTTTTGCCCCTTTTAAAAAGAATGGGATATAACATTCTTCCCCCCTTACAAAAAGTTTCGTCCTCGAAACTTGTGTGTTACGTAATCGGTAACTTAGTATAATCCCACATAATTCATTTACCTAGATAATTAATCATAATAACATGCTTACCCGTTACCCTTCCTTAACACAACCAAGTCTTCAAAATCAGTGCTTATACACTTATAAACTAGCTCTATGATCATGCTCTTAATTTTCCAGAGATAGTGTAAGCAGCCTAATATACGAAATATGTGTATGGACATATTTTTCTTCAAGTTAAAAGAAAAGTATCTTACGTAGCTATAATTTTGAATGTAGCTTTAACTATTGAAAATACTAAACCTTCTAATTTTTGTAAACACAAAACTCAAATATCATAGATTTGTTTTTTTTCAATGCGACATCTCAAATGACCATTTAAAAAAACGATGATATAACTTGTTCGTAAGAAATTTTGGTAAAGTTACGCCAAAACAGTTGAAAACTTAATAATGTAAGGTTTTATGAAACGATTTGAATACGGTACCTTCCATTTTCAAAAACAGGTATATATATTTTGAAAGTTATGTTTTGTTTCGGAAAATACAACATTTGAAAACTCCATGAATGCAAAGTTTCGAAAAACAATTTTGACTAAGATACCTCTCTTTTTCAAAAAGAAATAAGTACATTTGAAACTGTCTCTGGTTCACAAACTTAATAAGTTTATCGCAAGCAGATAAATAACTTCGAAAACATTTAAACGGTTAAACTGTTTGCGCTACCGATAGTCGTCAAATTAAATTAATTTTGACAAAAAATAGATATAACAAAAATAGAAATATTCTGTAAGAAATATATATAAACACATCGTTTTTGCAATAACATCAATATTTTAGAAGTTTCCCCCTTTTTAAGGTCGTCAAAAGAATTGAAGATTTTATTTTTTTTAGGCTGATTTACAAGTATGGAAACAAAAACTAGTCTCGTAAAGTTTAGTAGGCTATATAAAGAAATGTGACTTAATAGGGTGTTTTTTTGAAAATAAAATGTCTTCTGAAGCCCCTGTAAAATATAGGTATAAGTTGGTGTACGTGCTTATATAAAATATTTATCTGCTAGAGAGATAATAGTCTAATATTTCGTATAATTTCTAAATCCATCCTTATTTTCAAAAGAACAATCCGTCTATGTATCGTTTCTCATAAGTTTAACATTCGCCTACTATGATAAGATCCCTAACTTAAATTGTCCAATCCTAGCGTGGCACACTAAATATTTATCAACTTAATGTCTTCTAATTCACCATGCTTTCGCGCGCCATACTGATCCACTGTATTTATTTACTTGGTTATTTGAACCGCTAATTATCCTAGTTAAATCGCACCTGAACAAGTAATCACTACTGGTTCATGCTTACTCCATTTCAATTCAAGCTTACTAGATTCAAACCAAATGTTCTGATGTCAACACTTAGCCCACATTTTGTAATGATATAGTATTCCAAGGCACACACTGTAGTCGATTCTCACAAGTCGCTATTGTTCAATTTCTCTAATAAGACTAATATCGTCGACCTATTTTGATTATCCAACATTCAACATCTTAACCCAAGACTATGCATTCCTTTTTACAGTATCCTTAACTAAATTCTACTGATTATAGCGCTAATCGCTATTTAGTTTCTATCATTCTACTATAAATCATCTATTCGTATTTATCATACTACTATAATTCGTTTCTTATTAGCTATGGCCTCAACTTCGACCTAAGCATGCTCTGATGTTACCGTCCAAGTAGGGATATGGACCCGCTTTACCTTACCCTAATGGTACCGAGTACCGTGTTGCAGTTATGATAAGGCAACCGAGTTACCGCCTGACCCATTAATATGTCAACCCACGTTTGTAGTAAGGTATTCTGGTTAACATTGTAATTCATTCAAATCAATTGTATAATATTCAACTAGGGTTACTAAGATCACGGCTTAGAGAGTTATGATCAACCTTAGATAAGGGAGCATTGTATAGAATGTCTTAGGTATACGTGTTTCAAAACCGATCGGCTTCTTAAGTTTAAGATCATAACTTATTTCTAGGATCGTTCTTAACATTATCATCTCTTAAGTATAAGATCACGTCTTATTTCCAAATCATAATTAGTACGTAATCAACACTTATTACTAAATCAGTACTTATGTGTAAAGTCAACTCTTAATCGAGATCATTACTTATGTCTAAATGCAACTCTTATTCTAGATCGTTACTTATGTCTAAGATCGTGACTTATGTTCAGGATCATCTCTCATAACTGAGATCAGTACTTATGTTCATGATCGTCGCTTATGTTCAAAGCATCACTTATGTCTAAGATTGTGACTTAGAGGCAAAATCGTAACTTATTTTCTAATATCATGGCCTAATTCTACATTTCCGCCGTGGATCTAGAGCCATGCTCTGAAGATCGTACCGTCGTCACATAATACCTCTTGAACTCATTCTGAAATTAGATCCAAGTGATCAGCGGTGTTTGATGTGCTGCGTCACCACTCCTCTGCACCCAATTGTAGAAGAATCTCAAGTTCGAGTGCGGTGTGGTGGAGCCTGTGGCTGTTGACGTTGTTGCGCAATAGCTTGGACCATGACCCGTAGTGCGTAAGTCAGGGCCTGGGGAAGCACAACCTGCAGTGGGGCCCCACTCTCAGAGTGGTTCTCATTGTCGTTCCTACCGTTCTCTTCTCGACGGCGTATTTGCTACGACAAGGAAATTTCAGTTTTTTTTTGTCAAGGGCATTTTAGGAAATATATAAATTTAAGATACAGAAAACAGTCAAATACAGACAAATAAAAACCAACCGTGCCCCCGGTCCGACCATCACTTAGTCTAAATCAAGCCTATTCTAAGATCAAACTTAGTCTCGGACCAGAGCTTACGTCTAGAATCAAACTTAGTCTCAGATCACAGCTTATGTCTAAAATCAAACTTACTCTCATATCACAGCTTATGTCTAGAATCAAACTTAGTCTAATTTCAAACTTAAATATACGATCAAAACTTAAATTAAACTTAGTCTCAGATCATATCTTACATCTAGAATCAAACTTAGTCTAATATCAGACTTACATCTATGATCAAAACTTAAGTCTATAGTCATCTATTACGTCTAAGATCATTTCTTAATTCTACGTTTTTCCGCAGTAGATCTAGAGCCTCGGCTCTGATACCACCTGTAGCGCCCCGTCCCAAACCCTAGGGTCAGAACCGGTACGCCCGCCGTATTCCGCTAAGGGATATACAAAGCGTCTCTACGAATCCTGCACTTATCAAAACGACATAGTATTCGATTAAGGAAGCGAAATAAATCAATTCGAAATCTTAAATCGAAAGTAAAATCCCCAAAATCATAAATAGTCAAAATCAAGTCACATTCCCTTAAACGCCGTTGTAAAGTAACCAAATAAGAAATCTCTAAGCTATGTCCTCAATGAAATAATAATAAAATAAACTTCTCCCTTTCTCGATCCTCCGTCATCCATCATCCTCTAAGAATCCCAAAGTGCCCACTCAGAGTCTTCTCCAATCCATATGTAATCATACCCTGAATCGTCTGCAATAAAACAAAACGAACGGTGTGAGCGACAAAAACGTCACTCAGTAGGTACCCTGCCTGCATCGGTCCTTTGAGATCATACATGCTAGGACAGTAGTGAAATACGTATAAGTACGATAATACGAAAATAAACTGTCCACGTTTTCACAAATACGTATAACGGTCATAACTTCTTAAAACAGTCAAAACACATAATCGTGCGAAATGAGCGTGAAATGCAATGCCACATACGTGATGCATGATAAGCCTACATTCTCGGAAACATACATACTATCGTGCAATGCATGATCCCGGGACCTAATAGAGCGGAACAGAACAGAGCGGAACAGATCGGATATGCGACTTATGTCTCGCATATCCTAACAGAACGGAACAGAAATGCGACTTAGATCTCGCATATCTTAACAGAACATAACATAACAGATATGCGACTTAGGTCTCGCATACCTTAACAGAACAGATATGCGACTTAGGTCTCGCATATCCTAACGGAACAGAACATATATGCGACTTAGGTCTCGCATACCCTAATGCAATGTCGTGATGCATGGATGCACAGAAATCACATCGGAATGCTTCATTTACTTTCCCTTTCCTTTTCTTTTCTTATTCTTTTTCCTTTTTCTTTTTCTTAATTCTTTTTCCTTTTTCTTTTTCATTTTCTTTTTCTTTATTCTTTTTTTTTTCCTTTTTCCTTACCTTTCCCAGCTTCCCCCCGTAACTTCTTTCCCCTTTTCTGTTTTCGATTCTCTCCCATTGTCGACCCCTCAGCCCCCCCTCACCCCTCTCCCAGTCCACCCACCACACCAGCCGACCCCCTCTCCAGCCACCCCCAGCCCCCACTCCCACCAGCCCCCCCTCCTCAGTCACCTCCTCCTTCAGCCGCCCCCCCTCACCCTACTCCATCAATCCGGCAGCACGTGGTCATAGCCCACCACCACCGGCCACGCGCCGCCATCACCACGCCTCCAACCGGATTCCGTTATTCACATACACATCCAAAAATACATTATACTAATCATATGAAAATAACATTATACATACATATACATACGCGATCATATATACGGATATACGATTCATCACATACAAATATAATCAAATAAACAACCATCTATACAATCACAAATACTGATGCACGATCTCGGTTTCGTAAAGAAATTAAGGATTGTACCGTTTTCATACAAAGGATGTTAAGGGGACACCTACCTGATGGTTAATACTCGGTTGAATGGTTGATCGGGTTGGTGGTGCTCCTCCCAAAACTGGCGGCCTTGAGGCTTCTTGAAGGAGAGATCGTTGTTTTTTTTCTCTCTCTGAAAGGAGCGGACGTTTGCTAGAATGGGGAAGGAGAGGAGTTCACGTGGTTAAATAGAAATTTGATTAGGGTTTAGGAAAAATTTCCTAATCAAATTAGGTTTAGTAATTAATTAGCCCAAATGACCCTTTTGCCCCTTTTAAAAAGAATGGGATATAACAGAAAATTACTGACTTGCTATCGCTTTCTTTGAGAAAGTCATTCGCTGATCTTGTTAAAACGGCCTTTGCCTTAGCAGTGAGCTTATCATCTTGATGAGGCATGTGTTATGTTGTCAATTGAGACATGGTCCAGTACAGGAGTGAGCTTATCATCTTGATGATGCATGCGTTGTGCAGTCAATTGCCGTCAATTGAGGACATGGTCAAGAATAGGAGTTGATCGAGTCAGAGGATTAAGGTTAACGAGGTTTAGGCATGATATAGGGGCACCTTAGAGTATATTTAGGGGTTTAGATACTATTTACATTTTAGGTTGACTTTAGACTTTTTTATTTTTGTTTTTGTCTTTATCTTGCATTATTTGTGCATATACACGTTTATCACTATTTAATAACGAAAGATTTCTATTTATATTTAATGAATTCCCTCACTAACACACTAGCACAACATATCCTTATTATTGTCATTTATGCAAGTACATATAGAGCAAGAGGTCTCACTAGAACCAAACTCTCTATCCGTTAGGATGGAGGTATTGTTTGTCTACCTCTCACCCTTTGTCAGACCCTAGCGATAGCTTTTGCTGTCGTTGAGATATACTGATATGATTGGTTGATGGATTAATACTCATTTCTGGTAAAGGAAGACCAGCACTATCTAGTGTTTTATGTGCAAGAAAATTTGTTTATGCTACTGACTGTTTCAAGAGAAAGAGTGAGTGAACTAGGCTATTCTTTATCACAGGGAAACTCTTGCCCTCTGGTATGTGTCCAAAGAAGAAAAGTAACTTTTGGTTCACTCATTAGCTTTTCTTTGGGAGGAAAGGCGAAATCCCTCTCCTGGGCTTCTCACTCTCCCAGCCCTATGAAACTTGTGGATGATGTAAATTATGTGTCCAACGGCCTCCTAGACCAGTGAGTCTGCACACGATGAACTACGCAAGGTGCCTCTTACAAACTAGTGGAAGTGAAACAATTACCCCTTACATACTAGCAGAAATAGTGCACCCACACTACGAGCGTATCTGGATTCGAACCCTTGCTTTTTTTGAGAGCAATTCTCAATTCGATACCAACTAGACTATGCCCGTAGAACCGTCATTAGCTTTTCCTGATGTAGGCAGGCATTATTCAACTATAACCTTACATTTAAGAGCTTTTCTCATAGTGGACTTCACCACCACAAAACAAAACATAGGCAAGGACAGCAACGTAAAAACAGCTCAGCAAATAATTGAAAAAAAATGAAATGGACTTGAGATACGACCAAAACTATTATAATGTTCTGTCACCATCCTCTGTAGATTGTAATCAAGAAATTTGTATCTAGTTTTCACCATCTATATGTGAAGAAATAACTTCTCTATCTTATATTTTTGGAAGCATCTTCTTTAATATTTGATAATTTAAATAAATACTGTAACTAAAAGACCAATTCATTATAATATATATTTTGTAAAAGACCAGATCTTTCGTTAGAATATACTTTTATAACAGACCAGATGCGTTGGAATATATTTTTAATGTGAAGAATTTGCATAGCAAATTTTTTTTCCTTTACATATTTATTGTTTTTCCTTTCAATTTATCCACTATTTATCATTAGCGTGATAGTTTCATGATGCTGAGCATACATTAGAGCAACTTGTGAGGTAGTTGTTTTGTGATCTTGAGGTCACATGTTCGATCCGCAAAAACAGCATCTTGCACAATGTATAGGGTAAGGTTGTGCATGTCAGATCGCGAAGCGATCCGACCTTTTTTCGGACTCTGCACAAACGTGAAAGCCTAGTATACCAGGAATGTTTTTTTATAGTTTCATGATGCTCCCAGTCCCAAGCCTTCGTTAAAGGAGACCAGATCTCTTCACCATCGGAACCCTCACCTCTTTCCTCATCACCCGACACTTGGCAGTAGGGGGTGGTGAGGTTAGATACGGGTGACCCTCATCTAGCCTCACCACCTCTCCTGGTACCATGTGTCAGACGGTGAAGAGAGGAGTGAGGATTCTGGCGGTGAAGAGATCCATCCCTCGTTAAAGGGATTATTATCAAGACCAATTAATCATTTGTAATGACATCTAAAACAAATAGGAGGTGAAAATTAGCCTGGTAAATATTACACGTTTGAAACAGAGAGAAAGAAGTGGCGTGTCAAGGTAATACTCATTTTATTAGTCTTAATTTTATTGACCGATAATTAATATCAAGGTGTTGATTATTTCAACCATAACAACCATACCCAATATATCTTAATAACAGCGAAAGCTATCGTTAAAGTTTGAGGAAGATGAACGGCAGACAAACAATACATTTATCCCCAAAAAAATAGAGAGATTGATACATTATTGCATTATCATTAATGCATTATTTTTATTTGTCCTTCGCAAATATAATTTTAGAGTTAATCGACAACATTTTAAGATTTCATAAAAGGGAATTTTGGACTACAAAACTAGAATGAAGTGCGTATGTGTTTGTGCGTGTGTGTATATGTAAACATATATGTGTTTATGCATACGTTACATGAAATTATGACGTAAAAGTGATATTGTAAATGATGTGGAGCAGGAGAGAAAAAATATACTCTTAGATATTACCGCATAACACAAGTATAATTAAAGGCTCTATACCTTTGATTTTGTACTAACGACTCCGGAGGTTTACAACTAAACAGGATATATATATATATATATATATATATATATATATATGGAGGGATTCAAATCCAAATATTAGATTTGAAACATATACTTTTCAGTTATTATACTTAAAGTAAAATAAATTTCTATTTTGAGAAGGAAAGAGTATAAAGTTTTATCTTTTGGGAAAAGTAATGTTTCTTTGATGAGGGAGTGGGTTGTCCCCACCTGTATCAGAGGCACCTTAGCCAGGTGGGATGTAAATCGAGGAATGTGCTCCACCGGTAGCCCTGCAAAGGGAGAGGACACACGAGACTCAGCCAGCCCAGAGGCAACCCTTGTAATATTTCAACAAGGATTGCCTCCATACGGACTCGAACTCGGGACGTCGGGGTTCTAGCCCCAATCACCTTTGCCACCTACCACTGGACTATGCCCATGGGGCTAGGGAAAAGTAATGTTTCTTGATTCCCATCAAAGGTTCCTGGAATCTGACGTTTTTGAAAGATTATCCGATTGGATTTCTGTGGGTTTGTTAGATCCAAAGTAGAAACATTCGTTTCAATTTGAGTGGTGATAATTCGCACATGCATGCTCTTGAGTCTTGACGGGTTAACATCAATTCTTTCTTTCGTTTCTTTTTGGGAAAAGAGAGAACGAAGAAAAAGAAGAAAAAAAAAAAAGAAAACAAACAAAACACAGTCAAAATAAAGAAGTAAAGAAGTAATACTATTTTCTAATGTATAACTGAGTTTCTAGATGAAAGAAACTATTTTAGTTTTGGAGTCTATTATGAGAGACGGATTGTAAAGGAGTAAATGTATTTTTTAGATCTCAATTGTAAAAATGTAAAAACATTTGAATATATAACTGAGGCACCATAGCAACAACAATACATACCTAGCATATTCCAACGACAGCAAAAGCAAGCGATAAAGTCTGGGGAGGGTGAAAACAAACAAACAATACCTCTGTTCCAAAAGGATAGAGAATTTGCTTCTAATGAAACATCCGGTTCTATATATACCTACATAGATGACATAATAATAGGGATATAGTGTGCTAGTGTGTTAGTGAAGAAATTTAGCAAATACGAATAAACAGCTTTCGATATTAAAATAGTCATAACCGTATATAGTTACAAATAATGAAATACAATCTAACCAAATAAGCACAATTTTGAAATGGAAAAGAAACAGAAGAATAATAATTAAAGAAAAGGCTAGAATGGGAACAATTTCTACCCATAACATAACATGTCTCCCAGAAAAAGATTATCCAAGAAGATTCCCACCAAGATGTGCCAGATGCTTACTTTTCCTATTGGCCAGTAGTAACAAAACAAAATTGTCAGATTTATTGGAGAAAAAGGTGAAATTCATGAGGACTACATTGCTCCAGTTTCAAAGAGCATGTGTAGAAGATGAAAATCAGGAACCCAACGACCTTCTAGATTGGATGAGATGTTATGCAGTGACCCACACAAAGTGTCTTTCCGCAAACCAGACATTCGATCTGGCACCAGAAGATACTCTAAAATCGAACCCTTGATCTTTTGGAGCAAATCAGAGCCAGAATACGAATATGCCCGGGCAATTGGCAGATTTACTTCGCAACAAACTTGATGGTGAATCAACCAACCAAGTCATATCCTATAGACTAGACCGCAGCAGATCCTTCATCTAACAGTTTTTCTACATGATACTTGTCTCCTTTATGCATATTCCCACCCAAGTGAATAACAAGTCTTCTTATATCTTTCGAGAAAGCCGCCTTTGTCCGTTTTGCTTCAGCACTCCACATTCTCATGCATCAGGACTCTTTGCTTTCTTCTTTTGATTTGGTAAGAAGATCTTTTTCTTCCTTGTTATCTTCAATCTTTTTCTTTCTCTGTCTGAATATACTGCAACTTGTTCCAAAGGACCCAGATTTTCATTTCTCCTCTGTTTTATCCCCTATATCTGTTTTGTTTTCTTTTTCTTTTTTCTTTTTTGCTTTTGACTTTGATGAAGGTGAGGAATCTTCTGGTTTGTTAATCTATCGTGGTGGGTTGTTATAGTTTTCTTGAATAAAGATAGTATCTTTATCCTTGCATTGAAGAATGATAAAATGTATATTTTGTTTGCCGATGACTTGACCAAAATCTGACAAGGAAGCATGCCTTTTTTTTTCCCTTTTTAAATGTATCAACACGGAAAAGATTGCTCGTTGTAGAATCCCACATGAAAATTGATCCAGTTTTCATTCTTCATGTTGCATCATGTTTTTATGTCCGTGTGCCTTTTTTTTTCGTTTTCTAATCGTATCAACACGAAAAAGATTGCTTTTTTTGCAAAATCCCACGTGAGAACTGAATCCAGTTTTCATTTTATTGTTGCATCATGCTTGTGGAAGGAAGCATTAGGATGACTTTTTATGTATTTTATTTAATTTGAGGTCAAAACTGTGGAAAGTGATTGTGGTTTTCTTTCTCGGGACGCTAAAATGTTGGAAAGGAAAATTAATCCCACTTGAAATTAGTTTGTTTATCTGTCATCCCAATAAAATAGAAACAAAGACATTTACTTTTCCTTCAAGATCACAGATTTTTGTTTCTTAAGGCTCCTGATTTAGAGGTATAATTTAATGAACGTACCCTTGCAGCTTTATGCTTTCCTAATTGTAGAAGTTGACAACTGCACCCCACCTTTTGTTGAAGTAATTAAGATTCCTTCTTGGTCCTGGCTCCTTGGTTAATTAATGAAATTTTGGTAAGCTCAGATTTCAGATGTCAAGTCAATTGTTGTATGGTTCAGGAAGTTGCTCTGTCACTTGGTTGGTAAACACAGTTAATCCAACCCACTCACAAACCCCCACCCCCTTCCTTAGGCTTCTTCCAGAATCATTTTCTCAATAAATGGAAATCAGATCACCCTACATGTTGCTGGGTGAAATTCTTCAATTTAAGTTAACATTAGAAGGAAATTTGGGTGATGTAAATGATTTTTGATTGTTACATGACTTTATACAGGTACTATAGAGCCGTGAGTCTCACTGGAAGCAAACTCTCTATCCATTGGGACAGAGGTATTGTTTGCCCGCCACTTACCCTCCCTAGACCTTAAAGATAGCTTTTGCTATCGTTGGGATATAATGGGTACGAATGATGAATGATGATGATGACATGACTTTATCTTGATATATTTCTATGCTTATTTTGTTCAGTTTATAAACAGGGATAGATAATTTATGGCCTGATTCTCAAAGAAGTAATGCATCTCTTGCTTGGTGACTGGGATTATTAAGATTCAATTGTATGGAGGAAGTTATACAGATGGGCAGCTCTTCCAATAAAATCAAGAAACAACCGTTGACCCCACTAATGATCTTAAGGGGTTTGGTATGCTTGATAGTCTACCTTTCTACTGCATTTATGTTTCTTGCTTATTTTGTACCAATAGTTGTTGTATTGCTACGGCTTTTTAGCGTGCATTACAGTAGGAAAGCAGTGTCCTTTCTTTTTGGTCTTTGGCTTGGCTTGTGGCCATTCTTGTTTGAAAAGATAAATGGAACAAAAGTGATCTTTTCTGGTGAGACTGTTCCAAAAGGAGAGCGTGTTTTGCTGATTGCAAATCATAGAACAGAGGTGGATTGGATGTACCTTTGGGATCTTGCATTGAGGAAGGGCTGCTTGGGATGCATTAAGTATGTTCTAAAGAGTAGTTTGATGAAGCTGCCGATTTTTGGGTGGGGATTTCACATACTAGAGTTCATTCCAGTAGAGAGGAAATGGGAAGCTGATGAGCCTGTCTTGTGCCATATGCTTTCAGCTTTTACGGATCGCCGAGATTCTTTATGGTTAACAGTCTTTCCTGAAGGCACTGATTATAGGTAATAACAGACTTTTACCTTTCTGTGTCTCTGATTAATACAGCTTCAAGGTGATTAACGGTAGCAACGCATGAACTATGTTTAGACTTAAAACTTTCGATCTTGTGGCTTTTAGGATAGGATATGGACAATCAATGTATCATGATTGAGCTGAGTTCTTGATTAACTGCTTGCCATGCTTATTTGTGTTAAAGCAAAATAACTGTTCATACTTGTTGATCATGTTAGAATGGTCTTTTCTGCAGTGAAAAGAAGTGTGAAAAAAGTCAAAAGTTTGCTTCTGAAAATGGATTGCCATTGCTTAAGAATGTACTTCTCCCAAAGACAAAGGGCTTTCACACATGCTTGCAGATCCTCAGATCCTCCTTGGATGCAGGTTCTTCCCTCAATTCATTCAATTTATTGTCATAAACTGTATCAATTATCACTAAGCCAACTTATACAGTCGAGAGTTTGCTGCTACAGACTTAAAAGAAGATTAACATTTGTATGTGTGTATAGAGCCACTTTTGCTCTTTTTTGGTGTGGATAAATTCACACTGAAGTGTTGTAAAGAAATCTATTCATCTTGATGGTGGAAATTTACTTTAATTTGGATCCTCTGTGTTCTCTTGGCATAGAAATACTTTGTTTTGTCATTATGGTGAATTAATTTCCCCACCCTGCGGTCAGTTTTCGTGATCCCATTGGTTCATTGACCTCTGTGCACGTAATGCTCAGCTGCGGAAGACCACCTTATCTGGAATAACATGTTCCTTTCTTCTGCCTACAACATATCCCTTTGAGCTTTTGCTGATTACTGCAGCTGCTGAACAAGTTTCAACCTTTCTCATAATTCATTTTGTTGGAAGTTTTAGCTGCTTTACTTCTACTTTGTCTCTATGAATGGCAGTTTTTCTTTTATTTCCCCTCTCGCATCTTCAGAAACTGAGCTTGTCTTGTTCCACGTAAAGATAGATCGCGAATGAATGGATTGCTAACTAGACAATGAATCTGCTTAGGATACCTATATCTATCAGCTTTATTAGTTCAGTGAGGTGACAGCATCCTAGGTACATGTGGTTTAAGATACATTGAGAAGAACCCTAGTTGAGGTTTTGATCACATGACAGCTGCACCTGAAGGTTTAGTCTGTTCATCTTAGGAAATCCATGAAATCTTTACCAAAATGATAGGATCAAAGACAAGTAAACTAGCTCTAGCTGGGAGCATATGTTCTTTTACAGCCAATATCTACGTAGAAAACATTATTTGACGCAGTTGTTTGTTTGCTACTAATTTTATCTCATCACTATATATCTCAGCCTTGCAGTTCAGATAGTTCCAATCTAACCTAGTTGCAAATGACAAAAACAGGACTACTTCATATGGGATTATAGCTTCATCAAATAAACTATGTAACCATTTTCAGTGTATGTCACTAGCAGAAACTGAACAGGGATTCTGCCCATCTAAGAAAGACCAAACTTTCAACTTTCCTGTATGGTTTCATGAACTTCTGTTGTCTATATGCTTTAGAATACTGATTTCTAATACCAAAGTTTGAACCTTGTTGCTAAAAAATTCCATTTCTCGTCGAAGAGAAGTATACAAATAGAACCTAACTATACATATCCTCCAATTATATTTTCTAAATCATCCACACTAACAATCCAGCCTTCTCCTCCAAAAGGTGATTTTAATAAATAACCAAACATGATACTCGGACTAAGAGTCAAATTGGTAATTTTGCGTACATCTCCCCCGCCCGAAGCCCGAATTTTATACACACCCCTAAAATAGATAGCCTTGAATATTAGAAGAAAAACACCTATGCCGAATTTTATACACACGCCTAAAATAGATAGCCTTGAATATTAGAAGAAAAACACCTATGCCTAACAAGATTAAATGAATACCTAAAATTGTGGTCATTTTTTTTTTCTATCTTTCCGAAAAAAACCAAGGGCTTGAAGCAATTTGGCTTCCCAAAATGCATACATTTCTTTCAGACATGTATTTCTCATTTGGTATAGTTTGTGTTCTACATTACCTTGTAACTTGTCGGAGTAAATCTTGCACTATCTTGCAGTTTATGATCTGACCATCGCCTACAAGAGCCGTTATCCAACATTCATGGACAATGTTTTTGGCACTGAACCTTCAGAAGTTCACATCCATGTGAGACGCATTCCTACAGACGAAATCCCAACATCTGAAAAAGATGTTTCTACATGGTTAATGAACACATTCCTTTTGAAAGATCAGCTACTCTCTGAATTCATCACGAATGGCCAGTTCCCAAATCAAGGAGTTGAAAGAGAGCTTTCGACAGTCAAATGTATGACTAACTTTGCTGTAGTGATTGCTTTTACAAGCTTGTTTGTTTATCTTACGTTTTTCTCCTCGGTTTGGTTTAAGCTGTACATCAGTTTCTCTTGTTTATACCTTGCTTGTACTAGTTACTTTAGTAGTAGACCATTTTCGGCCTTTGATTCTTTGAAGGGTTTGTTGTTGCATTGCAAATCTGCCTAGTGCAGATTGCAGGAAAAAAGCAATATTAGTTTGTTCATATGATTGTAGAATTGACGTTTTCCTCATGAATATTAAAGTTTCATAAGAGGAACTAAGTCTCTTTCAGAGACAGGATTGCTTTCTTCTTTGTGTTTTTGCATTGAGGGTCTTGAAGCAACTAGTAAGGTAATTGCTTTGTGACCTTGAGGTCACGGGTTCGAGCCGCAGAAACATCCACTTACATAAAGCATAGGGTAAGACTACGTACATCAGACCGCGAAGCGATCCGGTCCCTTCCCGGATCCTGTGTAAACGCGAAAAGCTACTGCACCGGGAACTGTATTTTTATATTTTTGCATTCTAGTTTAGGGTTCTCACCTGGGATTCAAATCCTGGATACAAGTAGTCGTGTTCAAGTCAAAACTACCCATTTTCAGTCTTTTGCACTTTGGGGTTTGGGTGTGGCTGGTTTTCTCTTCTTTTTTTTTGGTGGTTTTTTTGGGATAGGATCACCTAACCTCACCACCCCTCCTTGCTGCCACGTGTCGCACGGTCACGCGTTACCGTACCACCTTGCGGTGAGGGGATCCTATCGCCTTTTTTTGTTTGGGGGGGGGGGGGGGGGGGGGGGGGGCTTAAAAGACGGCGTAGTTCTAACTTGAACAAGAACGTGAAAACAACTGTTGTTTGACTCTTCTGCGAACCAGCTGGTTAACTTAGTGCACCTTTCTGAACATTGCTATAGTCGTGATATAAATTTGGTAATTATGGGTCAAAAATATGAACGCTTATTTGATTTGAAAAGTTTTAACATTATTATTGTCTTTGAAATTTCCATGTAAATAAATGAAGAGAGACTCTCAAGTATAAAATAAAACCATGGTCATGACATTTTTTTCTCATGTGTTTTACGATAAGTCGATAACTAAACATTTATCATACAATACTCTCTTTTTTTCCGGATGGGATCATATGAGGTTGAAAGTGAGGTCATTTGTGAGGCCTCCAATCTCCAGCCACCATGTGTTAAAGAAAACGCAATTAATAAAATTTTTTTGTTTTGAAAAAAATACAATTGACACACGGAAAGCAGCTGATTGGAGGCTTCACAAATGGCCTCGCAAACAGCCTTTTTCTGATCTCGTGCGTTGTTTTTCTCGTGTGTGGTTAATATACAACATAAAGCTGCTTTGTGTTGGCATCAGCATCCAGTTGTTGTAGTATAGTGGTGAGTATTCCCGCCTGTCACGCGGGTGACCCGGGTTCGATCCCCGGCAACGGCGTAACATTTTGTATTTTTCACCTTTTTATGTGAAGTCCATGGGCTATGACCTGGGCCTGATTCAGTGGGCCCATCCTTACACAACCCATTTTTTAACCGAAATTATTTATGTAAAGTCCATAGGCTGTCACCTGGCCTGATCCAGTGGTCCCAAGCCTCACACAACCCTTTTTTTTGGGCCTAATAAAATTTCGGCTGCTTCGTCTGCGGGTAAGTTCCGTGCGAGTATATTTTGCTGGTGCGAATTTTTTATCGATTATCTGTTAGAAAGTATTTGCATCTAACTATAAAACTTTTTTCTTTCAAATATATTTTTAACTGGCGGACAACATAAGAAAAAAAATAAAAATTTCTAATTTACAAAACATTGGAATGTCGATGTCTGGTATACTATATCACAGTGAAATATATACGGAATCTAGGTGTTTTTTTTTTCATTTTTTAAAAAAACTACTCTACACTCTAAAATATTATGTAATCTAATCTGCTGACTGAACGTAACACATGAAACAAATTTTGCCTATAAAATGAACCTGACATGCCACTTGCTGTCTTTCTCTTCTAGCCTCTGTATAAGACTTAATTCTTGTATATTTGAATCTAACTGAATGAAATATATTTCTTGAACTTTTTATATGGTATCAAAGTCTTAGATCACAACAAGGCTTTATTCTTTTCTTATGTAAACTATGCCTTGAACAACCTTCTAAGGCATAGTCTAATACTTCTAATTCTTTTTTTCATGTTACTCCTATTATGATTACAAATCATAAAATGAATGGGAACAAAACTAAGCACACCATATACCTATTCAGGATACAATGGCAAGTGCAAGTAATTTACAAAACAACAAATGTATATACAATGGCAAGTGCAAGTAATTTACAAAACAATAAGTATCAAGTTTGGGTAATTGATTTAGGAGTAGCTGATCACATGACACACAACAAATGTATCCTGATTAGCTACGAGTCTTTTGCTAAACCTAAGTTTGTTAAAATAGCAAAAGAAATATGCATTCAAGTAAATGGAATAAAAACAGTTCAACTATCTGATAAATGGTTGGTATATGATGTGTTATATGTACCTAACTTAAGTTTCAATCTAATGTCCATAGGAAAGTTAACCAATGACAGTAACTGTTATTGTATAGTTCTCATCTTCTCAGTGTTATTTTCAACAAAAAAAAAAAAAAACTACGTTGAAGATGACTAGCAATGCTAAGAACCTTAATGAACTCTTCATCTTACAAGAGCTAGAACATGTCAAGGAAGAATAAAAAGTGTCTAATGTATATTCATGTAGTAATGAAAGGTCTGATGTTGACCTTATTTTGTTATGGCATAGGAGATTGGAGGGCATATGCCAAAATTATTTATAACAGGCTGAGTTAAAGGAGATCCATTGTGAAACATGTCAATTAGCAAAACATACCAAAACTAGTTACCTTGCCAAAATACATGGGTTTACTCAGCCTTTCAATTTAGTCCACTCTGATGTTTGGAGACCCCCTAGAGTAGCCAATATTAATGAAACAATGTGGTTTATTACTTTTATTGATGATTATACAAGGCTGGCTTGGGTATATTTGATTAAACACAAAAGAGAAGCAGAAAAAATTTTAAAAAATCTTTGTCAGTTTGATCAAGAATCAGTTTGGGGTTACCATTAAAATCATAATGACAGATAATGAGACAAAATACCAAGAAAAATCAGCCAAAAATTTATGAATGAGAATGAGGTCTATCACCAAAACTCTTGCATTTATACAACACATCAGATTGGAGTAGCTGAATGAAAGAATAAGCATTTGTTTGAAGTCGCCATAGCTATAATGTTTTCTACGAATGTTCCAAAGTTTATTGGAGAGAAGCTGTACTAACTGTCACTTATCGCATGGATAAAATGCCATCTAAAGTATTATCCTTCAAATAGCTAAACAGGTCCCATTAAAGTCTTTCTCAAATTCTAACCAACTTTCTGTTTTACACTTTAGACTGACTGGGTGTACTGCATATGTTAACATACAACCACATCTTAGAAGCAAACTGGATTACACATCAAATATGTGTATATTTCTTGACTATTCAAAAGCCAGAAGGGGTATAAATGATATTACTATATTCCTAAGAAAATGTCGGTAACCTTAGTTGTTATATTTGACGAAGAAAAAATATATTATGAAAAAAAAATTTAGAACTGACATTACTATGTCCACACTAGATAGTTACCAGGGTATCATTGCTATTGTCGGAATACCTCCAGTAGGCATTGACATACAGATGGAAGAACAGAGAAAAATATCTGAAGAACATGTATCCAGAAGCAGTGAAGATTAAACTAGAGTGAATTTACATATAACCAAAGTTTATGCTAAATGAAATCCACAAATTAATAATACCTAAGAAATTATAAACTCAGAAAACTTTCATGAGTCAGAACTTACTGTTGATAGCAGACTCATGACCCTAATGAAAAGAATGAGAGAATACACTAAGCATCGTCTATATAATCTTATGTCATATGCTCTACTTAGTCGACCATTTAAGGCATTTACTAGTTCATTGAATAGTCAAACTATAGTTAAAACTATTCAAGAAGCCCTTAGTATACCATTGTAAGTGAGCAATTAATGAAGAAATTGAAAGTTTTACTCAAAAACAAAATATGAGAACTTGTACCTATGGCCATAAGAATCAAACTTGTTGAATGTAAGTGGACGTTTGCTATTAAATATAACACTGATAGGACAGTTAACAAATCTAAATGTAGATTAGTTGCTAAAAGGTTCACTTAAATATATAAGATTGATAATTTGAAAACCTTTCACGTGTTTCAAAGCTGGATACAATGAGAACCATTTTTTCTCTTTGGTTGTTAATATGAATTAGAGTATGCAACGGTTAGATGTTAAAAAATTCCTTTCAAAACAGAGATCTTCAGGAAAAAATATGGATATTCGGACACCTGACCGGTAGGCTAAAGAAGTCTTTATATGGCTTAAAGCAGTCTCTTAGAGTTTGGTTTAGAAAGTTTACAAAATCAATTATACAACATAGCTTTAAAGATAGTCAAAGTAATCATACTTTATTTATTAAACTTACTCGAACAGGAAAAATCACTTTTCTAATTGTATATGTTGATGACATTATTATAACTGGTAGTGGGAAACATGATTCAACTAATCAAGCTTCATTTATACAAAGATTTTGACATTAAAAACTTAAGAACACCAAGGTATTTCCTAGGGATAGAAGTAAAAAGAACTAAAGATGGGATAAACATATCACAAAGAAAATACATGATTGACCTTCTCTAAGAAACAAGAATTCTAGGATGCAGGCCTCTCACACCAGTTGAGCCAGGCCACAAGCCAAGGAAACAATAGGATAAAGTACTTACAAAAAATTCGAGTTATCAAAAGTTAGTAGGAAAATTGATCTGCTTATCTCGTACTAGGTCTAATTTATGTTATGTAGTTAGATTTGTTAGTCAATTTATGCATGTTCATACTAATGAGCACTTCAAAGATGCTTTAAAAATTCTCATGAGGTACCTTAAAGTAGCACACGGGCAGAGGTTGTACTCTAAAGAAAAAATAAGAACAGAAGCATTCAAGTTTTCACAAACAATGAATGGGCATTTGATGAAAGGGTAATATGAAATCCACTTCTGACTATAGAACCTATCTGTGTGTCATGGAGGAGCAAAAAAGGGTCAGTGGTAAATTTGGGTGATCTTCACAATTGGCCTTTTGTAGGTTTATCACCCTAACATTAACTTGGAAGGAAGTGTCTGCCTCAACATTCTTCGTGAGGATTGGGAGCCTGTATTAAATTAAACATCATATCATCTATTCATGGTATTTGCTAATCTAGATCTTCCTTAAGTGTACTATTAACAAGGGGCTTGGATTCGTGCAGGAACCTAATCATGAGGATCCTATCAATCACGAGGCAGCTGCTGTTTTGAGGGACAACCCAAAGGAGTTTGAATCAAGTGTGAGGGAAGCAATGAAAGGTGGTTACATCGGAGATACGTACTTTACTCGCTGCATATAAAACCGGAAAGCCAGCATCTTGTTGCCAAATGAGACCCTTGGTAGTGATGTTGGACAAAAAAAGGTTGTAGATGGGTTGCAACGCGTGTGAGCGACCCATTCCTGGTAGGATCAAAACGCCATTATACTGAGATATCTTATCGGTCTCTCCAGAAAAATGGATATCTCCTGAAAATATGTTAAACTCAATTCGGTTCTATAGACTATTAGACTTCTTGAACTTAGAAAAAGAAAAGATACGTAGATTTGAGAAGAGACTCTTAGACTAGAAGAAATGAGTTGAACTATGTTCAACGAATTGTGAAACTCATTCACTGAGATACGTATTACTTGAAACGAATACGTATCTTTCTATCATATCAGTCGAGTCGATCCGATTCGTTCTTATCTATAGATAACGCAAGAGATCACTTATGACCTCGCGGATGGAGAGGGATTCGAACCCCCGGTATTCCTATCAATACTTCGGTTTTTCAAGACCGACTCTTTCAACCGCTCAGACATCCATCCCCTTCCGCCCTCTCCCTTATGGT
>AP025070.1:31616669-31676837 GCA_036186865.1 Eustoma russellianum
TTTTCTATCTATTTGTTTTGCTATCATGAAGTAGTGGATTACGTGGCTCGCTCTCGCTTTGGTCTGAAGGTGAACGAGCTCTTAGTTCTATAGACTATTAGACTTCTTGAACTTAGAAAAAGAAAAGATACGTAGATTTGAGAAGAGACTCTTAGACTAGAAGAAATGAGTTGAACTATGTTCAACGAATTGTGAAACTCATTCACTGAGATACGTATTACTTGAAACGAATACGTATCTTTCTATCATATCAGTCGAGTCGATCCGATTCGTTCTTATCTATAGATAACGCAAGAGATCACTTATGACCTCGCGGATGGAGAGGGATTCGAACCCCCGGTATTCCTATCAATACTTCGGTTTTCAAGACCGACTCTTTCAACCGCTCAGACATCCATCCCCTTCCGCCCTCTCCCTTATGGTGTTAAGCGAACTGGACAGTTTGCGAACTGTTTAGATTCGATTCGTATTTGATTCGAGTTCCTTCGTTAATTTTACTTAAAAGAGCCAAATCCGAACACCTATTTAGCTTCATTTACTAAAATGAGCCAAACTGTTCGCGAACAGTTCAGCTTGTTTAAACATTATAGTTTTGTCGAGCCGAAATCTAACCAATTTTAAAGTTCTTTACCGTAAACAAACCGCTCCGAATAGTTTAACTAAACAAATCTGGATTCAAAAACCTAGTATTCGATTCGGCTCGGTTCGTTAACATCCCCAGTATGTGACCATTTGTTGTCTCTCCAACGCATGTTAGTGATCCATTTGGTGTTTCTGCAATGTGTGTGAGTGACCCGACTCCCTTGTGATGTGCATGATCACACCATGATGTAACTGTTTGCTTTCTTGCTGTTGTAACTGTATTATCTGACTTTCTTCCATTGAATTTGTTAAGAGACAAATGTTGCATTTGAATAAATGTTAGATTATGAAGTGGGATTGTTGCTTCTGTCCTCACTTTCTATTTGTTCCCCTCCCCCCAGAAAAAGAAACACACACACACACACCACTTGTGCATATTTTGTATTACCCAAAGGATTATTGAACCGCCATGTGTGCTGTATGGAACTAATGAAGCTCACTGAGATAATCTTTGTTATTGGAAGTTCCTTTGTCTTTCATAATACTACTACGTTACTCCATTGCCTTAAATCTCCCGGTCTATAGCGGGATACAAGAAGGTCGGATGTACGCAACCATGCCCATGTTTTAAAAACACACAGAGTTTGTTTTCCGATGACCCATAATGATGCGTCAAGTTGCGTCAATCAACTGCTACTTCACCATGTAAGAAGTATAACCAATTTAGTGAGTCGTTTTACTTTGCCTTTGATAATGCAGATGGTAAAACAAAAATATTTTATGGAAGTGGTGCCTTTCTAAATGTTGTCTTAATCCAAGTGTTGTTGACATTTGCATGTGTCATTAGATAGTGTGGTCGAATAGTATGACAAATGAATTTGTTAAACTTGGCTAAAGATCTTGCAAATTTGTCTCACTTTTTGACAATATTAAAAGGGCATTCAGAACTTAATGTTGTCATTATGGTTATGTTTAGGCAATTGTTTAGTGGGACAAAGTCTGCCGGCTGGGACTCTGCCAGCCTCACCTGCCGGCTAATCTGCAACTCTACAATCATGGTTTAATAAATCTCTCTTTTGTTTGACTTCATGGTTGTTTCTGTCAGAATCTGACACTGCTTCTTGGGTTTTATTCCTTTTTCTAGAGAAATAAAAAATAAAAAAAAAAGTTTAACACTATGGGAGATGATAAACTATGTTAATTAAAAGTCAAGAATAACAGGAGTATGATTACAAGGAAACAAAAACTAATGTTGTCTATCCATTTGTTCGGGTCAGATACCCTTATCGTAAGAAGGACGGTAACACATGATCCGACGACACGTGACATTAGAAATAGTGGTAATAGTGCATAAAAGACACGTAACTTATGTATTGAGGCTATTTTATAGGTTGCATCTCCTTTGATGTGTTTGATTCTCTGGTTAATATATTTACATTTTTACCCAAAAAAGACAATATTTTGTTGCATGGCCGTTGTAACAACTTTGACTAGCTTTTGTGGAAGGAGGGAAGTGCAAAGGGAGAGGTGAAAACAGAGGTTGGTGAATTCTTTGACTGCTTTAGTGAGAAGGATAACCACCACAACAAGAGTATATGTATTATGTTTTCTGTATGGAGAGGGGTAAATTCGTAAAAAAAAAACTAAACACTTTTTTCTTTGCAAACCACGTATTAATTAAAATTTTGTTGTAACAAGTATGTGATAAATTTTAAAATACTCTAAGAGCAAGTAAAAATTGTTCTCTAACTAATCAACTGTTTAAAATCGCTCCAAATATGGAGCTCTTTTTATAGGTTCATTGAAAGTATAGAGCTCGTCTATACTATGGTTTTTAGAAGAATCTAGTCAAAAGTAGATTGACAAAAAGTTGTCACGAAATGATGTGTGTCTCTTTTGTGAGAGAACAGATCTACTGAACCCCATTTAAGAAGTATTAAATGATTCATTGACAAGTGTCACACAGGGGTGGTGAGACTGAGTGAGGATCACCCGCACCCAGCCTCATCACCCCCGTGTGCCACGTGGCGGACGGTCCCAAGGGGGTGAGGGGCAGGGGTCAGAGGATCTCAACCGCTTTTGTGATCAATCACTACCTCCCATCATCAATTATAGTACTAACTGCATTTTACTTATTTCTCAAGCAACATAAATCCTTTTTTTTTTTATGTAAATACATAAAAATAAGTTTCGTATCACCAAACTTCAGAATATTAACATGCTTAGATCATATTTAGTCGTTACCTGCAAGCCCATGCCGGCCGCCACCCCTGCCCTTGCTCGCCAACACCGACCACCCACCCCTCCATCTCCGCCACCAACCCCTCCAAAAAAAGAAGTCACTTTTAGGCCAATTTTGTTTGGTTTTCATATTTAATTGATAATTTTAGTTAGCATACAGTAGTCTAGCTTGGACCGATGCCCAATATAGTAAGCTTTACGACCGGAAATCCCGACCGGTCCCCTATCAGCCTGTCTCACAGCGTGATAGGAATGAAAGTCAGGTATTCATGGTCTGTTATGGCAGAGTTTAGAGTGTTCAGATAGCCACACTCCAATACAATACGCTTACCTGGAAAGAGAGTTCAATATATTGCTTGTGCAAGAATCGAACTCTCGTCACTTTCTCGAGCCTCTGCCATCTAAACTATTGGGTCATGTCGTACAGACGGTCCCAATATAGTAATTTACAATCGATTAGCGGGCTAGTTAGTTACCGTTCCACGTCTAAGGATGCATCATTAGTCCAATGTGAGTAAAAACAAGTTTCAATCTATCATCATATAACAAATTTGACAAATATAAGAAAGATTTTCAATCTATCATCAAATAGCAAATCATAATATATGTATGTCTATCTATAAAATGTAAAAAGAAAATAAACTAAATAGAAATTACACTAAAGACATAACAAGTTACATGTACAAAGGACAATTTAAGTGCATTAGCAGGCACCTGATTTGCATACGGTCTCCTCATCTTCCTCACTTTCTTACTTCACTTAAAGCTAGGCCTTCTTGTTCCCAAAAAAAAAAAAAAAAAAAAAAAAACGCCTTCAGACAATAAATTTTCCTTTCTTTTCTTTTTTACAAAAAGAAAAACAAAAACATCACAATATAATCACAGATACTTCACTTACAGTCAAACCTTCAGAGAAGAAATTTTCTTTTTCTTTTATTAATAAAACAAAGGCTTCGCATTATTATGACAACTCCCAAGAAATTCCTTCTAACAGTTAAGTCTCTTAGTTCCCCTTTAACTCCAGTCAAACGTCAGATCAGCTCATCATCACCATCATAATAATATATATATATATATGTATATATATATATATGTATGTATGTATGTATGTATGTATACACACACATCCAATCACCGAAAGACACCCATATAGCTTACTGCTACACACACAAACACAGATTCTTCTTTTCATAAAAGAAGTGTATTGCTCGTGAGTACTAACAGTTTCTCTCTGCAAACTCAATATATGCTACATCATTGCCTCATCTAGGCCCCACTTAAAACAGAGCAACAAACACAGGAGAAAAAAAGCTTGTCGTTATCTTGAAGAAAGCAAGAAAAGAGTAGATTAAGAGAGAGAAGAGAAAAAAATATGATGTGGGAAGGTGGAGGAGGATCCACTGCATCCTCTTCAGCTGCCGGAGGAGGTGTCGGTGGAAGTGATGGTAGTGGACGGAGGAAGCCTTCTTGGAGGGAAAGAGAGAATAATAGAAGAAGAGAGAGGAGAAGACGAGCAATTGCTGCAAAGATTTATGCAGGGCTAAGAGCTCAGGGGAATTATAATCTTCCAAAGCATTGTGATAATAATGAAGTCTTGAAAGCTCTTTGTTCTGAAGCTGGCTGGATTGTTGAGCCTGATGGGTCCACTTACAGAAAGGTTCTTTCTTTTTATTTTGTTTGTTTATTTCTTTCTTTAATTTTGTTTTTTTTCTGTTCTTTTAGGGTTCTGGGTTGGTTTGTGAATTTGGTCAAAGTTTGGATCTTGTTTTGGATTTGGTGATGTGGGATTGTTTCTTTTTCTTGATCTGTGTAAAGGTGTTGATTAGATATAGGTTTTGTTGAATTGGATGGATATTTGCTTTATCTGGACAATCAGTTTCTATTTCAAGATGTTTACTTTGGCAGGGGAATTAGCAATTCAATTACTACTATCTTCTGCTCCCCCCCCCCCCCCCACCCCCTCCATCCCTTTGAAAAACACCCCCAACCAGCCCAAAAAGGAAAACAGACTAGACTACCATAGGGACCTGTCGCAATTCTTGTAATCCTTTGTTTAATCGGAATGTTACTAATAGTGTAATTCTCTTGTCTTTTGCTTTGCCTTTTAATGGTAAGAGAGTATTAGAGAGAAAAAGCAGAAAGGTGAGTTAAATATTTTATAAGAAAGTGTCCTGATTTAATGTAATGTTTGTGTATGATGATTAGAGTAATTTGTCTCGAGTGATGATTTCCATTTCCTCACGAACACAACCTACGAGAATTGAACTTCTTTTTCCTTCTTCCAATTATCTAGAAGACATAATTACTATTTACTGTTGGGATTTCATGGATTGAACCTTAATGAAATTCACCTGTCACACAGTCATTATTTTACCTCAATTGCATCTTTCTTTCAGCTTTTTGTTTTTTCTTTCTGGTTATACAAGAATGATGACAGTAGGAGCACTTGAGGAGCATTTGGTGACTTCTTTATGGTTCATGCCTTTTGTTCAAAATGTTTGATAATTTAACTTGAACATTTCAAACATTATTTTCAGGGATGCAAGCCAAGTCCAATGGAGATTGGAGGAATGTCAGCCAACATCACCCCAAACTCATCACGAAATCCTAGTCCACCCTCTTCATATTTTGCTAGTCCAATCCCCTCTTACAATCCTAGTCCTTTGTCATCCTCCTGTTCGAGCCCCACCCGCCTTGAACCCAATATGCAATCTCACCCCTTTGCATTCTTGCATAATGCCATTCCTTCGAATCTGCCTCCTCGCGGGTTTTCTAACAGCGCCCCTGTTACCCCACCTCTTTCATCCCCCACTAGGCTTGCCAGTAAGCAAATTTTCAATCTTGAGTCCCCTGCCAAAGAGCCCATGTTTGCTATGAACTTCCCTTTCGTTGCTGCCTCTGCCCCCGCGAGTCCAACTAGAGGGCAGCGTTATACTCCTGCTACTATACCCGAATGTGATGAATCTGATTCGTCTACTATTGATTCTGGGCAATGGATGAACTTCCAGAGTTACACAACCAATATGGTTCCTACTTCTCCAACCTTTAACCTTGTGAAGCCTTCTGCGCAGCGTGTTTCCCGTGGGAATGTTATCTCAGAGAAAGGCAAAAGTGTAGAATTCGACTTTGAGAATGTACCGGCAGTGAAGGCATGGGAAGGGGAGAGAATTCATGAGGTGGGACCTGATGATTTGGTGCTCAAGCTGTAATGCTCGCGTTTGAGTGATCAATCTATCCAGAGGGCATGGTTACAAGAACATCAATACGAAAGAAAATCAAGAAAATGAATTAGCTTGATAGTCTTCCATGAAGGAAGGCCTTTTTTCAATTGCATCCGTGACAAAACTTGGATGTTGTATTACTTAGAATGGCCAGCATTCTTGGCTTCTTATTCTTTTTTCTCCCTGTTTGTTCTCTTAGTTTCATTTGGGGGTGTCTTATAAATGTTATATCTAGAAAAGTTCTTATATTTGTCATGGTGGATTTAGATTCCTGTCTTTGTAGCATGAAGGTAAGAATTCATATTGTGAGAACTGCTCGAGTGGTGTCTGATATATACTTGAAATGTTACCTGATGAGCTAAATGTGCTTGATTTGTTTTGTTTATATGTTTCCCTTTATTCTTCACAAGTCCTTCAAATCTTTATAGCCTTCTGAGATTGCCTTCTTGGCTGAATACCATAAACCGTAAGGACATGCGCCAGTACTCTTGCAAAGAGAATGCTTTCTTGAACACGAAAAGGCGTTAAATGTATGAGAACGTTGCATTCAACTAGTAGTGAAAGGCCTTTAGTTTAGTTAGCTGACTATTCTTCGTGTCACAAGACTCGAGTTCGAGTAGAAGCTTTAGTTTATCTAGTCGAGTATTATTTCTTCCTGCCACAATACTCGAGTTCGAGTAGAACCTTAGTTCAAGTAGTTGTGTATCATTTATTCTTGTCACAAGATTCGAGTTCAAGCATCTCTGCTGTTTAGGAAGGGGGAAAAAAGCCACTCAACCTAGTGAAAGAAGGCCGGCAAAAAACCTTAAAAGGGGAGACTTGGGCTTGAAAGCCGGTCTTCGTCAAAAAAGAGTGTTATCAATGTACTAGGCTCTCACATTTAAGCATGGTCTGAGAAGTGGCCGGATCGCTTTGCGATATGATGTACGCAGCCTTATCCTACATTTTGTGCAAAAAACTATTTTCGCGGCTCGAACCTTTGACATCAAGGTCACAAAGCAGCGAACTTACCAATTTGCAGTGATTATCTTGTGTGGATTCTTGGTCACGTCTTACCTATCTAGGAGGTCGTTGAGTTCATGATTTACATCATCCACACAGCTCCACAAGGCTGCGTAGTTGAGGCCTCCGAGGTCAAGGATTTGACCTTTTGCAACTAAAATTATATTTCTTTTTGCCCACAGGACATAGCTTAGTTGGTACTCGTGTTGGTATATTGCTCCAGAAAGATGCATGTTTGAACTAGGACACGCACAGAGTGGGAGCAATATTGCTATTTGAGCCTGAAAGTCAAAGGTCTGAATCCGATCCAATTGGGTGCTTGGTTACAGACCTGGTTTGCGGTGGCTCCTTGTGTGGATTGTCTGGTAACACATTATCAATCTAGGAGGCGCTAAGTTTCTAATTTGCATACGACATGCAGCTCCATAGGACTGAGACATTGAGGACACATAGGCTGAGGATTTGGCTTTTGCTTTAGAATTATATCTCTTCTTACCATACTTATTAATTACAAGTGTAATTTCAAAACGTTTCATTAAGTTGGCAAAACAAAAAAAAGTAATTGGACATAATTTTAAGGCAAACAAAAATAATATAATAGACTATAAAATTAGGACATATATGGTATTTTTCATTGAGTTTTTTTATTTATTTATTAAGGGTTTGGTATTTTTTACTCCAAGATTATATGGTTTCATATATTAAGGTTAAACCATTTTGCTGCATACAAGTACATAATAGGTTTCATATATGCATGTGTATGTGCATATACACATGTATCATATGCCTAGTTAATTCCACTACCCATCAGGTCTTGGATCCACCATTACGGGTATGCCGAAGGCTGATTAAAATGGGAGACCTTTTTATATGGTTTTTCTGTTATATCAACATATTATAAATAACATAATATAATTTACACAGTTCACTTAACAAAAACTAGAACAGTTACTATCTAAATCTGATTCAACAAATATTTTTTTAAGGTCATTCAGTTACTCCAATTTAGTTATTTTTTCTTCGGTGTCTTGCTTGTGTAGCTATAGTGATTTGTTTTAATTCAGTATAAATTCAGAGGATTCTTTGGTCTCTTATGAGGATTTAGGGTTTACGAATTTAATCATGGTGACTGGAAATTATTCATAATTTTACTTTTCTCTACTTCTTCGGTAGACTGATTCTTAAACCGGGATGACATCTACTCACTAACCAAACTTATGCCAACGTGAACTCCATCCATTGTCAAACCCCACCTAATCATAAAGACACCATTTAAGAAATATAAGCTTAAAAATTCTGTATCAAAATTGTCTCACCAAACCATAAAGACATCCTTTTAGTGCTTTACAAAATTGTCTGGTTGATCTCGGTGTAAGAATATTATATTATGATCATGTCATAACGGTAAAAACCAAGTTTCTTGGAAGTTGATATTGATCTATATAATGGGTTCAGCTTGGTAGGGACTTGGCATCACCAAACATTAATATTACAAATTCTATATACGTTCATAATCATTAAGAACACATATTGAAGTTTCTTGAGAGTCATATGGATTGGAATTTGTCTTGGTTATTCCCTTTTGGTTAAGTATCTTGGAAAACTATGAGCCCATTAGTAAGCTTGTATTTCACACCATCCAACGTAAGATACCGCTAAATTCTTGATTTGTATCCTCTATAATGCTCCTTGAAACAGTAGAAGCCCTCAGGACCAAATAATGACCTTTTGCTCTAAGTCATTTCACGTTTATCCCACAACTTACTATTCCAACCAACAAATTATTGCATGTCAGAAACTCCCTGAGCCAAAGATGCACAGGTGATGACTTTTCTTTTTTATATTACAAAATAAAAGACATATATGGTGATGATTTTTATTTATTTATTTTATATTACAAAATATAAAGATTCAAACTCGAATGCTAAAGATTATAAACATACTATTCCGTCACTATATTTAAAAATATTTCGTAGGTATATGATGAAGACTTCATCCGTAAGTAAATAACACACACCACTGTATCGTAAACAATGCATAGTCCAGTTAAAAAATATAAGACGTTGTAGTGGTAAGAAATAAACAATGTGTTGTATTAATATGATAGAATAAAGCAAAATGACTTACTAAATTAGTTGTGTTTTTTATATTATAAAGTAGCATTTGATCGATATAGATTGACGTAATTTTCATTATAAGTCATCGAGAACCAACTTCTGTGTGTTTCTAACACGTGTGTATGATTGCATATATCCGACCCTTCATATCTCGTAATAGGCGGAATGCTCTAAAGTAAGGGGGTAAAGTTATTGTAGTAATATGAATTAGGCAACCCGCAATGCAGTGGTTCAAATCTGCAGCTTGGATTTTACTCTAACCTAATTTTGAGCTTAATTAACTTAACCAAACCTAAAACAACATGCACAAGATTTGTCAAGTATCAACTAGTCTACAAGGCATAGTTTAGTAAGAAAAAATATAAAATGTTGTTTTAGTAGCAAATCAGACGATTTGTAGCGTAGGAGATTAAATATGTAAACGTGTGTGTATATATATATGGATTTATATTTCTTATAAATTTACTGATAGAAACAAGTTTGATAGGATTACCCGAAATCTTGGTTTGCGAGAGGACACCTTGTGTATGTCAATACGTAAGTCATCATCTAACTTAGGAGGCCGTTGTTCTCCTGATTTACATCATTCACAAACTCTTTGGAACTGGGCCGATGGACTCTCATGACTAGTGTATATGGCTTTTTGCTCCAAGTTTGATGGGACTACTCACTCAAACATATACATCGGTTTTTACAAATGATACATTCCATGTAACTTTGATGATAAAAACAAGTTTGGTAAGACCTTTTTTTTTAAAAAAATGAAACAAGTAGCAAGCATTGCTCAAGCCATTCGCAGTGAAATATGATGGAATAAAGTTGTTATGTCCCGCACCCTCCGTAGAATAATTCAAAGATAAAGAAGGAATTAAATGAGATTAATGACGGTCAACGGTAATAAATTACAAGTTAAGTATTAGGATTAATTGACATTTAATGAAGGATTAAATATTAGAATTAATTTGTATTTAATTTTAGTATTGAATATTAGAAATTTATCCTTAAGATAAATAAGATAATAGATATAATTTAGAAACTCCAAATTTTCTCCTTTCCATATCAAAACTGACAAACGTCAGTTTCTCTCCATTATAGAAAAGAAACCGATGCTTTTCTTTTCCTCTCTACCCTAGGCGACTTCCTCTTCCTCTGCAACCGTAAGGAGATTCTTCGAGCTTTGATCCAAAACTTCTTCCTTCCTTCAATCCGTTTTCGAGTAATCAAAGGCAAGTAACTTTCTTATAAGTTCCTACGTTTTACGAAAGAGAAAAGGCCTATTTTTGATATCTAAATGGATCACCATGCAGTAGTTTCTTTCCATGAATCTATATGTGATTTATGTGTTTTGGTTTTGATGTTTTGGCCACTATATGTCGAAAATCATTTTGTTGTTGTTGACTTTGTGAAATCGTGCAAATCCCTACCCCTTGAATCCCGTCTTGTTGTGATTTCATTGTTGTGTGGGGTTTGAGGATGAAAGGTGAATTTGGATTGATAAGGTTGGGATAATTGAGTTCTATGCTTGAATCTTTGTTTGGTATGTGTATAGTGTTCAATCTGTAGTTTAAGCATGAGATTATAGCAGGGATTAGGCTTGGATTGATTGGGATGAAGTTTGGGATCAATTGGAGTTAGGGTTCTACAGTTTCTGCAGAAATCGCAAAGTTTCTGTTCTGGAATAGTGGACATCGATCGATCGATGTGAGGGGATGAAGTACTTCGATCGATCGATGTGAGGGTATGATGTTAGGCAGTAAGTATTCTGATGGACATCGATCGATCGATGTGAGGGGATGAAGTACTTCGATCGATCGATGTAGGAAGGGTTGAGAGATCGATGTTCTATGATGGACATCGATCAGTTTTGGTGGGAAATAAGGGAAGAAAGAGGGAAGCTAGGGGACCTTTTGGGTGATCTTAGAGACTTCTTAGGACCTGATTGAGGTTAGCCTAAGTCTTGGGAACATGATTTAAGTTGGTGAATCAAATTTGGAGAATTTGAAGGGTATTCGAATTTGATTTCAACGTGAATGACCTAAGAGGGTTAAGAAATGAACGTATGAGGTTTTACAGAGTTCAATGGAGGAATGTGAGGGTTCTCACATTAATTTTTGAGTTTTAGAACCAATGTTAAGTGTTGATGACCTAGCTTGAAGCATAAGCTCGAATGTGCAAGTGAGGGGAATCTTGTGTGATTGATTGATACCGAATGTGAATTGAATTTATGTGAACGAAGAATGTGATTGAAATGAGGAGTCTTGCATCATGGCATTTGCATTTGCATATTGTTTTGAAAAGAGCTGTGCTTCGGCACAGGTTTGCGAAGGTGGCCTGTAATGTTAATCGGGATGGAAATATAAGCCGAGGTGCATTACAGGGTATAAAGTTGTCTGTAACGTTAATCGGGATGGAAATATAAGCCGAGGTGCATTACAGGGTATAAAGTTGGCTGTAATGTTAATCGGAATGGAAATATAAGCCGAGGTGCATTACATGATATAAAGTTATGTGACCGGACATTGTGACATGCATTGCACTGTTTTAAAAGGAAATTGCCCATGCATTTGTGACTATGTAATGTAGTGCATATTTTGTCAAGCATCACGTGAGTCAGTTGGGATGATTGCTATGTGACTTGAATGATCGTCAATTGTTAATGGTTATGAATTACTGCTTTATGTTCTTGTATTGTTAAATCTATGCTCTTGAAAGTATACAAGACATGTGCCCCATTTCCTTTGAATTATGTATTACTCATGTCTTGCCATGTGTTGATCCCGTATGTTTTATAAGCGGGTTACTTGCTAGCGTTTTTCGCTAAGGGTACTGCATTTGTCATTGCAGATGAGCCTAGATACGATCTGATTTTCATAGAAGACGATGGCGAGTGGGCTGAATGGGATACTTAGAGACATATTGGGAGATAGTTAAGGCTGTTGCCATTTGTTCCAGTTTCTTTCCTTCATTTGAGGATTTAGTTGGTTTTCATGATACTCTTTTGTAATTACTTTATACGTTGAGGTTCAAATTTGATAGTTTAGATTTGTGAGATACGTGTTTCTGCACTTATTTCTCTAACGTCATTGATGATGTGTATTCGAGAGATGAGACGTCTTGTAGTCTTCTCAGTAAGCTACGAAGGGTGCACCGGTTCGGATTCCGCTGTCCGGGTCGAGGCGCTACATGTGGTATCAGAGCCTAGGCTTCAGATCTACCTCGGAGACCTAGGTTATATCATGTAGAGTCTTAAGTTATGATCTTGATCTTTAAGTTGATCTTTAGGTCTAAGTATGTGATCCTAGATGTAAGTTTGATTGGGATGGGTGTGTGCAAGCGCGATAAAATTTAATCAACAAATGTTACTTTATTTCAGTGTACGAATTCCACCTTGTACAACGCATATGGGCCTTCAGTGTTTACTTTTGGAATTGCTGAATGCTAATAAGCGTTGATTTTGCAGAAAATGCCTCCCAGGAGAGATAACTAAGGGAATGGTGGTAATGGGAACAAGAACCCTCCACCACCACCACCAGTCCTAGTACCCAGGCGTTGACAGATGCTATCACAGTGATAGCACAAGGAGTTGCCCAGCAACAACAACCTCCTCCTCCACCACCTCCCCAGCAAGGTATCAGGTATTACATTGGGGAGATGCGAAAGATGCATGCCCCCACTTTTGAAGGGACCACTGATCCGGAGGTGGCCAGATTCTGGTTAGACGAGGTGGAGAAGTGCCTCAGGCTGGTGCAAGTGCCTGAAGAACTCAAGGTGGATGTGGCCACGCCCTTACTGATCGGCAGAGCCAACGCATGGTGGAATGGTATTCTGCCTAAGATGACTCTCCCTATTCAGTGGAGACAGTTTGTCCAGACCTACAAAGACTACTATGTGCCTGAAACTGCCATTTTGGAGAAGATGAGGCAGTTCGATAAGTTTGAACAAGGGAGGATGTCCGTTTCAGACTATGCGGATACATTCCATGCCTTGGGCAAATTCACGCCCATGGTATTGGAAAACAACAGAATGAAAATGCTGAAGTTCGAGGAAGGTCTGAACCCCCGTATACGGACGGCTATAGCGGGGTCCAGTTTGAAAACTTTTGAGGAAATGTTAGATGTATATTACCGCGTGGAGAGTGACATGCGCAGGTCACAGCCTAGAGAGGCTCGTGACGAGTCGAGCAAGAGGCCAAGGGAAGAGCAAAGTGGTGGCAGACCCGGACGTTGGGTCAAGATCCCTAGAAAAGGACAGACGGGGCCAGCCCAGAGGACACCGCAACGGAATCAGCCTGATCGTCAGGCACCCGCAGTATGCCCACACTACCAGAAGAGACATGTGGGTGAATGTTGGAAAGTGACCAGAGCGTGCTTCAAGTGTGGAAAGGCGGGCTACAGGATCAAAGATTGCCCCGAATGGAACCCTAAGCCTCAAGTAGAAGCAGGGCCGGCACAGCAGCAGAGAGACAGGCCCAATGCTAGAGTCCATGCGATGACTGACGCCGAAGTGCAGGAGGACGCCAATGTTGTGACAGGTACGACTTAAGTTAAATAATAGTTGCTTAAGTTGAATTTTAGTCTTTTAAGTTGGAGATTAAATGTGTTTTATGTGAAAACCTTTATGTGCTACACTTTTGTGGTTAGGAGTGATTCTAGTTAACAAAGTACCTGCGAACGTATTATTTGATAACGGAGCCAATCACTCCTTCATCTCTAAACGATTTGCCAAAGGACTCGACTGTCTACCCGAATGGCTTGAAACCTTCAGGGTGCAGGCAGCAGGCGAGCAAGTACTGATTTCCCATCACCAGTACAAAGATTGTGAATTGAAGTTGGACGGAAAGGTGTTTGCTGTGACATTAGTCCCAATTCCGATGAAGAATTTTGATGTAATATTGGGCATGGATTGGCTGACCAAGAATCATGCCAGTATCGATTGTAAACTTAAGCAAGTGACCGTTAAAGACCCTGAGATGAATGAGATAACGGTTCAAGGAAACGTCCAAGTTAACAAAAGCCCCAAAGAAGATATACTTGACGGCGATTAAGGCTTTTAAAGCTTTGCAAAAAAGAGCAGAGGGATTCATGGTGTATACAGTAGATGCTAAACAAGAAGTTCCCTCCATGGATCAGATTTCGGTAATCACAAGGACGTATTTCCGGATGATTTACCGGGAGTTCTGCCATCGAGAGAAGTGGAGTTCGAGATCAATTTGATTCCCGGAGCCGATCCTATATCTAAGGCACCCTATAGAATGGCTCCAGCTGAACTTAAGGAGCTTAAAGGACAACTTCAAGAGTTTTTAGACAAGAAGTTGATTCGCCCCAGTGTATCACCTTGGAAGAAAGATGGCAGTATAAGGTTGTGCATTGATTACCGAGAGCTGAACAAAATCACCATCAAGAACAAATATCCTCTGCTAAGAATAGAGAATTTATTTGACCAACTAAAGGGAGCCCGATGGTTTTCAAAGATTGATCTTCGTCAGGGGTATCATCAGTTGCTTGTGAAAGCAGGAGACGTACCTAAAATGGCTTTTCAGACTCGATACGGGCATTATGAATTTTTGGTGATGCCTTTTGGATTAACTAATGCTCCAACGGCCTTCATGGACTTGATGAACACCGTATTTCGAGAGCAGTTGGACCAATTCGTAGTGGTGTTCATTGATGACATTCTAGTTTACTCCCCCGACGAACACGCTCATGCTGAACATTTAAGAGTGGTGTTGTAAATTCTGAGGCAACAAAAGCATTACACCAAATTCAGCAAGTGTAAATTTTGGTTAAGAAGTGTTGCCTTTCTCGGTCACGTGATTTCGGAAGAAGGAATTTCTGTGGATCCTAAAAAGATAGAAGCCATCACGGAATGGCCAAGACCTACAAACGTGACTGAAGTGAGAAGCTTTCTAGGCTTGGCAGGCTACTACAAGAAGTTTGTTGAGGGATTCTCAACGATAGCAGTTCCATTGAGTCGACTTACGCAAAAGAAGACTAAGTTCGAATGGACTGCTGAATGCGAGCAGAGCTTTACCGAGCTCAAGAAAGGATTGACCATAGCCCCGGTCTTGGCACAACCCTCCGGCACCAACGGTTTCGTGATCTATAGCGACGCGTCCAAGAAAGGACTAGGTATGTACATCATTACAATTAATGAATTGTATATACATATGCTAGTCTTGAATTAACTTTCTGTTTATAGGTTGTGTCTTGATGCAAAATGAACGAGTTATTTCGTACGCGTCAAGACAATTGAAACCATATGAGCAGAATTACCCGACGCATGACTTGAAGCTCGCAGCGGTGGCATTTGCTCTTAAGATCTGGAGACACTATTTGTATGGAGAAAAGTGTCCTGTGTTCACTGATCATAAGAGCTTGAAGTACCTATTCTCGCAGAAAGAGCTAAATATGCGACAGAGAAGATGGTTGGAGTTACTTAAGGATTATGATCTTACCATCAACTACCATCCGGGTAAGGCCAACAGAGTGGCGGACGCGCTGAGCAGAAAGTCTAGTCACGCTAGACAGTCTCCGTTGGAAAGAGAAATCGAGGAGTTTAGCCTCGAAGTGGTGGATTCAGTGGCGAATGTTCTTACGGCTTTGTCTATCAGCCCAGACTTGGTAGACAGAATTAAAGAAGCATAATATGATGACACAACATAGAAAGAAACCCGCGACAAGTTGTCTACATGACCAGTGAAAGACTTCCAATTACAAAGAGATGGAAGTCTATGGTTTCAAAATCGGTTGTGCGTACCTAATAATGATGAGCTTCGAAAGGAGTTGCTACGCGAAGCCCATAATTCAAGGTTATCTATCCACCCCGGCAGCACTAAAATGTACAAGGATCTCAAAAGGAATTATTGGTGGATAAGGATGAAAAGATCTATAGCGGAGTATGTTGAAAGGTGTTTGGTATGCCAACAAGTCAAAGCTGAACATCAACGACCTGGTGGTTTGATGATGCCACTGGAGATTCCAGAATGGAAGTAGGAGCACGTGACTATGGACTTCGTGATGGGGCTACCCAAGATCAGAAATGGGAATGAGATGATTTGGGTAATTGTAGACCGCTTGACAAAGACAACTCACTTCATAGCTATGCCACATGGTACATCTTATGAGAAATTATCCAACATATATGTGGATAACAGTTTTCATACAATAATAGTTATCACAGTGCAATTGATATGGCACCGTTTGAAGCGTTATATGGACGTAAGTGCAGGTCCCCGGTTTGTTGGGACAAAGTTGGGGAAAGGACAATCACTGCACCAGAGTTAGTTGAACAAACGATTGAGAAGGTCAAAGTGATAAGAGAGAGACTAAGGGTGGCTCAAGATCGTAATAAGAGTTGGGCCGATAATAAAAGACGGCCCTTGGAGTTTAAGGAAGGTGAAAAGGTCTATCTACGAGTTTTGCCCACCAAGGGAGTTGCAAGATTCGGAATGAAGGGCAAGTTAAGCCCTAGATATATTGGCTCTTACGAAGTGCTTGGTAAAGTTGGTGAAAGAGCATACAGATTAGCCTTGCCTCCGAGCTTGTCCTAAGTCCATAACGTATTTCATGTGTCCCAACTAAGAAAATACGTATCGGACCCAAGTCATGTCCTTGAAGCTCAACCATTGGATGTTAAAGAAGATGTCTCATATGAGGAACATCCAATGAAAATTGTGGATAGTAAAGATCAAGTCCTACGCAGACGCGTCATTCCGTATGTCAAAGTTCAGTGGAGTAATCATACGGAGCGTGAAGCCACGTGGGAGCTTGAGGAGCAAATGAAGGAGCTATATCCTCACCTCTTCCGATAAGGTACGTCAGTTTCGAGGACGAAACTTTTTGTAAGGGGGGTGGAATGTTATGCCCCGACCCTCCATAGAATAATTCAAAGATAAAAAAGGAATTAAATGAGATTAACGACGGTCAACGGTAATGAATTACGAGTTAAGTATTAGGATTAATTGGCATTTAATGAAGGATTAAATATTAGAATTAATTTGTATTTAATTTTAGTATTGAATATTAGAAATTTATCCTTAAGATAAATAAGATAATAGATATAATTTAGAAACTCCAAATTTTCCCCTTTCCATATCAAAACTGACAAACGTCAGTTTCTCTCCATTATAGAAAAGAAACCGACGCTTTTCTTTTCCTCTCTACCCTAGGCGACTTCCTCTTCCTCTGCAACCGTAAGGAGATTCTTCGAGCTTTGATCCAAAACTTCTTCCTTCTTTCAATCCGTTTTCGAGTAATCAAAGGCAAGTAACTTTCTTATAAGTTCATATGTTTTACGAAAGAGAAAAGGCCTATTTTTGATATCTAAATAGATCACCATGCAGTAGTTTCTTTCTGTGAATCTATATGTGATTTATGTGTTTTGGTTTTGATGTTTTGGCCACTATATGTTGAAAATCGTTTTGTTGTTGTTGACTTCGTGAAATCGTGCAAATCCCTACCCCTTGAATCCCTTCTTATTGTGATTTCATTGTTGTGTGGGGTTTGAGGATGAAAGGTGAAATCTTTGGATTGATAAGGTTGGGATAATTGAGTTCTAGGGTTGAATCTTTGTTTGGTATATGTATAGTGTTCAATCTGTAGTTTAAGCATGAGATTATAGCAGGGATTAGGCTTGGATTGATTGGGATGAAGTTTGGGATCAATTGGAGTTAGGGTTCTGCAGTTTCTGCAGAAATCGCAAAGTTTCTGTTCTGGAATAGTGGACATCGATCGATCGATGTGAGGGGATGAAGTACTTCGATCGATCGATGTGAGGGTATGATATTAGGCAGTAAGTATTCTGATGGACATCGATCGATCGATGTGAGGGGTTCGATCGATCGATGTGGGAAGGGTTGAGAGATCAATGTTCTTTGATGGACATCGATCGATCGATGTGAGGGTATGAAGTCACATCGATCGATCGATGTGATGGGATGATGTCCATCAGTTTTGGTGGGAAATAAGGGATGAAAGAGGGAAGCTAGAGGACCCTTTGGGTGATCCTAGAGACTTCTTAGGACCTGATTGAGGTTAGCCTAAGTCTTGAGAACATGATTTAAGTTGGTGAATCAAATTTGGAGAATTTGAAGGGTATTCGAATCTGATTTCAACGTGAATGACCTAAGAGGGTTAGGAAATGAACGTATGAGGTTTTACAGAGTGCAATGGAGGAATGTGAGGGTTCTCACATTAGTTTTTGAGTTTTAGAACCAATATTAAGTGTTGATGACCTAGCTTGAAGCATAAGCTCGAATGTGCAAGTGAGGGGAATCTTGTGTGATTGATTGATACCGAATGTGAATTGAATTTATGTGAACGAAGAATGTGATTGAAATGAGGAGTCTTGCATCATGGCATTTGCATTTGCATATTGTTTTGAAAAGAGCTGTGCTTCGGCACAGGTTTGCGAAGGTGGCCTGTAATGTTAATCGGGATGGAAATATAAGCCGAGGTGCATTACAGGGTATAAAGTTGTCTGTAACGTTAATCGGGATGGAAATATAAGCCGAGGTGCATTACAGGGTATAAAGTTGGCTGTAATGTTAATCGGGATGGAAATATAAGCCGAGGTGCATTACATGATATAAAGTTATGTGACCGGACATTGTGACATGCATTGCACTGTTTTGAAAGGAAATTGCCCATGCATTTGTGACTGTGTAGTGTAGTGCATATTTTGTCATGCATCACGTGAGTCAGTTGGGATGATTGCTATGTGACTTGAATGATCGTCAATTGTTAATGGTTATGAATTACTGTTTTATGTTCTTGTATTGTTAAATCTATGCTCTTGAAAGTATACAAGACATGTGCCCCCATTTCCCTTGAATTATGTATTACTCATGTCTTGCCATGTGTTGATCCCATATGTTTTATAAGCGGGTTACTTGCTAGCGTTTTTCGCTAAGGGTACTGCCTTTGTCATTGCAGATGAGTCTAGCTACGATCTGATTTTCATAGAAGACGATGGCGAGTGGGCTGAATGGGATACTTAGAGACATATAGGGAGATAGTTGAGGCTGTTGCCATTTGTTCCAGTTTCTTTCCTTCGTTTGAGGATTTAGTTGGTTTTCATGATACTCTTTTTTAATTACTTTATACGTTGAGGTTCAAATTTGATGGTTTAGATTTGTGAGATACGTGTTTCCGCACTTATTTCTCTGACGTCATTGATAATGTGTATTCGAGAGTGAGACGTCTTGTAGTCTTCTCAGTAAGCTACGACGGGTGCACCGGTTCGGATTCCGCTGTCCGGGTCGGGGCGCTACAAAAGTAAAATGATTTACTAAGTTGGCTGCGTTTTTTATACTATGAAGTAGCAGTTGATCGACATAGTTTGACACAATTTTCATTAGGGTTCATTAGAAAATAACATATGTGTATTTCTAATACATATATATAGTTACGTACATTTGACCCCTCATATCTTACCATAAATGAAAACCTCCTATTGTCTAATGCTGTTATTGTGGTGTTATAAATGCAACGTCACGCAATTCGGTATGTAAGTGCGTATAGGCACGCAAAACAAGTAGCAAGCAGCATCCCATACGGCACGCATCTCTAAATCGAACAAATAGTATCATGTTCCAAGTTTGAAGCTTCTTTTTTTTTTCTTTTGAATGAACAAAATATTGTTGTTTTCAGTTCCAAACATAACTTCGGATCGGTATAAACTTTCAAGAATTAGATCAACTTTGCCTAACTTTGGAGTTTTTTTTGGGCAAAATGCACCATAAACTATTTTTTTTAGACATTTTCTCTATATTGATTATTATGGCTAAGGAAAAAACTTCGTAATAGATTGCATATAGAGCCGGGATCTTAATAGAAACAAACTCTCTATCCATTGAATAGAAGTAGTATTTGTCTGTCTCTTACTTTCTTCATATGCTAACGATATCTTTTGTTGTCGACTAGGTATCGTTGTTGTTGGATAAGGAAAAATACTTAAATAAATGTTTGTAAGATATATTTACAACTTAGATCTAATTCATGATACAACAACAACATTACCCTATTGCTTTAGAGGTTTTCGTCTATGGCGAGATATTTACGTAATCATATCCATACGTTAAAAACACATAAAGGTTAATTTCCGAAGACCCATGTGTTAGATCTAATTCATTATGTTTTTGTAAATGTGTAGATGATGTAATAATTAAAATAAACAACGAACTAATATTTCGTAATTTGGGTAAAAGACTCAATGTTGTAAAAGGTTAAAATATAAAAAACGAAAGTAAATAAAAATTCCAGAACGCCATTTAGAACTAGGAGAAGGGGTCTTAGATCAATTGTTAAGTTTGATACTTTGTGATCTTGAAGTTATGATTTCGAGCTGCAAAAACAACATTTTAGACAAAGTGTAGGATAAGACTGGTATCTCAGATCGCAAAGTGATACGATTCCTTGCCACGAAAACATCATCTTGAACAAATTATAGAATAAGACTGGTGACTCAGGTCACAAAATAATACGACTCTTTTTCGAATTCTGGGCAAACATAGAAACAAATAGGGGTGTACATGTTTTTTAAAAACAGGCCGAACCGCACCAAACCGGCCAAACCAAACCGTAAAAAACCGGACCACGGTTTTATGGCCGGTTTAATAAATGCTAAAAACCGGACTGTTTCATTTGGTCCGGTTTCCGGTTTTAAGAATTTCAAACCGTATAAACCGGACCTTACCGGTTATATATATATATATATATATATATATATATAAATTTAATTATATTTTATACATTATAGTAGTATTTTAGTTATTTGTTTATATCGTTTGTGAGTTTGTTTTTTATTGGATGTTTATGACTTGGGGAGGAAAAACTCAGTTGATTAATCATTTTTTAGTGAATAAAGGTTGGTACCTAGTGGATTTGTCTGGTTATACCTAAGAAAATATTAGTTTTTCTCATTGATTTATTTATCTTCGTTTAATTGCTTCTTTGATTTTTAGTAATTCTTAGTGTATAATTATTTCCACACATTGTCTATCATCCCGTAAAAGTATGAAAGAATTGAAATTTTGTTACTTGGATGATTATTCTGTATGCAAATAATGTGATTACATGATTGAGTATTAAGGATACTTGGATGATTTTTCGATTAAACTACTCTATCACTTTAATCCATCCTTTTGTTGAGGGTCAGGTACTTTGTGTAATTTATTATAGTATGAGTTTCTTGCCAAGACATTATAAATTAAGGTATAATAATATTCTATGATAAATTAATGTATAGTAGTATTCTACTAAGGGAGTATAGTTTCATTTTTAGTTTGGAAAAAATCCTATCATGAAGAAAACTTGTCCTCAGTTTTGATTATGAATTTTGACTTTTTTAATCAACGTTATCAATGCTTCAGGTGAATAAAACCGGAAAAAACCGAAACCAAACCGGACTAGACCGGACCGGTCAAACGGTTTGTTGACTGGTTTGGTCCGGTTTTAGGTTTTCCATTTTCCCAACCGTAACAAACGGTTTGGTCCGTAAGATTCTCAAAAACCGGCCGAACCGGACCATGTACACCCCAGAAACAGACGTATTTAGAAGTTAGAAACTTTAGACGCCCATTTAGAAGTTAGAAACTTCGGCACCGTCTTCAGCTGCAATTTGCTCATGACGACCTTATTCAAATGAAACAAACAAAATTTCGACAATCTCTCTGCGCGAAATTAATGGAAGCTAATCAATCAAAACTCACCTCCCCACCAAAAACCTTCCAAAATACAAACCTCAAAATCACCAAAACCCATCGAGATTTCCTCCTCCACCTCGAATCCTACTTAGCCAAACGTGACGGCGTTGACAAACTCTTAAAGATCTCAAGATACGCCACCAAAATCATCCTCGCTTCTTCCCTCCTCCCAGATTCCAAACCCTTCACAATCCGCCTCAAATCCTTCGAATCAAGCGTCGGAATCAGTCGGAAAGCCTTTCGATTAGGTAAATTCGTCCAAGATGTTAATGCTCTTCGATTTTCGAGCTTTGATTCGTATCAAGATTTGATCTTTTTGGTAATTGCTTACGGGGGAGAGGGGATTTACTATTTCGTCGAACAGTTTGTTTGGTTGGGGAAAGCTGGTTTGATTGAGAAGAAGTATTTGATTACTTTACAAAAGATTAGTGCTTGGTGTGAATTTGTTGGGTATGTTGGGAGTATAAGCTTGAAAGTTAAGGAATTGAAGAGGATTCAAGAAGATGAGAAGTGTTTGCTTGCAAGTATTGAGCTTTCTGGATTGAGAGGTATTGGTTGCGGAGAAGAAGAAGAGAAATTGAGGAAATTGAGGGAGAAGAAGCTGATGAAGAGGCTTTCTGTTGTTCAAGATTTGGCTGATGGGTTGATGGCGTTTGCTGATATTAGAGATGGGAAAGGGAGGCTTTCAGGGCCTCTTTTGTTGGCTTCTGCTGGTCTTTTGTCAGCTCTAATTAGTACTCATAAGAACTGGATTTCTTGTTAAAATTTGATTTTGTTGAAAGTAATAAATTATGTTTTCCCCAGTAAAAACTTCCTCATTGTTAGATTCATCTATAGGATTTTGCTGATGTGGACACATTTTTGCTGTTATGTCAATAATGTTCCCTACGACTCGATTTAGACAACCAAATTTGATGGGAATAAGGTATAGGTTATATGGTCTGTGTTTAATCACTACATGGAATCTAGTCTACTTTGCACCTTAGGTAATTGGTGTGGTGATATGATGTTTGTAGATTCATATTTTGGTGTGAAATTTTGTTTGAGAATCAAGAGAATGAAGTACTTGTACTTCTTTATATTCATTTAGTTTCAATCAGATTCACTTGTCACCTTCAGTCAAGATCTTTTTCTTTTGGTTATGTAAGAGATGTATGTGTTTCAATGGAATACCATTGCTGCTCGCTTCTGATCAGACCATTGCTTTGACAGACAGAACACAGTGCATTTACTTCGCTGTGTAAGTATATTTTCATCAGGAAATCTGGTGAAAACCGATTTTGCCTGCAAACTTTTTGTTGTCTATGTATGCTGGGTAGATTGTTTAGGCTCTTTTTATATTTCTATTGGCTTGAATTAGGGGTGTTAACAACCGAGCCGAACCGAATACTGGGTTTTCGACTTCTGATTTGTTTGGCTAAATGAACTGTTTAAACAAACTTTAAAATTGGTTTAAGTTTGGCTCGATAACTCTTTAACTGTTTAAACGAGCCGAATAGTTCGACTTGTTTTAGTAAACAAACGCGAATAGCTGTTCGAATTCGGTTTGTTTACCGATCATTAACGAACGAACACGAATCGAACTTCAACAGTTCGTAAACTGTTCGGTTTGTTGAACATCTCCTGAACTATGACAACCTAGCTGATATTGTAACTCATCTTTCTTCCTCGGTTTTTTGATGATGTTGCTAAATCTATGCATTCCTTATTCTAGGAAACGTACAAGTGATTAGTGATGTATAATCCATTCCCAATTCCCAGGTGAGAATGACCTCGAGTATTTTCCCCACCATTTTGTACTCTTTAACATGTTTTATTGGGGATGAGATCTTCTCAACGCGCGGTGAGTCACCGCACGGCCCATGACGTGACATGTGGCAGCAGTAGAGGGTGGTGAGGCTGGATGAGGGTTATCTTCACCCAGCCTCACCACTCCCCTTTTTTGCCACGTGTCGCGCGGTCACGTATGTGGTGAGGGAGGAGCGGTGAGGGGATCTTATCCCATTTTATTGTGCTTGCTGGATGCACCTGTTGCTTTTCTTTATAAAAAAAAAGGTTGAATAGGTCAGGTTCTCAAGGCTCACTAAAAAAATTTGTCATAACACATGGACAACACAAGGACTCTAACCAGTAAGGGTCTCTGTCACTCCGGTCTGTAGGGATGTAGATCAGGTTTTCAAAGCCCACTAAAAAAAATTTGTCATAGCACATGGACAACACAAGGAGTCCATTGGTACTGAAGGAACAACCGACGGACTGGCCTGTCAGCCTATCAAGTCATTCCACGGGTCAATAATGACCCCACACTATGTAGCTAGCCTGAAGAGGGTTCAAACATTCTTGCCTTCGGCAAGGTTCGAACCCCTGACATTCTTTTTGAAACCTCTTACCTGAAACCACTGATATATGTCCTGGGGACCGCTTTTCTTTGTAGAACTGGTGGATGTTATCCTACACAATCTGCAAAAATGTTCCGTTAAATCTAACCTCAAGCAAAAATGTAAAATAAAATAAAAAGATTAAGGAATAGGTCTTTAAACAGATAATTAGTATTCTGCATCAAAAGTATAAAAGATGCAGTTGTTTAACTTATGCTCTGTTGTCCAAAACAAACTTATGGTCTGGAAATTTCTGCTGTGGCATTTGAATATATATTAGGTAATCAAATGCCAATACTTTGTATAATCAAATAAGAGGAGGAAGTCTCATGTGCATAGTCCAGTTGATATTTTAATATGATTTGTTGTGCATAGTCTAGTTAGTACTTTGATAGTGATTTGTTCTAAGAGGGCAAGAGTTCGATTTCAGAAACACGCACAGTGTGAATGTTCCATTGCTGTTAGGCCAAATAATTGGTTTACAAAAAACACATTGTGTGAGTCACTGTGTAAGTCTTCGTCCAACTTAAAAGAGTGCTGGGTTCTTGATTTGTTGGAACGGTGGGCCCCTAGAAGAGAGTAGGAAACAAAAGACCATTAATGTGAATCTATGTAATAAAATAATTGAAATGTCAATATAAAACGCTTAAAGTACAGCATCAGACAGATTCGAAGTCACATCAACTGATTGGTACAATTCCTTTTTTTTTCCTTTTTTTTATAAAGATACATATCAGTTGTTCTTGAACATAATCAAGTGATTAGACCTAATATGTGTAGGACGTACCTTACTTGAAGTTGATGATTCAAACCTTGTTAGTTTAATCAAGCGATTAGACTTAATATATGTAGCACGTACCTTATTTGAAGTTGATGATTGTTAGTTTTTTTTTTTAAACGTTTTCTTGAATTTACTTAAATAATCGTTGGATGGGGCGTTTCCATTTCTAATGGAGTCAAGAGCACACTCTTCCTTAACTTTGGAATATGATAGAATAAAGCAACATGACTTACTAAATTGGATGTGCTTTTTAAAGTGTGAAGTAGCAGTTGATCGACATAGTTTGACGCATCATTATGGTTCATCGGGAAACAACCTCTGTGTGTTTCTAACACATGAGTATGGTTACGTACATTCGACCCTCCATGCCCTGCCATAGGCGGGAGCCTCTCAGGCAATAGAGTAATGTTGTTGTTGTAATCGTTGGATGGGGCAAGAAATTTGGACCCCTCAACCTAAACGTTGTCTTCCGAGTCTGACTAGTTAGATCACATCTTTTGATTTAGTCAATTGTAACCTGAGTCATAATTATCTGGTTAACAAATGAGGGTTGGGATTCCTTCACCCACAAATCTCTCATTCCTTTTCACCGTACGACATGTGACAGCAGGAGGATGATGAAGCTAGATGAAAGGATGAGCAGGAATGAGTGTATGAGAGGGGGCAGAGGGCACTGAAAGATCTCAACCCAACAAATGAGGCCAGTGATTGGTACATACTTTGCATACCGCCACTGAATTTTTGAGACAATTCATACTGTTACAACAACATTAACTTATTGCCTTAGAGGCTTCCGTTTATGGCAGGGTATGGAGGGGTCGGATGTACGCAACTATACACATGTATTAGAAACACAAAGATGTTGTTTTCCAATGACCCAAACTGAAAATTGCGTCAAGATGTTTCGATCAACTGCTACTTCACAATATAAAAAGCGTAGCTAGTTTAGTCAGTCATTTTGATTTATGCCATTATATTCCAAAATCAAGAAAGAGTATATTCTTCGCTCCATTGAAAATGGAAACAATTTCATTTAAATAGTTACCAAATGAAAAGTTAACATGCATCTTGTTGACAATTAATGTGTCTATCAGATTATCACACATGTGGTTACTGCCAATTTTGGAACAAAAGGTGAAATTCTTAACCCGGAGGTTCCACGATCACAGTCTCAAAGAGTATATTGGAGGATGTAAATCAGATGTCCATCGGCCTTATAGATTGGGTGAGATATTACACAGTGACCCACACAAGGTGTTCCCCGCAAACCAGGCCTTCGGCTTAGCAGCAGAGGAACACCCATACTGTGCGTCTCTCTGGAATCGAACTTTTGATCTCTTGGAGCAAATCCTAATCCAAATACCAACTGGACTATACCCTGAACGCGGCTTACTTTCAATTTTGTAATTAATTTTCTTGATTTTATCATAAATATCTGTATACGTTTTCCATTGCACTAAGAACAGAGGGAACGACAACATGAACGGCTAATGAGAGACAAATATCTTGTTTTAATGGTTTCATTGTTATGACAGTCCTTATCTCACATACGAAATTTAGCATATATATATATATTTAAAATTTATTGTATTCAAACATGAGATTTACGCGTCATATTTTGCATTTTCCTAAATAGCCATATTGTCTTACGTATTTATATTTTATGTACTGAAGGCGGGACCTGAAGCAACTTGTGATCTTAATGTCACGTATTCGAGTTGCGAAAACAGCCTCCAATATCTAAATGTTAAAACCTGAAAGCAAGAAAAAAAAGACCCGTTTTGGAATGAAAATTGATGCGTTCGTAAAGAGGATATGATCCCCTCACCCCAAAGTGGTGCGGTGACGCGTGACCGCGCGACACATGGCAGCAAGGAGGGGTGGTGAGGCTAGATGCAGTTGACCCTCATCTAGCCTCACCACCCTTCCTTGCTGCCACGTGTCGCGCGGTCACGAAAGAGTTGAGGAAAGTGGAAGTGAGGAGATCTCTACCTTTCGTAAAGTCATCAACCGCACAACAACAAACAAGTCTTATCATCAAATAATGAGATTAGTTGTACCTACCATTTGTCTCACCTTAACCAAAATAATCAATTGATCGTTGACAAGTTATATGCATATTGGCTGCAAAAATTTTATATATATTATCGGTTAAATGTTTACCTTATTTACTATTAGTTAATAAATCATCTGTTGTAAACAAATACTTTTGCAAATCAAATTTTAAGGTTTTAAACAAATACGTTTTGTAAACAATATAATTGGCGATAATCATTGACTCGGGAACCGCGACTGCGGATGATATCCTAGGAGGCTAAAGGTGAGGTAGAATATGAGGCCTCCAATCACGCGTCGCCACATGTAAAAAACAGTTTTTTGTAAAAAAAAATTGCAGCACTTATTTGCTTTTGTACACGTGGCGACACATGATTGGAGGCCTCCGGATGAGATCTTATGAAGCTAAAAATGAAGTAGAATAGGAGAATTCTCATCCGTCGCGACTGACCCTCAATCAGTTGGTCACTCCGGGTCGTGATTATTATGGTATTAAAGGGTATGGCATAAAAGTCGGTAAATGCTATATACTAATGAGTGAAATAAACATGGTTCGAAAATTTGAAGATAACTCTCTCTTATTTACCTATTAGTTCACATTGTATATATATACGTATGCGCGCGTGGGCGCGCGACACACACACATATATATGTATAAAGTAAAGAAGAGAATCGAACTAAAGATCTGAGGATGAGAAAAATGTTATCTAACTGTTACACCAAAATATTTTTTGTAGCTTATATTATTGATATTATCTTTATTTCAAAAATATCGTCTTAACTGATTTTTCAAAATATTACAAATATCGTCTTAGTTGATTTTTTAAAATAATATGATCTGCAATATTTTAAAAAATCAACTAAAATAACATGTTTGGAACAACAAAAGTAGCATTTCAGGTATTTTGTATGGCTAGAGGAATACATAAGAACTAAGCAACCGTACGCAACCACATATAAAATGTAAGAATCTAAGAAGAATATCCAACAACAGCAAAAGCTATCATTAGGGTTCTGATAGGGTCTGAGGAGGATAAATGGTAGGCAGACAATACCTCTATCCCAATAGATCGGGATAGAGAGTCTGCTTTCAAAAATCTAAAGAGTATATGATAAGTAAAAGATGATAATTATTTATATAAAAGACTCCGCTATATATATATTTGCGTATATCATCATCATCCCTACCCAATATATCCCAACGACAGCAAAAACTATCGTTAATTTCTGGAGAGGGTAGGTGATAGACAGACAATACCTCTATCCAAAGGGAAAGAGAGTCTGCTTTCAGTAAAACTCTCGGTTCTATATGTACATGCATAAATGACATGATAATAAAGATGACATGATAATAGAGATATGTTGTGCTAGTGTGTTATTGAGGAAATTCACACTTTCGACAGAGTATTTTAATATGAAATAATATTATTTTTAAAATGTATAAAAATATACTACTAATTGGTTACTTGACACGGATTGCCCGTAAAGCAAAAGAATCCAGACGCACGTAATCCTCTGCACGGAGTATGAAAAAACCGCCGTCGCCGCCGCAATGTTAGCCGCCGCCAATTAGCAAACGGAAACAACTCTCACTCTATCTCACGACTACCATACTATCTCCTTCACCTGCCAGCAAAATGGGATCCGAACTCAAAACCCTTAACCCGACCCGGATAACCCAACTGGATGAACCGTCCGACGACCGCCCGTTTCTTAAAACCGGCCCGGTTTCAAATCCCCAGAAGGTTAACACCACTCTGAGCTTAGAGGAGATGGAGAAAAAGTTCGCTGCTTACGTCAGACGTGACGTGTACGGAGTAATGGGTAGAGGAAAGCTGCCGTGGCCGGAGAAATTACTGATCGGGTTGGCATTAGTTACGGTGGTTCCGGTGAGGGTGGTCTTGGCGATCATAATACTGGTTGTTTATTTCTTTATTTGTAAAATTTGTACAGCTTTTTTGCCCCCAAATCATGAGGATGGACAAGAGGATTATGCTCATATGGGTGGATTGCGAAGGAAAATTATTGTTCATTCAGGGAGATTTTGTGCAAGAGTTGTGCTTTTTCTTTTTGGGTTTTATTGGATTTCAGAGAGTTATCATCTTGCTGAAGATAATACTAATAATAAGGTACTTTTTTTTCTCCCTGAACTTGTATGCATATGTTAAAGTTTGTGCCTTTTTCAGGTGATTTATTTTTTTTGGCAAGAGTTATGCTTTTTTCTTTTTTAGGTTTTGTTGCATTATTATCATCTTGACGAAAATTTTACTAATAAGGTGAATTTTTACTTCTATTTTTCTCCTCAAGTTGTATGCCTATGCTAAAGTTCATGCCTTTTCAGCTTCTTGTAAATTCATAGAATTCAAGCAAGAGGAGTGAAGTTTAATTATATTTACCTTGAAAGTAACATTTTTATGTTTGTGGGCACATCCAAATTCCTGGATTATACAATTAGTACCGTCATTCTGCACTGTTTGACATTATATAAGTTTAGTATGAGGTAGCAGTTAATTTGTTGGGGTCTTTGTTTCACATGGAACTTTATATGGATTCTCGTTTATCATTTGGTTTACGTCTAAATCATCACTATCTTGTATGAGGATTTAAGTCAAAAATTTTGATGAACTACTGGATGTTTTCCTATATTTGTAGGCTGCCACCTCCATGGCGGCAGTTGGCTATAGGCTTTGTACCCCTGAACTTCTTTTACATTTAGTATAGTAGCTACTCCATTATATATTCTTCTTATTTGTTTCTGTTTCTTGAAGTGGTGTTTGACTTGTTTTACTGCAATTGCATAACTTTCCCCAGGTTGAGACCAAGAATCAATCACAAGAACCTGAAAGACCTGGGGTGATTGTATCAAATCATGTCTCTTATTTGGATATCTTGTATCATATGTCTTCTTCGTTTCCAAGCTTTGTTGCTAAGGTTTGCTTTGAGTTTCTGCTTTCGTACTGATCCCCTGGATTTTGCTGGCTATGCCTAACATGCTTCTTGTCTGTTTTATTGTAGAGATCAGTTGCTAAACTACCTCTAGTTGGCTTGATAAGGTGACTATGGTTCCTCTCCATTATGTTTTCTCTGCTATTGCTAGTTTTCTAGCAAAAGAAACGCACACTCCTCTCCTGTCTGCTTTACTGTTGTTCCAGCTTGTTCTTTCTTTGCGGGTCCGCTGGTCAAAGTTATACATTCATGTCGCCTTTCTACTTGGTCAAGACTACTTCAATGTTCAATCTTTAACTTTATCAGTGGTCATCAGACAAATAGCTAAGAGCCAGCTACAGCTTTCTTATTTATGTATTTATTCTTTTCCATCCTTCTGCAGCAAATGTCTTGGGTGCATCTATGTTCAACGGGAGTTGAAATCTTCAGATTTCAAAGGTGTCTCAGGTAATTAACTTTTATGGCTAATATCCGTTGGTGTTGTTTCTAATACTTTGGCAAACAAGACATGTATTCTAGCTAAATTTTATTCTTTCCTCACGTCCCATGTTATTGCCAGAAGGCCGGCTTTTCTTACAAAAATGCCATTGTGGAAGAAAATGCTTTGGTAGTAACTTTTCTTTGGGCACTTGTAACATAGTATTGGTTTTGGTTTCACTTTTGAGTTCATACGGATCAATTGTCCGTACCTGAACTTCTCTATCTTGAACCCAGTAACCAAAACTTTTTATAAGTATGATGTTTGGTCATTCTTTTAGCAATCCCCTAAGCAGTTGATTTTAACTCTGACAGGTATTGTTAATGACAGAATTAAGGATGCTCGTCAGCATAAGACGGCCCCGATGATGCTTTTTCCAGGTAACTTTTGCTGTGTGGTTTATTCACCTTCTGTTGTACTTTGACAATCTATGACATTATTATTCTCTTCTCGAATTGGTCATACATTTTGTTCACTCTTATAGCATTCCATTTCTTGTTGTTCAGCTACTTGGATCAGGAGACTTATCCAGCTTCTTTTGCATGTTTTGATTTAAAAACAACAGTGCCTTTCTTACTATGTTTTTCCCATATGAAAGATTGCATCATAAACTTCAGAATGAGAGTAAAGAAAGAAGTAAATGAGGCAATATTCATTTTTTATGGGTTGCATACAAGGTGAGGCCATGCATGGATATAAAATTTTCTTCTTCTTTTTTTTGGAATGACGCCGTCCTCAAACTCAAGTGAAACTTGTTTCGCTTTAGTTAGCACAAGAGTGCATCTCAGCTTTTGGTGTATACTAATTTGTTGACAAGCCAAGATATGGGCCTTTCCTCTCACACCCCTCCCCCCTCCTCTCTGGCAGTTTCTTAAACCTGAATTATTTGTTTGACTCACAAATTATTTACCCCCAAATTGTTATCTTGACGTAATGTGCGTCCTTCCTCTTTTTATTGTTCAATTTGCAGAAGGCACGACCACTAATGGAGACTTCCTCCTGCCTTTTAAGACTGGTGCTTTTTTGGCAAAAGCTCCTGTACTGCCCGTCATTATAAGATACCCATACCAGCGATTTAGTCCTGCCTGGGACTCTATATCTGGTGTTAGTATTTCAGCTTCACCTCTGGCGCTAATTTCGGGAAGAACCTTTTGTAAAGCATAATCACGTTCCTGTGCTTGACCTACTGTGTTGCATTTATCTTTGTTTGCAGGCACGGCATGTATTTTTCCTTCTGTGTCAATTTGCAAATTACATGGAGGTGAAAAAACTACCAGTTTATTACCCCTCCCAGCAAGAGAAGGATGATCCAAAACTTTATGCAGAAAATGTTAGAAGTTTGATGGCTCGTGAGGTATTCATTTAGTTCTTGCAGTTGTATTTTGTACTCTTAATTTGTAGGAGAATTATTGAGTGCAACTGTTCATTTATTTTTTCAATAATCTTTTTCTTCTTGCTAACACCCATGGAGAATCAAGGATACATTCTTCCTTGACTTTAGAATATGATGAAATAAAGCAAAATGACTTACTAAATTGGATACGCTTCATATTGTGAAATAGCAGTTGATCGATACAGCTTGTCACAATTTTCATTATTGGTCATCGGAAAACAAGTTCTATGTGTAAGAAACACATGAGTATGGTTGCGTACATCTGACCCCCCATACTCCGCCATAGGCGGGATCCTCTAAGACAATGGGGTAATGTTGTTGTGGAGGAAAATGACTATTCCACTCATAGATATGCTTACCTACCCTTTTGCAGAGAGGGTTTCTTGCTTTTGAAGTCGTATGGACATACATATCAAAGGGAAATAGCCAATCCTTTTGCACATTCTGAAATAAAAATCACCTCCCATAAATATGGTGAACTTTATCTTGTCAACATACCCACATTTTATATTCATCTTATCAATTATAGTTTATATGTGAAACTATTTAATCTCCTGGAGGCTGCATCGTCCACTTTTCTGTTACATCTTCTATCTTCTAGTGTCTCTGTGCGCTTCAAACCCCCCCCCCCCCCCCCCCCACGTGAACCCATTTTATAAAACCAAAGAGCGAGAAGAAACAACAAAAGAGCAAGGCAGGTTGGAAATATTTTTCTCATTTGTTGTTGGTCGTCTTACATGCAGGGTCGTCTAATACTGTCTGATATTGGTTTGGCGGAGAAACGAGTATATCACGCTGCTCTCAACGGTAATGGTAGCGTAGCCGTTTTGCATCCGAAAGAAGATTGATATTTTCATGGCCTGGCTCTGGAAAAAAGATCTAGGACAATTTGGAATGCATTTCTTGGTAGTTTTGATCGGAATTTATAGAGAATGTTGTCTGACCACCAACTTATTTCCTTGAAGTATTGAACTTACGAAGAAATGTCCCCTGATCAGCCAAATTTGTCAAAGACCAACTTGTGGGTTGCTGTATGATATTGACTGCAACCCAGATATAGTTGTTCAAATGTACATATCTTACTGTTTTGTTGTTCTGCCAGCAATTGGGATTTTCATTTATGTTCTGTTTCTGTGATTGAATGTACGCGTATGAGCGCATGTGTTTGGCAATCTGAAACATGTTTTCGGTTTGTATTGCAGGTTTACTTTCTCTACCGTAGTTCAGATTCACGATATATACAGATAGAGTTGGTCCAAATGTTTATCATCAATAAGAATAGGCAGACATTCGTATCTCAAAGTAGATTTTTCTTGGGGTGAACATCACGTGGAATTAGTTCACTGTGTGTATTCAAGTATTGATATTAGGGGGTGTTTGGTTGGAGGTTTCTTCATTAAAGGTATGGATTTGGAGGCCTACAAACTCATACACGTTGTTTCGTTGTTAAACTTGGAGGTATAGGTTTTGGATCGATATCTGAGTATTTGGTAATGTATATCGTTTCTTGATATACTAGGTCTCCTTGGCTTTCAATATGAGGTATAATACGGAGTATGAGTTTCGAGCTTGACCACCTTTAATCTACTCTGGCTGCCCCTACCCACCCGCCAATGGTCAAATAGGCTGGTCAAAGATCCTTGCCGATCAACGTCGCCGGCCACCGGCCGGTCGCTATTCCGGTCCGGCCAATTTTTCGGCCCCCACCTTCGATATCCATTTCAATTCTGATCAATAGTAATGATATTCATTCCCACTTCAATACCAAACAAATATGACTTTTACGTCCAAACTCATATACTGTCAAATTCATACGCTGTCATATCCATTCCGATTCCGATACGCAAGTGCGAACCAGACGCCTTCAGAGCGTACTACCTCTGACTTGTAGAAATCCCAAAAACCTGATAAAAAAAACGGGCCTTTGAATGATGTGAAGCCCTTCAGATTCTGGTGTTTGCATTTGTGGCCAAGTCTACTCGGAAATATCCACTAGATTGGTGCAAGAATCTCCTAGTTCATTGGCGTACGCTCATTAAGGAGGCTGCACATATTATGGATCTTCGTACTCCCAACCGGGTTGCCTTCTCAGGTCTCACTAGTGTTACCTTGCCTGTGGGTCGTGATGTGTCTTGAGATGGCAGAAAGAAAAAGCACTTCTCCTATCGCCTCACCCTAGTGTCTAGGTAGCTGAGCGCTAGTGATTACGGAGCTTTATGTGTAAAAACTTCTAAGCTCAGGTGAGACACAAGGAAAAACAGAGGGAAGTGAAGGGGTTTTAACTAAGGATTCATCCCGTCTCTGCCCAGTCTTGATATCCCATTGACTAGAATCCTAAGATAACTTAGCAGGGTTTTATGCTACATATATTAGTATATGGTAGTTGAATCACATGCTATTATTCCACTACATGGTGAGTTTTGTGAGACTGCAGATCCTTAGCATACACTACCATTGCATGCAGACCTTAAGATTATCATTAACACACTTTACTTCCACAGGTATGCCAAATTGGTTCATTGTTTTAGTTTGTTCTGTACATCTAGCTTCAGTACAATAGTATGGTATTAATTGGAAATCATCAGAAGATAGAGACACATAGGGAGACCAGAAGAGTTGCAAAGAATGTCAAGCTTGATAATGGGGGCATCACTAACAGGGGGAAAGAAGCAGAAGATTAAGGAAAACTCAGTTTAAGACATCCTTGTCTTATCTTTCTGCCTTTTCAACTCCAACTGGGGTAAGCAGCCCTTTAATGGCGACTGCAACAATAACGATGATTTCTCTAACTGTTTCTGCCTTGATGACACAGAGGGAAGACAACTGAATGATCCTCTCAAGCTTTGCCTCTCACTCTCATCTTCTTGGTGATATTCAAAATCCAGGTCGTGCGGTACAGTAGAAACTTTCAATGATTCTGGTAATATACAATTGAAGGTTGTACCTGAGAAAACCAGAGTGTACAAGAATACTTGAAAAAGTACAAACAATGCTTTAATATGCTAAACCTAATAAAACCCTCTGAAAGTACTACTATGTAAATGTGTAAGAATGGAGAGATGGAAGTACAGATTACCTAATTTCGCTAATCGATTGACCCACTTTGGTATGTGTTTTCCTGTAAGCTTGTAGCATGTATCCTTGCAAAAGTGATTACAGTTCTTGTAAATCAAGTGATAAGAATCGCCACTGTATCTTGTAGCTTGCCTTCCCATGAACTCCCTAACCTGCACAGGATCCAAGGATGTGGTTCCAACTAGCACTGACCTCCTAAACTTGAAACCTGGGCATTGTCGCGGCTCGACTTCGAAAACACCACTAGTTGGATAGTCATGGGCTCCAAAAGCATACTCCAGTCCGTGCACTGTTGATCTCATAACAGTGAAGTCAATGGTTTACTAAGTTTATAAGGAGCACAGAGCGCGCTTAAGCAAAAGATATAGTGCATCAAGACACAGGGAACTTGAGTAAGGAAATAAGCAAAAAACAGATACAGAAGCGCGGATAGATGAGAGAGTAACCTTCAATGCCAGAATGAAATATACCAAAGCCAGCCCAGTAGACATAGCCATTCATGGGTGTCAAGTCATATACATTTAGATAGACTGGTGTCTTGCCAGGGTCATAACTAGCTGGTTTCACTTTGGGGAATAGACGAAAACGAGGGGTTGATTTGTACTTCACATCCAGAGGTACTAATGATCTCCAACCTTTCCTTGATCCCGTGGCCATGGTTCTAACTAGTGAAACTGAAACTCAGTCAACCCCCAACAACATGTTGCAGTTCTGACACCAGAATTAGCAAAAACAGAACACGTTAAATTTAGAAAGTTAAAGAAGCAACTTCGTATTCAATGAAAAATAGATAGAGAAACTAAAATGTCAAACTTCAGAACAGGAAACAATGTATACCAAAAAAGAAAGAAAGAAGGATAGGGTTATCATTGTTTACGTTCTTTAGCATATCTGATCTCGCAATGGCATAACTCTTCATAAGAGATCAGTGGAAAGAGGCGATGCAACACTTATCAGAATAAGCTCAAACTAATGGTTGGCAGCAAAGAACATGACACTACACAGACTTTAGAAGCATCGACATGCCAGATATTAACATTTGTAGATGCTGAATATAGAAGAGAACAAGAAAGGCAGAATCCTCACTCTTTTCCTCCAACAGTCTGCTGTAGCTATCTTTTGAATCAATATCATTCTTATTGGTTATTTGTGAATTGATTGAAACTTAACAAATATTCCACAAGGTAGTCTTCTTAAACATTCTGAATGAGTCCCCATTCCACCAGGCATCTGCTTGAATAATCGGCGCACTTCAATGGATTGGACTCTCAAAATTCAGGCTTTCCCTAAGATGTCTTCTATTTCAAAAAAAATCTTGTTCAACAAGAATAAATGTTTCAGTATGTGGTGCCATTTCCCTTTTTTTTTTTTTAATTGTATGTGGTGCCATTTCATAAACCCAGAATAGAATATTGCAGTCATATTAAGACTCTTAAGGAAGCATATTGCAGTCATCCTGGTTAAAATAGTCCCTCTTGGCAGAATGAGTTGACCTACAACTCAGCCAAAGAACAATCATATGAACGATGTGTGAGCAACTAATTCATGACCTAAGTTAAGCTTTATTTTCAATAGAGGAGCTGACTGATAGATAACTGTAGTATTTGGATAATTTAAGCCAAAAAGAAGCCAGCTAGAGGCATCAGTTTTTATCCCAGCATGTACTTAGTGAGAAGTGGTTGGAATTAGAAGCAACACTAAGTGGGATACATTTTCATTACTATATGAACAAAGACAATGTTTCTAATTTCCACCGTCCAGAAAAAGTCAACCACAACATAGGTGGTAAGCCACCAATGTAATTGAGATATTAATTTGATAGCTAGGCATATACATTCTAATTGGTCATCAAAATAGAAGGGGACTTGAGAGTACTATCTTATTTTAGTAAAGAATCTATAAGCAGAATCAATGAAAATGTATCAATCATACACTTCAACCAGAATGTTGTTGTAGGATGCTAGCTTCCACCCTATCCATAGCCAATGATAGCCAATGAAATTCAACCTCAGTCCAAACAAAAAAAAAATAGCCTGTTTGTTTATAACTAGAAAAATTCAGATACAAATGACATGGTAGGACAGACATTCTTTTATCTAATTTTCTTCTGTTTCTTTTGGCAGTGTACATCAGCAAAACCGTTTTAAGAATAAAAACTCCAAGAGACTAAGTTTTCTGGTATGTCTCCTAAATGGCTTCCATGACTTCTGTCTACAGACTGCAGATGTTTAGATGTTATCTTAGGCAGTTTCAGAGATATAAAACACAACTCAATTGGAAACCAAAAATGCACTGGAGAAGCAAGAAAGCAACTAAGGACATGAAGCAAGTAAAAAAAATAAAAGCAAGCTTTTTGAAGTACAAGAGCCCTTTCCTCCCCACCATCAAATGGGTAGGTAGACAAGAAACGACAAAAGGCACTACTTCTAATCACCATGGCAATGGCAGCAAAGCTTCATAGATAAAGGGAATCAAAGGCTAGCTTCCGAAACAAAAGCGGTTCATATTATGAACAAGTTAAGACACATTGCATCATCATCTGAACTATTCAGATAGCGACAAGCCAGAGGCAAGCATTTAACTATTTAAGTCATGAATGGAACTAATCCCAAAACTCGAGCATTGCAAGATAAGAACACTTTTACAACCAAAATCAAAAAAATGAACTAAACTTTCCATGAAAAGTCAAACAGAAACCCAGAAAATTCAATTCCATAGATGAGATATCGATAATCTGCTCCTTAACTTCAAGCAAGACAGAGGAAATTTTCCAAAATTATTCAAAAAAGCATCACATTCAAATCAACCCACTTTCTCAAAGGAAAAAAGCTAGACAAGATAATGTAAATGAATAAATGCCAAATATACGAATAAAACACACCCCAAATGAAATAAAAGCACATTGAAAATCGAAATTTCTATCATAATTCTTCAAAATCAAGTCCAAACAGGGAGAGATAACAAAGATATTGGCAGAAAAGAAGCAGCAGCGAAGACTCACCAGAAAATGAACCAGCTTTCTTCCTCTGCATTTGCGAACATGAAGACATCAAACAGGTGAAAGAAACGCACCCCAGAAATGGAATTTCAGATGGGTTTTGGCTAGAATTTTGCTATCAGCCGAAAATATGGTGTTCCCAGCTAAACCCAGAATCAGATACTGAAAAAAAACTGTGCAAAATCAAAAGGTGTCAGCGCCCAAACAGATCATCATTAGTGATGCTACTTGTTTAATAGAGTGAAGAGGCAGATAGAGAAGAAGGCCTGGTTTCAGAAGTTGGAAGATGAAACTGACACTAGACAATAAGCTCTGGCTATAATATTTACATAAAAATATGAAATCAATAATAAAAAATGATAAAAGTATGCATACATTAAAAAATAGTATATATTTATTATTAACTAAAAATAATATTCAATAAATAGAATGTTTCGGCTTCATGCCGAGGAATTACTGTCCACAAACTCCAATATTTTTACTGACAATCTTAGCAGTTGTATATAAATATCTAATAAAGTTTTTAGGATTTATGAGGTAGATTTGGCTATTGTTGTCTAATAACAACAACATTAAAAGATTCTGACTTTGGTAAAGTATAAGAGTCAGATGTATGCAACCAAACCTATGTGTTAGAAACAAACAAAAATTGTTTTTCAATAACTCATAATAAAAACTATGTTAAGTTGTATCCATCAATTGCTACTTCACAATATAAGAAGCACAACTAATTTAGTGATCATTTTGTTTTATTTAATCATATTATAAAACTAAAGAAGTGTGTGTCACTCTATTAAAAATAGAAACAATGTATTATAAATGAAAAAGACATTAACAATTGCATCTGCTATCAGTCACATTTATTATGGCACGAGCGACCTTGGCGTTTCCTTAAATTGAGGTGATAAGCTCTTTTTCTTTTCCTTCGTGGCAAAGGTTGAATCCCAACCCAAAGATCGCCACTGTTTTAGTCTCAAAGAGTTGTGTGGAAGATGTAAATTAGTCATTCAGCAGCTTTTTAGATTGGGTGAGATTTTACGCAGTTATCTACACAAGGTGTCCCTACAAACCAGACATTTGACCTAGTAGCAGAGAAACACACACAATGTGTGTGTCTCTGAATTCGAACTCGTGACCTCTTTGTGGCAATTCTTAACTCGAGTACCAGCTGAACTGTGCACGGGAGGCCTCTTTTTCTTTTCCTTCGTCCACGTAAGTTGTTTAATCTCACACTCCTAAAAACATTGTATGGAAAACATATTGAGCAAAGAGAAATATAAGTTGCAAATCTTAAACATTAATAGACCAAATTAGTCTATTAAATGATATGTTTTAAGTATAAGATCAAGTAAGAATATATTAAGTTGATTAATACATTATACAAGCTATGTATGTTTCTAATATATGAGTATGGTTGTATACATCCGACCATCCTATACCGCGTCATAGACGGAAATCTAAGGTGTTGTTGTAATGCATTATACAAGCGAACTTTTGCATCCAGGTCTTACCTGCAGTAATACACCCTTTTTCTCTCTCTCTTTTCAATAAGTAATACACCTACTTCGGCCTTTCCGTTCTTTTCAAATTAAAAAATGGAGAAATTTTCCCACCCACTCTAATATACACAACTAAGCTGTCTTTAGTCTTGGGATCTTATTTTTAGTTTTTGAATACTAATAATAAATTGCGTTTCCAGTACACTAGCCTCATGCGTTTGTGTAAAATTGGATGTAATAATTTTATCCTATACTTTGTGTAATTGGCTGTTTACACGGCTTGAACCCGTGACCTAAAGGTCACAAAACAGCAAACTTGTTGCTTCAAATCCGGCTCTCTTAAAAAAAACAAAAGAATATGACCAATTAGACCAGCTGAGTCTGTTAGCTGTCAAGACGAACTCAATAACTCGGATGGTATTTGACACCACGAAATAATGCATTTTCATTTTCTTATAAGTATACTTTAAATTATCCAAAACGGCATGGCTTCTTCAATCGGCTTTAAATGCCAGCCTCCCTGTTCTGACTTTTTGTATGTATGTTGATGAGCCAAAAATACCCCCCGTTAGTCAATAACGGTCAACGGTAAGATATGGGCGTAGAAATGTTAAGTCTCGCGGGTCGGCCCAGAGGTTGACCAGGTCGTATGCGGACAAACAATTCATCTCGGTCAAACGGCCACAACGCCATCTCGGCCTAAGGACCTCATCTCGGTCTTTAGCTCCATCTCGGCCATAGAGCAACTCGGCCAAAAGGCTATATTCTGGCTTCAGTTCCGTTTTACTCGATGATCTCGGACCACATTTGTGACCTCAGCTGTGAACGTCATAAAAGGCCTACCAATGCTCTTTGAAGTCGGCCACTTTCGTCTCGGCAAGCCGACCCCTCACCCCAAGTCATCTCGAGCACTTCTAAGTACTTCTAGAGGACTTGACCTCGGTTCTAGGAGTTTATCCTAGGTAATTCTACCAGGTGAAACTCCCAGCCAGGTGTCCTAAACTAGCTTACTCAGCTCAGTACCGAGCCACGTGGCGAGCATGCAAGAGCAGGAGTCATCCTTATGACCTCCTTGCCTGTCACGATTTCTGGGCTCTGTCTATGCATTGGCCCAAGCCGCCATATAAAAGGCAGAGAAGTAGGAGAGAGAAGGACAAGTAACAATTCACAACTTACTACAGTGAATCATCTTCTTCACGGTGAAATCACAGGTTTACCAGAAAAACCTTTATTTACAAACTTTCAACAGTATATAAACCTCTCCAAAAATGGTCTCAACTGACTTGACCGTCGGAGGGTATTACCCGGGGCCATAGATCCCGGGTTCTCTGACCTCGTTCTTTTGTGCAAGTCGGCCAACCGCCAACTACATACAACTGACGGAGAACTAACGGCATAATCCACCACATCACACTTAATACTTGGTGATAAATCTGACATCATCATATGTGTATTTTGTGTGATGGACAAGCTATGAGCTAAAGATTTTGGAATTAATAAAAAGACACATTTTTGGTGGTAAGTTTTCCAAATAAAGGAAGTGTTTAATTTTGTTTTAAAAAAAAATAATAGAGAGATTTTTGAATCAATGATATCAAATCGCTTCTTCGTACAAATTGGTTAGGTTGTCTGGAAATTAGTTAACCTCAGATAACCCGTCCATCAAACCCCTCCCCCCCCCCCCCCCCCTCTCTCTTCTATTTGCCTTCAGTTTCTGAAATTAATATAAGTAGGTAGTACCACTTTGAATGCGTTTTTCTTCCCTTTGAAATAGTGAATAAGAGCTCTTATTAAGTAAAACTCAGACGTGTATGTATTATCTGTAATTATGTGCCTTTTCTCTTTTAAGTGATTTATGTATGTGTGACAAGAATTTTTCAGCTAAATTAAAGGAAAATTTTATAGGGTGGCAGTGCGACCGGCAATGCTATATGGAACAGACTGCTGTGCCATCAAGAGGACACAATCTCAAAAGATGGAAGTGAAAGAGATGCGGATGTTGAGGTAGATGTGTGGACATACAAGGCTAGACCGGATCAGAAATGAGGTGTTTCGAAAAAGGTTAGAGATTGCTAGTATAGCAGATAAGATAAGGGAGGGAAGACTGAAATGGTTTGGGCATGTCAAGCGGAGACAGACAACGGCGTTCGTCAGGGTAATTGAAAGTCTCATTGTAGAGGGGAACAAGAGTAAATGCAGGTCCAAATTGACTTGGGATGAGCGAATAAGGCATGACCTATTAGATTTGCACATCTCTGAGAACAGGGGTTCATGGAGGCAGATGATTAAGGTTAACGAGGTATAGGCCAGATATAGGGGCACCTTAGAGTATATTTAGGGGCGTAGATAGGCGTAGATACTATCTACGCTGCAGGTTGACTTTACACTTGTTTGTTTATGTTTTGCCGTTGTTTTGCATTATATGTATATATACACGTTATGAGTATTTTAATATCGACAACATTCTCTTCGTATTTCTTGAATTCTCTCAATAACACACTAGCACATCATATTCTTATTATTGTGCCATTTATGCATGTACATATAGAGTCGAAAGTCTCGTTGGAAGCAAACTGACCCTTGAGATAGAGGTATTGTTTGTCTGCCGCTTACCCTCCATAGACCCTAACGATAGCTTTTGCTGTCGTTGGGATATACCGGGTATGATTGATGATGATGATGATGAGTAAAAACATTTGATATATATATATAGAACAACATACATACACAAATGTCTCCCTTCTCTATGATGGCTTACTTCGTCCCCAGGACATGGCGTAATGGTTCCGGTGGTGGAGGCTCAAGAGAGTGCCGAGAGTTTGATTCTTCTCCCAAGAAAGATTTTTGATTCTCTTTTCAGGTAAGTGTATGGTATTGGAGCTCCATTACTTGCAGTGCGCTCCTTGTGTGGCTGCCTGAGCAGTCCAAACTATGTCATAACGGACCTTGGACACCTGACTTTCATCCCTATCACTCCGTAAGACAGGTTGATAAAGGGTCCAGTTGGGGTTTTCGATCATGGCTTACTTCTTTAGGGTAGATGGTTACAGCTAAATTTTCTCAATCTGATCCATGAGATCTGCACATAGAGCATCTGATTTAATTTCAGAGACACAGTTGGAATATACACCAGCAGTATCCAAACATTTTTTTCCAACCCAAAAAGTGACACAAACTTTATGCTTTTATATGTTTCAGGTTTCGTTATATATATTGCCAACATGATGTAGATACAACAGTATACGCATTTTTTTTAAAGCTAAAGTTCTGTTTTAACATTCATTTCTATACTATAATGGAATAAAGCAAAATGGCTCACTAAATTAGTTGCGCTTCTTATATTGTGAAGTATCAATTGATCGATATTGCTTGGCGCAATTTAAGCAAAATGACTCACTAAATTAGTTGCGCTTCTTATATTGTGAAGTATCAATTGATCGATATTGCTTGGCGCAATTTTCATTATAGGTCATCGGAGACATCTGTGTATTTCTAACACATAAGTATAGTTGCGTACATCTGACCTCCCATGACCTGCCATACTTATAGATCTCACAAAGCAATGCTCTCGTGTAATAGGCTCCTGCGTTTGCGTAAAGTCTAGAGACTGAATCGCTTCACGATCTGACATACGTAATTTTACCCTGTGCCTGAAGAATAAATGAAAAGAGCCCCATGTTAGGTCCAAAAATTCAACTCAATTGTCAATCCCTCTGTCACACGTGTGGTTTGTCGTAACCAGTTCTGATCGGTACCACGAATATAGTTAAAAGAATGAACAGCATATGCTCTAAATCCTGAGAGTAGACTTACTGGGCTACTGGCAGCTAATTGATCTACACCTCAATGTCAAAGAAAACATCCCCATGAAGTTACTTTTCCTGTAATTTAGCTACTCAAAATAGAGTGTGGATCCCCTCATGCAAAACCCCTCACCACCCCCTGCTGCCACGTGTCGCGCGGCGAACAGGGCGGTGATGGGTTTTGCATATAACCATATATAGTGGCTAAACAAATCTTTCAAATGAGGATTTTCTATAATCAGCATATCTGCTAAAATACTATAACCAGTGATCAGTTTCATACTATTTGCAAAAAATTGAATGCAGGGAAAGACCACAAAGTTATCTTCTGCTGCTGCTTCATAAACGTCAATTACACGAGCACCTGTTCGGTTCGATCAGACGTGATGAGGACTGGAGTTGAGTAATCTGTCCTCTTCGCCTGGTGTTTCCATTGTGGACAGCTGAATGTTTGGTTTTGATGTCATTTTGTTCCACTCGTTTTCTACTCGAAAGAAAACCCACTGGAAACGGCGCACGATTTCTAAAGCAGTTATGGTAAATACTGTGAGATAATTGTGCCGGAGATGGGCAGACAGCTTGTATGTCCAAGTGCATCTCAGTATCAGATTGCTTCCGATTACCCAAAAGTAAACCTAAGCAAAAGAAAAATGTAATCACTCTTAATATGAACACATGAATTTGCCAAAAAAAAAAAACTCTTCACAACTAAAGAACACATGAATATGGACTCCAAAGGCATGTAAAAACCCAAAGGGTTTTCCCCTAAGCGCTTGATACAAGATTGAAAGAGCTCAAGGAATCTAGAACACTATAAAGGTCATAAAAGAATGCAGTTTAGTTGTCCTTAAATATGAAAAGACAACAGAGCACGAAAGAATTATTGCAATGTCCTTACCCATTTTCGGCCATAGAAGACATGGGAGAAGACATGTGGTCTGTTGAACTTGAAGATCCGAGTGAAACAACTGACAGATAATGGAAAAAAGAAGTTAAGTCAACAGAAAAGATCTCTGATTGACTGACTATCAAGTATAATTTCTACAACTGCAAACCCATGTGTTCAGACAGTATTTGCAAACTTCGAGTTTGGAATACAGATCAACGCATGTCTTATAGCCCTATTAAAGCGTAGGAAATTTCACAAATCCACAACATGAAATACGTCATCAAATACTATTATAAAAGCATGACTGACGATGTACTCTGTTTTTATGAACAGACCTGGGAATTCATGTCCATGTAAAATATCAAAATTATCACAGAATCGCAGCTAATTAGCTCAGCCTGCATACCTCAAGTCCCAATCTCGTGTGACATCCCAGTAGAAAGAGTAAAATGAGTTCACAACACTGGAGATAAGCCACAGCGGTCTATAGAAACTCATCCATTTATCAGGAAAGACATGATATTTGAGGGCTGAGAGGAAAATAACCGGTATTGCTGTGGAATATTTTAACGCTGAGACCACACAGAAAATAATCCAGTCTCATTAGAAGTCAATGATATAGTTGTTTAACCCCAAGCAAAAGAAATAAAAGAAAATCCACATGGATATCTAAAATTATCACACCAACCATAATTCCGGTATTTCTCAGCTGCAGCAGATAGATTTATTGCACAATTCATGACGCCCCAAAAACAAAAACAAAAAAGACAGAAGCGCACAAGATCTCCCACTTCATTAAAGTGGGAAATGTAAGTTCATATCCCTATTTTTGTGTCATTTATGCATGTACATATAAAGCCGGGGGTCTCACTGGAAGTAATCTCTATATCCATTGGGATAGAGGTATTGTTTGCCTGCCACTCACCCTCTCCAGACCCTAACGATGTCTTTTGCTGCTGTTGGGATATAATGGGTATATGATTGATTGATATATGTGACAAAGAAAATAAATAACTCAATGCTTCGTCTCTAATTTCACCTTTACCTCATCCCCTGCTTATCCCAAAATTCAGGACCTCTGGATGCTTCTCAAATGTAGACATACTTAAATAGCAAAACCTACACTGTAGGATGTTGTCTTATTCATATTAATCAAGAAAATTGTTGGTCTAATTGCATATTTTAGCAACGAAATTATTCTGCCTGTAGGCCCAGACAAAGAGAACGCAAGTGCAGGAACCCACCATTCAATAAGGTTGTCTTCTCCTTGGTATCTTTGTATTGCCTTAGACATTGAAAGAGTCGGAAAAGATAAGGCAGCACAAGAACTACGGGAATAGCTATAGAATGACTCCCGCAGACAGAATCAGCCTCAAACCAAGCAATAGTGGCAACCTGCAAAGGGAGTGGACTATCCGTCAACAAAAAAGATGCCGTTAACGTTTTAAAGATGCAATGAAAACACATCAGGAATACAGCAGCAATGTTTTGGAACTGCTACAATCACAAAACTCTTTATTAGGTGATAGTCTGCCATACTTAAGATGGAATGAATATAGTCACTCAAAGCTATACTGCCTCTCAAAACAGACCAGTGGAAATAGAGGTATAGAATGCATCACGCACAGGAAGACAATCAGAAGGCAATGGTAGCTAGTAAATTGAATAATCTACCACTGCCTTAGAAAAAGACATGAATTGAAACAACCATAACCTGGCTGCCAGAAGGATTGCAAATCGATTTAAGTAGACATGTCACACTAGACACCTTGATCATAAGAAAGTAAAACATAACTTACCTGTCGGTGAACCATCCGGCAGACTGAACGCTCCAAATCAGAGAACACCTGCATATAGGAACAAATCAAAAACATCCCAAGTATTTGGAACATCATACAAATCACAATCGTTCACATAATCATATCTTGTAATTCCGTATAAGTTCCACTTTTGACTCTTGACAATCCCTTTTATGTAATAGAGGTCATATATTCACAGGCAGTTAAATAGCAATAGAGAACCTTACATACACAGCACGCAGAATATATGCATATCAAGCTGAAATAGCACGTCCCAACTTTTTAGCTCATAGAGTGGAAGTACATGATTACAAGAGAAGCATATTACTCGTTCTGCCAACTAAATTCAGAGGCACAAGTGAGATTTCTTGAACGCGTGAAGGAACAAGTCCAGGCTTTTTAAATTTCAATGTCACAGCAGTTAAACTCCTCTCAAGGAAAAATTTCACCACCTCGAAGTCCAGGATAAATCAGCAGTTATATATTATGTACATGGCATAAGCAAGCACTTGTCAAATAATAACTTCGACCATGATGGGAAACTACAAGTGTTGTTGTTTAGCTGATACTTAAGGCAAAAAGCTTTCATCATCTATCAACATAACCATTGTCAAACAGCTAAAGAAACAGGACCGAATACCAAGGATGGCAAGGCTATAAGGTTCAAAAAATTTCCAAATGATGACGATGCATAAAGCAAAATGGATTACCTTTGACATTGAGGTTAATATATCAGCGATGAAAAAATCAGCAAATGATATAGCCTGCGAGCAGATACGATACTAAAGATCAGACAAAGAATAAAATTCAAGACAAGAACCAGTCTCTTTTCTTTGTAATCAAGAGAAGAATCAGCCAATCTGACTCATCTAAAAGAAAGAAATCGCAACTAGTCAACTCAAATGTCAATGCAATTTGTAGTGCAATTAAAGCATTGAGCATTGAAAGGCAAATTTAGTGCAATTCTAAACTCTCACCAAGATTTAAGATCATAACTGGTATCAAAAACAAAGGGGGGCGGGGGGAATACAGTCAGAAAAACAAGGAGTCATCCAATATAACCACGCCTCCTCCAATAATACTAATATCCAGTCAGGACAAGCTCAAGAAAAACCAACACCTCAAGCAAATGCCATCAACATATCATTCCAGCAAAACATATCTCAGAACCATCCACTCGTATCTTTACTGCTGATCACCAAACCAGCATTAATCAAAAGCTCAGTTTAGAGCCTCAAATGTGAAATTGCTAATAATTTCATAGCCACTTTAGTAAGAACAAAATTGTAACTCATTTTAGGTTTCTCCACTTCAAGAGACCCTACATAAAAGTACAAACAACTGCATCAAGCTGACAAATCATAAACATAGAATTCTTTGTTTTATGGGTTACCACAAGAATTGAGAATTCAAAGTGCAAAAATCTCAAGATTACAAACTTGCCTGCAATGGGAAAACTATCCGCCAAAGAGTCCTCAACAAAAAGTATCGTGATGACAAATAAAATATGTCAAATGGAGAGATCAACGCCATAGCAACAGCAGCATAAAGGAGAACCTATGGGCAACAAATGTGAAGAACTTACACTTAGCATTATTGACTTGCAAATTTCACAAGAACTTGCTAAAATTGATTTCGACATTCCAGACTATACCATTATAATCACTACTTAATGCTAGAAGATACAAAAGTCCTATGTCCAGTAGAATGACAACAGGGTTGCAGTGCATTAAAGCACCTTACACAGAGCGGTTCAAGAAAAGGTCAAACAATGTTAGATCTGATTAGGCAAATTTTGACAGGCTGTTTATGAAACTTGAAAAGATGTAGTCCAGTCAAATACAACTAGGGCTGAACAAAAATTTTAAAAACCGGACCGAATAACCAAACCGTACCGAACCAAACCGTTTAAAACCGAACCACAGCCTTACAGCCGGTTTATCTGTAAAGGAAAAACCGGACTGTTTTGTCCGGTTTGGTTTCGGTTCCAGAATTAAAAAACCGCTAAACCGGACCAAACCGTTTTATTATTTATAATATATATTAAATACAAAAATATCTTATAAATTATTAAATTCTTAGGCCCTAACCCGCTACCCAGTGTACCCGCTCCGCTACCCTACCCATTCGGATGACGCCTAGAAGTTTCTACTTTGTTTTCAGTTTTTTTTTCAGCCCTAAATCACTACTGCTAAAAGTAATTCCCGCCTCATTCTGTCATTCATTCCTGAATCCTGATTTCCTTCGGTCTCCTGCTTGCTGGCTGCTTCACTTTTCGCAGTTGCGCTTTCGCTCTCACTCTGAAATCTCAACTCCTGCTGCTGTTCTGCTCCACGTCGCCAACGCAGCGGCTTCTCTTCCTCTTCACTCTGCCAACAATAACAACATATTTGAGGGCTGAGGCTGCGGGATACGATAGGTATTTATTTGTTTTTTTCTGTTCAGCCCTAATTTTATTAGGTATTTTTGTGCATACCGTAAGGATTTATGTGGTATCCCTTGACTGTTACTCTCTGCATGTGACGGAAATATAACACAGTGAGGCATTTGAGTTGCAGACTTGCAGTCTGAGGGGGTGACAACAATACCGTGGGTCCGTGACATATTTGGACTTTGAAATAGCTGTTCCTTGCCTTCAATCATTAAGGTGAGACTGATTTATGTTCTTGCTATTTCAATTTTCAGACTTTCAGTTCAGGGTCTGAAGGCAAAATAGGTTTATCTGGTGTCTTTGGCCCAAGTTATGATTTTACTCTACTTTGGAGTGTTAGAGGTGTAATATTTTTCCCATGGACATCATGTGTAATCAACGAGTATTGCCATTGGAGTCATTAGAATATGTCGTCGTCGTCGTAATCATATGAAGGGAAAAGACCAACAGATGTATATTTTTCGTTTTGGTTCTCATATGAAGGGAAAAGGATGAGAGCTGGTGGGCGGGATTTTTCTTTTCCAGCTTGATCCCAACAGATGATGAATTATTCTTCTTGTTAGGACTTAGGAGGGAAACCCTTTCCCTTTTTGGAAAATAGGCAGAAGAAAAGAACGAAACTTCATGTTCTCAAGCCACTAAAAAGAACGAAAAGCACAACACCAGTTAAACATCTAATGTCTAATAAAACAATCCAAACAACAAAAAGAGAAAATTTCCAGACCCTGTAAGGTTTGTTTACCCAATACAATTTTGGCCCTGAAAACTTTACATCTTTAGCTGCATAAAACTAAATCTTCGGTTGTTTCATTTTGTCAGTAGCATGGTTTCTCTTTTTTTACAATGTCCCTAGCATCATATACGTGTTGACTGTTGAGCAATTGAGTATTTGAAATTGACGGACTTTTGTTTTGAAACAGAATTCCTGTATATTTTCCAGTTCCCCAGCCAGCCAGCCTTCTGCACTTTACTGGTGGGTGGTAACAGTTCACGGGCCTTCCGAGTTTCCAGTTTCCATGATATTAAGTATTAACATGTTTGTTAATTTGAAATTGTCTGTTATTAACATCTTTGTTTGTTTGTTTGAACTTTGAACAGTTGAACTTGTTATTTACTATCTTCAGTTTGCTATTTTGTCTCTCTTTTCAAAATGGAGACACCGGAGCATAACAAGAACAAGGTAAAATGCTAAGTTAGTGTCTTTCACTCTTTTGTCTGAATATGTGAGTGTAGTTGATAACGTAGTGTGAAATTATTGTGTGTTTGATTTTAGGATGTAATAGTTGAAGACGACTCACCTGCTACAAATCCATTCATCAATCCGATTCCAAGTAATGTGTCCACTAACCCCACAACAGTCCAGTCTGTTGCCCAACCTAGTGTCACTTCGAAACCTATAGGTGAAGTTGGTCCGCCCCAAAAGAGAGTTAAAACCCAAGCGGTGGAGGTAGTTGTAGAGAAAGACACAAACAACCGGTTTAGGAGTGAAGCTTGGAAGCATTTCACCATTGTTAAAGGTTCTGATCCTGTTAGGGCAACTTGCAATTATTGTGGAAAGAGCTATGCAGCTAACCCTAGTAAGAATGGGACAAGCAATTTGTTTAGTCATCTAAACAACCAATGTACCAAAGTCCCTTGGAAAAAAGAAAAAGGACAAAGCAAGTTGACGGATTTTACACTGATAAGTGACACCTCTAGAAATAAGGCAAAAAATTTGGATTTGGTCGATATAAGAAATAAGTTGGCAAGAATGGTGATAATGGATGAGCTGCCTTTTAGCATAGTTGAGGGAGAAGGATTTAAACAATATTCAAATGCGTTAGAACCAAAGTTTAAAGTCCCTTCTCGGATTACTGTTGCTAGAGACTGTATGAAGTTATATACTGAAGAGAAAAAGAAACTTAAAAGGGCCTTGAAGGGGCGTAGAGTGTGTTTGACTACAGATACGTGGACTTCCTTACAAAATTTGAATTATATGGTTTTGACTGCGCATTATGTTGATGATGATTGGGTTTTGCAGAAAAAGATCTTGAATTTTTGTACAATAGAGAGTCATAAAGGGTCTATGATTGCTTCCAAGTTGGAGGATTGTTTGCATGATTGGGGCATTGATAAGATATTGACTGTAACTCTTGATAATGCTTCCTCCAATGACTTGTGTATTCAGGAGCTCTTGAAAGATTTTAAGTTCAGAGATGTCTTGCTAGGTAATAGGTTCTTTCATGTCCGATGTCATGCACATATATTGAACTTAGTTGTCAAAGATGGTTTGAAAGAACACTTTACTTCAATTGTAAGAGTGAGAAATGCATGCAAATATGTTAAATCTTCGCCTGCTAGGTTGAGAGCATTCAAAAAATGTGTTGAAAAGGAAAAGATTGACTTGGCCCATTTAGTCATACTTGATGTTGATACTAGATGGAATTCAACCTACATGATGTTAGATCGAGCTGAAAAGTATGAGAAAGCATTTGATAGACTTTATAAGTATGATAAATTCTTTCAAGACTACTTTGATTGCTATGATTATGGCCCGGATGAGGATGACTATGTTGTTGTGAGGAGCAAGGGGAAAGTCATTGGTCCTCCTAAAAAGGACGATTGGACAGTAGCTAGAAACTTTGTGACATTTTTGAAATTGTTTTACAATGTTACTTTAAAGCTATCAACTACATTAGATGTGACTGCAAACATTTGTATACCTGAGTTGTGTAAAGTGAAGCAGAGTATAGAAGCAAAGATGAGTACGCAAACAAGTTCAAGTATGTTTCATATGGCTATGAGCATGAGTGCAAAGTACAATAAATATTGGTCAAACTGGTCCAATATCAATCATTTATTGTTTGTGGCAATTGTCTTTGATCCGCGGTTTAAAATAAGAGGTTTGGAAATTTGGTTGAGAAAAATGTTTGGCCTTGAAGCTGACCGAAAAAAGTTGGATATTGAAGATCATTTGAATGAACTATTCATGCATTACTCAAGGGAGTTATCTGTCACTGATAAGGAGGGTGATACGAGTATGAGTCCATGTGGAGGATTAACGGAATTTGAAAGTGAAGACGTCTTTGCAATTGTTGCAAGAGAAATGGGAGAAGAAGACAACGATGATAAGAAGAATGAGTTGAGCATGTACTTAAGTGATGGAATTGAAAGGGGTGATAGCTTGAATGTCTTAGGATGGTGGAAGTCCAATGTTCATAGATACCCAATACTATCAAGCATTGCAAAGGATATATTTGCCATTCCGGTCTCAACTGTTGCATCTGAACAAGCATTTAGCACTAGTGGCCGTGTGATTGATCCTTTTAGGAGTTCTCTAAATCCAACAACCGTGGAAGCATTAATGTGTACCCAAAATTGGATACGTGGAAGTGCTGTACATTTGGATATATTAGAAGCTTTATATGAAGCTGAGAAGTATGAAGACATTGTCCAAGGTAATTTTTGTATTATCAAATATTTTTTTCCTTTACAGTTTTTTTTCATTCAAAGTTATTTCTATATCTTCTAGATGACTTGGGATGTCTTTTTATCGTTTTAATTTGTTGTAGAAAGTTCAAGCTCATGCATTGCAAAGGAAGGAATTGAAGTGGACTCTGACTAAGATTTTATATGTGGTGTACATATGGTGAGATATCCAAAGTTCCAAACATATATTTTCTGTCGTTATTTACTAATTAGTGACAAAGCACTTCAAGCTTTGTCATTAATTATTTTGGTTTACCTTATTCTAATATTCTTGATTAATTATGCTTCCCACTTCTAGAGCATGCCTTTCAGAAGTTGTCAATACTTTCGCAAAATATCTCAAATCTTTATACAACACAGTAGCACACAGGCCACAGCGCACTACGCAGGTAAATTTCCTTCTGATTGCGAGTTCATCTACCTGCTGCATGGTCATTTAAAGATATGACTTGAGCTGGATTATGTCTACTGAATAATGAATTCACCTGGCCTGCTGCAGCCGCAGCCCGCAGGTTGAGTGGGAATGTGGGGAGGGCTGTCCAGGACTTCAGGTTGGCAGGTTCATAAGATTAACAGGGAAATCCGATTCTAAGTAACGTGGAGATAAGTATTTTCCTTAAACCAATTTTTGAATGGTTACATTTAGTGTTTTGTCATTTGTCATTTGGTGCTTGAAATATTAATAGCTGAAAATTGAAAACTGAAAATCTTTCTGTAATCATGTTCTACATTTCACTGTCAATGCATTTGGCGCAGCAAGGAATCAGGAATGTCTGACAGAGACATAACTGAGATGGTCCTGCTACCTGTTTTAAACGAGGCATGCCGCATAATCGAAGAAGGGATTGCTTTCAAGGCATCAGATGTGGATTTTGCTTCTGTTTTGGGCCTGGGATTCCCAGCATTCAGGTTCCACTTTTTGAGCTTTTGCTTATGGTATAGTTTTGTACTTTTCTGTACTAAATGTTAAAAAAAAATGTAATACTTGCTCTTTTTTTAATCTAGGGGAGGCATTACTGTCTCTCTTGGCTCTAGATACATTTGTTCAAGATTGGAGGGTTGGTCTAAGGAATACGGAGAACTTTTTAGACCTTGTTCCTCTTTGGTGCATACAGTTCACCAATCCATTCGGAGCTGTTTTTATCGAACTGTTTTTCATCCTCACTGCAATCTGGTTGCACCAGTTCTACTACATCTTTGGCTTTCTCTTCCTCGTATTCCTCATCCTCATCGTCACTTGCGCTGAGATAACGATCGTGCTCTGCTACTTACTTCCAGCTGTGCAGACATGCAGTGAAGACTGAAGACTACTTGTGGTGGTCAGCTCTCTATCCATTCCTTTATGCATCATTTTACTTCTTCACAAAGCTGTAGATCACAAAGCTCGTGTCCGGCATTCTGTATATGTGAAAGTACCTTTAGAAGTCATATTGCTAAAGATCATCTGGAGAAGTGAATATGCATGTGGGTTGAGTTTCAGCTAAAGATCATCTGGAGAAGGCCTATAGCCGGTTCAGTTTATATGTATCTAGTTATCTACTGGTTTCTCTGTGAAACTAAGGAGTGTTTTACTGTTTTTGTTGTTATGCTGTTGAAACCGGAAAAAACCGGAACCAAACCGAACCGGACCGGTCAAACAGTTTGTTGACCGGTTCTGGTCCGGTTCCAGGATGTCAAAACCGTTACAAACGGTTTGGTTGACAATATACGCAAAAACCGGCCGGACCGGACCAAGTACACCCCTAAATACAACAATTCTTAATCGTCCCAATGATATTTTCGCCACATGTTCCTTTTTACTTGTTTAAGGCATTATAGAAAGGACAAATTGATTCAGTGAACCAGATTGATAATAATATACACTGAAACAGCAGCACCATATCCTGAAATTCATCCCAGTGTTTCCTGAAACCAGCTTTAGTATTCCATGCGCCAATTCATCTAATTCTTGTACTCATTCCATCCCAATTTGATAGTTCATCTTTCGTAATTCAACTTATTATGCAGACACAATTAATCATGTTGCCCACTATTAAAAAACGATTGTATCACATTTTCCCCCTTCATATATGGCATGTCTGCTCAAACTAATAAGGGCAGCTTAAAAGCCATGCAGAACAACATGACTTGATAATAGTCCTCGGACCACACTCTTGGGACATCTCAAAGGAAGACAAGGCTATCAAACTGGAATGGAGGGCGTAAATTAAGGAACTTCTCAAAATATACACATGTGACAGCATAAGTACAAAAATAATGGTGAATTGACAAGTGATAAGTTGATCGTGAATGTTAAATCCTAAACATCATGCATGGAAATTTCAAATATTATAAAAGGAAGCATCTATTACACTGGTTGAGATGCAGCCAATGACACCTCTCCATGAGAGTAAAGATAAAGATATGCTGTCATGCTTGTCGGTACAATGATTGTCATCCAAGTTGCACACTGCAAAACAAAAGGAATAAAACATATCATTGCAAAACGCCAAACCAATGCACAAAAACACTCAACTTTTCTTAACGCGTTAGTATCCGCGCAACCTATTAGCTTCTTCACATGAAACAAAAAAATAAGCAAGTGTAAAAGATAAAATGACAATTGACAATTGACCCAATAGAGTCTGTGACCAACTTTGAGTCCTATACGAAATCACTTGTCTTGCAGACAACAAAAAGGAAAGGAAAAAGGACGGAAAACAATGCATTTCCTTATGGATGTGGAGATCAATAAAATGTGACTTGTTAGTGAAGCATCAAATCAAGAAGGCAAGAATGATGTTAATGTCACTTTTTAGTTCGCATATTTACAATAGCTTTCTGCACTAAAAAATAAGCAAGCGGTTTCTGAAATACATCAAGATAAACAACGCTAGCAATATGCCCAAGTAAGCACCGGAAAAATCCATAGAAAAAAAAAAAGAGAAGGTGAAAGGGGGAGAACCAACGATACATTGAATCAATATAGCGCTTCATGTCCTCCTTCTATTACAACGACTTGATTTTGTTTGTTGAATTTCCAAAAGTTTAAAATGCATGACCATCAGACTAACAAATGAAAAAGCTTGGAAAATATCTACTGAAATACATACAAAAAAATAATCAATTGACTGTTGTACAGTCCGAGAAAAAGGAACCATCATTAGCCTTTACATACTTGACCCCATCAAATAATGTTCAAGAAATGAGAAGAAAGTTAGCAAAGTAGATGTTTAAAAATTTCTCGCCATTTTTTTTTTTTTTGAAAGCCTCGCCACTTGTTTATGTTCATGAAAAGTAAGTAATCATGCAGCTGAATTCTTTAAGCAATAACTCAACAAATTAAAAGTAAAATTTAAAAAGAACTATATTTTTCACAATGAAGGGGAGAAGAGGAAAATATATCAAAGGTAGATGATACACGCTTACTGTCATCTACATCTATACCTTCCACATATCTATATGAGTGAGATGATTCTGATCTAGGTCAAAAATTTTGGAATAACTGATGCTACCCTGAGCAAACACCCAAAGGTTTACACCCCAAAGCCATATCACCATGGTCTGCGAAAAAGAACATCAATCAATTCACGTAGAGAGGTGCTCATTAAAACCCAATTGAAACCTCAATGTCAAGTTGAGAAACTTACTAACCACAAGAAGGAGAGGATTGTAATACAGAAAAGCCTCATACAAAAACAAATCCCTTAGGTCTGCACTCATCCTCATGACTGAATCCCATCCAACCTACATGAAATAAAAGGACTGTGTGACACTCTAAGACATAATTAAGCAGAGGATTCCTTGTGAAAGAAGAAATACAACAAGAGATGAGTAAACCAGAAACTTAAACAGCTAGGACTTTGAAAAAAAAAATATTAATAACAGAAGTGTCACACTTACCTTGCAACAAATGAAACCCCAGATGAAAAACAATATCACCTGAGCATGATCATAGTCAGAAACTCGCAACCAGAAAAATATATATATATAAAATTGAAGCAAAACCATCAATTTTCAGGCTTCCCATAAACCAGGAAATGAATACAGTTAACAGGATCATGCCTAAATGGCATTTTCATGGATGGTTGAAGTAAATTACTAGAATCTTAGTGTGATATCAGGAGACTCCTGTCATGTAAAGCAGTGCAAGGAAAACAGCCATAACGAACCAAAATGTTCTACTTCTTAAGAAAAAGGTTTGGTTACTTGTCCAGACACTCTCAAAATGTAATGCTAATAAAGCTGAGCTCTGACACTAAAAAAAATTAAGCTCCAATATCAAAATCCTCCATTACAATTTAAAGTAAAACGGTACCTTGAATCTCCACAGTAAAACAGGAGATGGAATGTAATTAGCAGTGCTCAGTGGTACGGTCATGCCATTCATATCCTTTGGCTCAGCTGGGAGGAGGAAGTCTTCCTCTCCACTATTTCCTGGGTCACTGGAATCTATTTGTCAATCAAGATCAGAATCTCACCAAAATAAAACAGTTGAGAATGTAAATGAACAAGTTCCAGCCTCGGCTAATATATTAAATATATTTCGTACCTAGATCAAAAACAAAAGGTCTGCTAGTAGACTTCCTCAAATGCGGACTGTTGATAGGAACAGATGCAGGACCTCCCAACATTGATGGAGGTGGTGATGGATTGTACGAAAAAAGCTACATAAAGTCACCAAATGGACATAGGGTACCTGCAACACAAAATGAACAGAAAGAAAATCAGAAAACAAAAGCCAAGAAGCCATAAAACAAAAATTGTGCAAAATTGGAGTATAGCCAATTATGCATTTATATTTCATAGGCATCTAAGTATAGCCAAAGATTTAGTTTCACCCCTTTTTTCCACCTTATTAATGCTGCCACTTAACTAGAGATTAGAGAATAAGAGAATCACCAAAAAAAAATACATTTCTGGTGCAATCAGAATCGGCACTTCAACTCATAGAACTCAGGGAAAAGAGATTATCGTTTCGCATCTTTTCTCAATAACGTAAAACCAAACCAGGTACAAGATCAATTTCCACAACTGAATATCGAAGACACTCAAAAACTTTCAGGATGGAAAAATCAATCCATTTACTTAAACATTTGATGCTTTCAGATACAGATATTACATCGGACACAACAAATTCAAAAATCGAGTCACGAATACCAAATGCAGATAGACATAACAGTTACAGCACCGATGTCTACTTACCAGCTTCCAGGGAATTTGATCAACAAATAAGAAAAATCATCCGCGCAAAAAAGAGAGCAGAAAGAAGCAGAGGTACGGCAAGATCCAAAATTTGCTGAGGAAAAGGAACGAGACGCTTGTGAAGAAAGGAAATATAAAGAGGAGGCAGACTGGTACTGCATTTTGAGGAATTGCCTATTCCTACCTGCTAAGTGATTTTCCACTACTATTTTTGTATCGAAATAATGTAAGCTGTCACTGTTTTTGTTATAAACATCAACTCTACCATAAATTACAACAACAACATTATCTCATTACCGACTTTCACCTATGACAGAATATAGAAGGTCGGATGTATAAAATCATATTCATGCGTTAGAAACACACAGAGTTTATTTCCCGATGATCCATAATGAAAATTGCGTCAAGCTGTGTTGATCAACTGCTACTTTACAATATAAGTGCAGCCAATTTAATGAATCGTTTTACTTTATTCCATCATACTGCAAAGTCAAAAAAAAGAGTATATTTTTGACTCAATTGGAAATAAAAAACTGATGTAAAACTGAATATGCAAGGGGCATATTTTCTCGAGTTAAGTATAATGTAGCATAACAAATTAATTGTGTGAGTTCATTTTTTATTGCATTTTTACACTTTTAGTTAACGCAATGGTTAGGACGTTAACGTTACGATTGCACAACAGATTGATTAAGTATGAGTGCGTTTCTATTAGAGGGCGAAATCTCAGACACAAAACAAAAATACGATCTGAACCTGATACGCTTCTCTTTCGTCTTTAACAACTGCCGCTGTCTCCTTCCTCGGTTTAAATACATAAAACATGAAAAATACAAGAAACCTGAAAAAACTGAAAAATAAACGAAATGACCCGAACACGGCCTAAAATATTTGTACTTGTCAAATTTGTGGATAAACCTGATACACGACACGAAACCTGATATGTATAAGTTCGGGTATTTATTTCTGTACACTAAAGAAAACGGGTCAAATACGGGTTTGGTACTTTAGTATCCGAAACACGAAAAATAAGAAACACAAGACACGACATGTTTGACACCACTATTTCTTATTACATTTTTTTGTTTTCATTTCCGATGGAGTCAAGTAGACACTCTTCATTAACTTTGCAATATGATGGAATAAATCAAAATAAATCACTGAATTGGATGCGCTTCTTATATTGTGAATTAACAGTTGATCGACACAGCTTGACGCAATTTTCATTATGGATCATCAGAAAACAACCTCTGTGTGTTTCTAACACATGGGTATACTTGCGTACATCTGACCTCCCATACCCCGCCATAGACAGGAGTTTCTAAGGCAATGGGCTAATCTTTGATGAGGGAGTGGGTTCTCCCCCACCTGTACCAGAGGCCCCTTAGCCAGGTGGGATGTAAATCGAAGGATGTGCTCCACCGGCAGCCCTGCAAAGGGAGAGGACACTCGAGACTCAGCCAGCCCAGAGGCAACCCTTGTAATATTTCAACAAGGATTGTCTCCACACGGACTCGAACTCGGGACGTCGGGGTTCTAGCCTCAATCACCTTTGTCACTTACCACTGGTCAGAACAAATCTTGTTGTATTTCTTGTGACATTTTTTTACACTTTTTGGTTAGCGTTATGGTTAACGTGGCATTTCTTAACGTTATTGTCCTTGTTCGAGGTTGTAATATAAACAACATTCCATATTAAACTGGGCCGTTCTTTTTTTCTAGATGTACACACATTGGCAGACACTCTATCTCCTTGGGACAGAAGTAGTGTTTGCCTACCAATTGCCCTTCTCTGACTCTAGCGATAATTTTTGATGTCGTTGGGATATACTGGATACGGATGATGGTGATGATGAAAGCTTGACCGTCGATTTATTTCACTTTTGTTTTTTGATTTTACCGTTTTTTGTTCACAGCAAATTGTCATTTATTTAACTTTTTTAACAAATCATTATGAGAAAAAGAGAATTGAACTCTTTTATGATGTAAAACAGACATGCTGATTATGTTAAAACAAGTGTTAACATGAGAGAGCGCACTTAGCGAGTAGTGTTAATAATATATGTATTTATTTTTACTCAATATTTATTTAACTTCTTTAGCTTATCCGTACATTCATTAAACTTGTACACCTTGTATTCTGTTGCAGCCGTCTAGATAATGTTCCTCAAAACCTTACCAATAAACTTTTGAGTAAAGTTTTGATTTTTAGAAGCCTAAAACAACTTATTATAAAGACAATAGCATAATATGCATAAATTATTTGTAAGAATATTTACCTGAAAATTTGGCTTTGCGACAATATCTATGGTGTCCATAAGCTGGTTGTCACGTAGGATCTGCTCGAATTGCAGCTTGGAGTCACATAGATCGATAAAGAATCAAACATATATCTTTTATAATGTCAAGCATATGTCGCCATATATTTTGAAACAATCATCTCCAATTATGTTCACTCTCCTCGTCAACAATATCATAAGCTATTTGAAATATATGATCATCGGCATGAACCGCAACAATAATCAATATTTTTTTGCTAAAATTGGCATACAAATTCTTATCGCGTATTGATATTATCGGATGACAATGTTTGAACTCTAAAATTGATGGTCTGAATGCCCAAAAAACTGATCCAAAACACCTTTTGATCGACAGTGCTCAACTCTAGATCATGCCTTCACTAGGCTATGGTTCCTTCATTCGATGCCTTTATTCTAGCCATGCAGTAAGGAAACTTACAGAAATATTTAAGTTAATCATCATACACCATTCCAATTGCAAATTATTTTCCAGCCATGCTTTTTTATATTTGATGTCCTTATTCAATCTTACTTTTATGGATTTGGGGACATCTTGCGTTTTAAGCCTATATTTGGCTAATGTGTTCTCTAATCATCCTCCTGACCATTCTTGAATTCACATTTCTATGATCCGATATGATATTCACATTTTTCCTAAACTTGCTCTAAGGCGCCATTGACATTTTTTTCTTTAAATTTGTGCACTTAGTGTACAAATTTTCTTTCGCACTTGCCATAACTTTGAAAAACATGTTACATTGGTTTTGAAGAAAATCGTCTATTCTATGTGACGAGTTTTACTTTCCTTCCAAAAGATGATGCCTA